>OZ024741.1:171861693-171871693 GCA_964016885.1 Eledone cirrhosa
ATATATATATATATATATATATATATATATATATATATATATATATACCATCATCAATCATCATCAACGTTTAACGTCCGTGTTCCACGCTTGCATGGGTTTGGACGGGGGTAGTCCCACTTGAGGCAAGAGTCATTGTCTTGCTCGCATAGGACTGTCTGGCAGGTTTTCTACAGTTGGATGCCCTTCCTAACACCAACCACATTTACAGTGTGGGTCTGGGAGGTTTTTACCGTGTTGCCTACACGGCCACATTACAGCGTGGACTGTGTGTTTTTTTGTCGTGACACCTACACGATCTCATTTGTTTCGGCCTGGATGGCGCGGCACCAACATAACTTTACATAGAATGGGGTGGTGTGGATGGGGTGGGGGTGGTGGCGGGACGGGGTGTATTTTGTTAGAGTTGCCTACTGGCAAGGCGGGTCTTCTCTGTTACTGAGTACCGCCAAAGGTCTCGGTCCAGTGACATTGTCTTGGAGAGGTGTAAGTGTGTGATGTCGGAGTTTATCAGCTCGTCCCAGGTTTTTCTAGGTCTGCCTATTCCGTGACTACCGTCTATCTTTATTGCCCTGCACTTTGTTATACAGCTATCGACTTTCATGCGCATCACGTGTCCATACCAACGTAGCCTTCTCTCGAGTAAACAACATCTGATCCCTCTTATCTCTAATTTTTTCCTTAGTTCGTATATGCTTTGCCGTTCACGTATATTACTGTTACACATCCAGCGGAGCATGCAATATATATATATATATATATATATTTATTTAGGTTTGAACGTTCACCACAGGATAGAGCTGGTCATTCCATATGGTCAATCTTAATGTAATAATATGAAGAGTACTCAACGTAAAGCAGCTCAACCGTCTTCGTTTGTGTAGTTGGTGGTGCGAGTACGAAGTTAAATATTATAATACAATAAGGGGAGGCTGGACTTGTGTAAATCCTTGAAAGGTTTATTATACTATGATCATTTCAATGACCGGGTTCCGTATGAAAACGGTGATATATATATATATATATATATATATATATATATGCAAAGGTTGTATTTAATTTGTTGCAATTCAACAAACTATCCAGCAAAGCTCCAACCGTCAAGGTTGTTCTTCTGTGGGTATGTCACATTTATAAAACAAATTTTGTATTTTATCTGATGAAAGCACACCAAAATTTGCCTTGGTTGCCCTTGAAGTATATATAATAAAATAATTATGGTTTTATAAACATAGTTTCCATTTATTAATATAATGTGTATATATATATATATATATATACATACACATATATATATATATATATATATATATATATATATATATATATATATATATATATATATATATATATAAATTATATATGTTTGTTAATTCACTCATTCTCCTTTTTTTGCACTCTTGTGTCAAAGGGGCAGGCTACATCTATAATCAAGCAAGTCTTTTTTTCGTTGTCTAAAACCACCAGGGCAGGCCTATTGTGTTCTAATTCTTTGTCTGTTTGTATTCTGAAATCCCACAGCACCTATAAGTGATCATTTTCTATCATTGACTCTGGCTTATGCTCATACGATTTCTCAGAATAAGGTAATTTGTTCAGTTTGCATAAATGTCAGTGAATCCCTTTTCCTATTTTATTATTTATATTATTATTTCCATTCTGAGTTCAAATCCCGCTGAGGTTAACTTTGCCTTTCATCCTTATGGGGTCGATAAAATAAAGTACCAGTAATGCACTGAGATAATTACAGGTCTTGTGCCAAAAGTAGAAACAATTATTATTATTTCCATTACGTGCTTTACCGAGCACAGCTCTGTGCGCCTTGGGTTTGTGCTGTGTGTCAACTTCACACCTGAAGCAAAGTTTGATGAATTTCACAATCAATTGTCACACAAATGATGCCACAAGGGCACAAATAACAGTAAATGTCTTTGTAAGATTTTTAATTTGATAATGCCCTTCTTAGGACATGGACAGTGCCAATCAGCATTATTTTAATAAAGTGGTGGATTGGCAGTATCGGTAGAGGGTCGGACGCCATGCTTTGGAGCATAGAGTTATGGCCCTTTATGATCTCAGTTCAAATCCCGCCGAGGTTAACTTTGCCTTTCATCCTTACGGAGTCGATAAAATAAAGTACCAGTAATGCACTGGGAAAATTGCTGGCCTTCTGCCAAAAGTAGAAACAATTATTTTGATGCATTTTTCCAATCCAAATACCATCCGTGCATCATCACCAAAGAATTTAAATGTCTTCAGTAGTCTTTCCAATCTACTGTTACTTTTCGCATACAGTTTCAAGTTATCCATACAAAACAGATTATTTATGGCTTTGCCGTTGATTTTGTAGCCATATTTTGTTTTGTTGAGTACTAGAAACAGCGGTGTGAGTTCAATGCAAATTATTAGAGAAGAAAAATAAATCACCTTGAAAACTACCACAGTTAATACTTATTCTTTTAGAATTTATAGTTTAATCACTGTGTGACAGTGAAAGGTTTGTATTCCATATAGACATGTTGTATTTCAAAAAATTTGATATTACTGGGGAAATTATCAGAACATTCAAAGTTTTCAAAATCCATTAGTGGGGAACACTATCAAATGCTTATTTATAGTCAATCCAAGCAGTACTCAAACTTTTGTGCTTGTTATGACAGTTTGCCAAAATCATATGGTTAATGAGAAGTTGGTCTTTGCAACTGTAAGATCCACAGCAACAACTGTTCTGCTGAATTGGGAGAAGATGATTTTCATCCATAAATTTGTAGGTTGTTTCATTCAGGATTGAGTTGAGAATTTTGTTTGAAGTGATATATAGGTTGTGAATTCTTTTGCATATTTGATTCTGTCAATTTTGCCAAGAGATATCTTACACCTTATGCAAACCAATCAGGAGTTTTCTCAAAATTGTTCATAATTTCGTTATTGTATTTTACCAACATATCATGGGTAGCAGTTAGAGAAGCTAACCAGAAGTTTGGCACTTTATCAATGCCCAAAGATTTCCATTTGTTGTATTTCTTTAGTGCCAACTCCAGTTCTTCCATAATTATATTTGCCAAGTCTGCCTTTCTAAATTATTGCATGTTTCTTCATGTTGTTTATCCATTTTGCATTAACATTATGAGATTCTTCTGTACTCCATACTGTTTTCCAAAATTCTTCAATTTCATGAATTGAAGGAAGTTCCTTTACTTGAATTGTCTGCGTCCTAATTTCCCTATAAAACGTTTTTGCATCTGATATAAATAGCTTATTCTGCCTGTAAAACCTATTTCACTTTTCAAATCTTCTGACTCTTTGAGCTTTCAGTTATACTTTCTGTTAGCATATTAGGCTGTGAAGTTACTTTATATTGCTTAATCACTTTCCTTCTTTTTCTTGACATGACAGATTTCACAGCACATATTTCATCCAGGATCAATATATCTCCCTTGATCATTTCAATTCTTTCTCAATTTTTATCTTCCAGTGTAGTTTTTTGTGAGTGTTGTGTCCTTTTCACATTTCTATTCTATTACCATCACTGCTGCATGAATAACCTCATTCTATTTTGATATATCAATTTCCATCTCTTCAATTATTTCTTTAACAACCTGATTTCCAGTACTTATGTGTCTTTTGTTCAGGTTGTTGCTTGTCAACTCTTGCAAGGACGCTCTTTCACCCAAACTAATGTTTTTGTTATATTTTTCCAAGTTCATTATGAACTTCCTCTTTTGTTTGATATTTATGTTGATGAGTAGAAATATCTTCATCCATATTGTCAATTTGTCTTTCAACTTCACCCTGCTCTGTTGTGTTTCTCATACTTTCAATGTTTCATGACATTTCTCCTGGTAACAACATAGTCAATGCGTTTTGAGGTATCTCTTCTATCACATATTCATTTCTATCCCTTTCTGATATTAGTATTCTCAAATCATTTTCAACATTCGTCTTAATTTAATTCAACTCTGCATCTGTTAGTCTCTTTTTCTAGAATATCTCTTCTTACATTTGCAAATTTGTTTTCGTCCAGTTTTGTTCTCTTTTCTAGATTTCTTTCTCTCCATATCCTAAAAGAATTTCCTGTGTGTTTTGATTTGGGTAGTTGGCCCAATAAGTGATAAAATGCGTTTATCTCTTATTTATACTCTTCTCAAATCCATTTCATATGTTGAGGTTTTTGTCTTCCTTGTGGTACTGAACTTGAAGGGCTTGGGTTGAGATTATTCTCATTCAAGTGACTATTCAAGTCCATATTTGGAGAAGAGCTCATTTCAGCTGCAGACCTTTTGATCCTAGGCTGATTCCTCCCTGAGTTATGCAGCCCTTGTTGACCTGGATGACGACCGATCCATTATGTGCTTTTTGTTGTTCCTTTATGTCAAGGGGTAATTTTCCTTCACTGTCAAGGGGTAATTTTGTTCAAATTGTTGTTAATACTGCCAATCCACTGGGCAGTGGATTGGCAGTATCAGTAGAGGGTCAGACGCCATGCTTTGACGCATAGAGTTACGGCCCTTTCCAATCTGAGTTCAAATCCCGCTGAGGTTAACTTTGCCTTTCATCCTTACGGGGGTTGATAAAATAAAGTACCAGTAATGCACTGGGGTAATTGCTGGCCTTGCGCCAAAAGTAGAAACAATTATTATTGTTGTTGTTGTTGTTGTTGTTACTATTATTATTGGATTGGCAGTATCATTAGAGCGTCAGACACCATGATTTGCAACATAGAACTATGCCCCTTTACGTTCTGGGTTCAAATCCCGCAAAAATTAGCTTTGCCTTTCATCCTTACAGAGTCGATAAATTAATCGACTTGCCCCTCCCCCTCAAATTGCTGGCTTTGTTGTCTAAAGTAGAAACAATTATTATTATCATCATATATTCTCAATTTATTTCAACTCATATCAATACAAAAACCTCTGGAGACATATTTATCACAGTTGATGTTGCACTATGTCCATGTGGATAGAGTAGCTCCAGATTAGCCCTTAACTGGTAGATCCATAATCAAATGTATGCCATTAGTGACCATCCTGTCTATTTTTTTTCAGAAACAGTTTAGTTAGGACAATATTATACAAAGAGTTTTTGCCCTTTTTTTAAATTGTGGTCCATGATATGAGAGAAATTTGATTACTATTTATAACATTTTGAGCTACCAATTAGAGACTTTGTTGTTGGCACCAAACAATGTTACATACTAACAGAAATTGTCTTCTCTTTCCAGAGAGGCAGAGATAGTGTGAGATAAAGGTAGAATGTACGAAGGAAAGAGAGAGAGAAACACATTTTCTTTTATATAGACCAGCTTATAGCCAAATTATTTTTTCTCCTAGTGCTTATCTCGTTTTCGGCAAGGTTTTTCTTCTTTTTATTGATATGGCTGAGATGTTGCTCGCATTGATGGACATTGAAAACAAAAGATCCTGAAATAAAATATATTTTAACCGAATATTATTTTTGTTTATTATTAATAAAACATAAGAATTGTAAATAATGTCTACATTTTCCTGTGTACCACCAAAATTTTCTCTCGGACCAACACTATTCTAAATCATCAACCTATTTTGAACTCGTATATAATTGCTTCAAAGGAAAAATTATTCACCAGCACACTGTATCAAGGATATCACTGTATA
This sequence comes from Eledone cirrhosa, assembly GCA_964016885.1. NCBI lineage: Eukaryota > Metazoa > Mollusca > Cephalopoda > Octopoda > Eledonidae > Eledone > Eledone cirrhosa. Next base: position 171,867,327 of record OZ024741.1, read on the forward strand.
TTTAAGATATTACTATAGGATAATTGTTAGATTAAAGGTCAAAAGGCTTTGTGATATTTGATCTAGCTCTGTGCTTTAATTTCAAATCTTACCTTTCAGCCTTTTGAGGTTGATAAAAAATAAACTCCAAGTTAAGTATAAAGGGGTCATGTAAGAGTCACAACAAAAAGCACCCAAGCACACACTGTAAATGTGGTTGGCATTAGGATGGGAATCCAGCCATAGAAATCTAGCCAGAAACAGTACTGTACGAGTAAGACACGGTCACCTGGCCCCACTTATCTCAAATGGTACGACCCGTCTAACCCATGCTTGCATGAAAAATGGGCATTAAAAGATGATGATGAGGATGATGATGATAATTGCCATGGATTGGTGTGATTGATATGAGGATATCTTCGCAATCAGTATCATTAGCTGACTGACAAAAGTAACACATTTTCAACACATCCTGAGAAATTCAAATGCATCCAAGAAATTTCAGAACTGCAGAAAGTCCTTCTGTTTTATGTTCTTTTTCACATCTTTAATTAGAGATTTCATTCATTATATTTGCCAAGACTCAATATTCTACAGTTGAAACCTTTGGTTAATTCGACTTGTGATAAACACATCCCTGTCACACTATTAAAATAATTGTATACAGTATTCTTTCACAGTATCATTTCTACACTTTTTACTTTCTACTACCACCTAGAACTACTTTACTCATATCATTTAAGACACTTATTTTCGTAGGACTATCTTTCTTTCTCAGTTTGATGTACTGTCCTGCATTTAAAACTGTTTCCTGACTTCTATCATCATTATTATCATTGTTTAAATACTTGATTTTTCACACTGGCATGAGTGGGATGAGACTTGTCCACATGAAAACAGTCTCTCTTGCACACATCTGTTTCTTCCTATTATTCCATGTTTTTTTCTCTTAGATCATCTATGGCCATTCACAATAATAAACATAAGCACCCAATGGAGCATGTTCACTTCATTTCTCTCCAGCCTTTCCAAATCATCTACTTTTACCTAACATACAACTGCCATACAACATTGCATATGTAAGGTGGTAGAGCTAGAGTCATGATAAAATGCTCCCAGTACACACTGTAAGCTGGCTGGTGTTAGGAAGGGCATCCAGTTGTAGAAACCAAGATAAAACAAACCTTATGAGTAGGACATAGTCACCTGGTTGGTCTGGCTTCAGCTTGTGGAGCATATCTAGCACCATACAAGCATGGAAAATAGATGTTAAATAGTGATGTTATGATGATGATCATAAATATCTGGTTGTCCAACAAATTTGATGATGAGCATATTTTTCCTCAATTGTGGATACCTTGTCGACTGGATAGGCCAATCCAGATGGCATGAACATTTAATTGGAGTCACTAGATATTAATCTTCATGCATGCCTCCTTTTTTGCTTCTCTTGAATTTATTTCTCCTCCATCTCCTTAATCTCCTTCCAACAGTGAGAATACCAAAATAAATGAGTGATAGCAATGCTGCCCACTCCTGAAGGGTTCATTACCTTTCTTCAAAGTGATCTTTATCTGGTCTTTAAACTGCTTCTTTGGTCCTCCAGCCTGTTGATGACCATGATGTAGCTGGTCATTTTGTCTCATGTCTCCCTCACAGGAGGCATGAGTCAGACATGCACACTACATGTTTGAACTATTTCATTTGAGACCTGTATAGTATGGATTTGATATTGATGGTCCTTGTGTAATGGAGGATTCACCTATATAAACCTATCTTACCAGGTTACTGAATATTAAAGGCTGTGGCAACCTTAATGTGTTTATTTCATGTGGTCTGTGTCTCATACACATCCAGGAAACTGGAGATAAAAACTGCCCAATAGACAAAAATCATGGTATGAAGCTCAAGATTGTTGCTCAGAAAGAAGGATATTCAGAGCCTTCCTAAAGCAATAGAGGATTATCTGAAGCAGTCTAGAATGTTCTTGTCCAATATGCAGTCATTGAATATTATACTGCCTAAGGGCGGTGGATTGGCAGTATCGGTAGAGGGTCAGACGCCATGCTTTCCAGCATAGTTACGTCCCTTTACGATCTGAGTTCAAATCCCGCCGAGGTTGACTTTGCTTTTCATCCTTACGGGGTCGATAAAATAAAGTACCAGTAATGCACTGGGTAATTGCTGGCCTTGTGCCTAAAGTAGAAACAATTATACTGCCTAAGTATTTAAATTGGTAAGCTAATGCTGATCTACTGATAACGTGGGAAGGAGAGGGAGCAGTGTAATATGCCATTGACAGATGAATATAATTTTCTGATGTTAATGCACCAGCCTATATTTTTATAAGCTATAACTGCTGCCAAGATGGTAGTTTGTAGGGCTTATTGAGTGAGTTAACAGAGCACAGTCATCAGTATGCTATAACTTGATCTGTTCAGATCTGAGCTTAGTGGTAGTCTGCAGTTTTGAGATGATAAAGAGGTTTCCATCAAGTTGAAAGTTTATAGTGACTTCCAGATCCCTCTACATCCTTCTGTGTAACACTATGGTCATACAGATACCAACAAAGCACTGGAGCAAGAAACGTACAACTTAAACATTTTAGACTGAAACATGTATAAAGTCATCTTTCATACTTGCACTCTAAAAATGAAAAGTTTAAGATAAACATTAACTAATATTTTTTTCCTTCTTGTATATTTAGTTCTATCCAGCTATGCAATACTATATATATTAAATATATTAACAACGTGGAAAGTGTGTAGCCTGATGGTTGGGATGTTGAGTTGTACAATCTTGGGTTTTAATATTCCCAAGCCAGGGTGTATGTTATGTCTTTAAGCAAGACACTAGCCTACATCGTTCTAATTCATTTTGCTGAAAAATGTATGAATTATCTAAAAATATCAACAAGTAAATATGGAATATTTTACATTTATTGGTGTAGGAAAATAAAATAGAATAAAAACAATTAATTAAATAATTCAAACACGTTGAAATGAAATAAAAATAATAATTACGTTAGTGTTTAAAATAACTAATTAGGCATAAATATGTTGTGAGAGGTAGAATAAACAATATTAGTTATTATGTTCAACAAATTACCAACAAACCAGCTTATTATTTTCCCAATTTTTCTGTAAAAGTAGGATAGACAATTCTGGGAATGTTCTAGTCTTATACTTACCTTATTTCTTTTTAATTCCATACTTGTATTGCTTTATTTATATATTATAATTTTACATGACTGCACATATGAGGCGCATCTAATACATTGTTGCATTCAGACTGTGGCTGCTTTACTTCACCTACAGACCATTGTGTGTGTGTGAGTGAGTGTGTGTGTGTGTGTGTGTGTGTGTGTGTGTGCATGTGAGAGAGAGAGAGTGTGTGTGTGTGTGTGAGTGTGTGTATGTGTTAGTGAGTGTGTGTATGTGTGAGTGAATGTTTGAGTGTGTGTGTGTGTGTGTGTGTGTGTGTGTGTGTGTGTGTGTGTGTGTGTGTGTGTGTGTGTGTGTGTGTGTGTGTGTGTGTGTGTGTGTGTGTGTGTGCACATGTTATCACTTAGTCAGGAGTTAGGAGAGTACCTCTGAACTTTGTAGTAAATTTATCACATGAGAGTGCTCAGATAATTTCTCCCAGTCGGTGTCGTTCACCTATGACTATTTGTCTGTTTATGTATATAAGTATTTGCTAGCTCAGAGACAACTTCAGACATCATGAATGAAGAGCGACTTTGATAATGCTATTAAAAATATTGAAATGAAATCTACTTTTGAAAATAAAAACAAAATTTAAAAATTACTCATTTGTATATTATTAATAATGATCATATTGTTTAATACTCTGATAATGGATACAGAGTGTATTTTACAAAAAAATAATATAATTCCACTTAATCTATCTTTCAAAATTAAAGGTAAATAAAAATATTATGTGAATAAAAATAGATAAATAGACATACTTTTTTAATATAAATGCTAAAGTATTCAATCTTCATTCATAAATTCGAATACACACACACACACACACACACATATATATATATACAGGGCATCCCCCAAAAATGTATACACACCTTGATTAGAATGCTGTTGAAGTGTGTATACATTTTTTCGAAACACCCTGTATATATATATATAATTGAAAAGGAGGATAAAGTTCCATAAAAATCAAAGGTTATATGTAAAGAGTAAAAGTGAAAAAGCAAAGACACATATTGAAAGATTATTTTTTCTTTAATTCGACAGAATGTATAATTTTATAATTGTTATGTTAAGTGGATTTAAATTTTGTCAAATATTACCAGTTTCAATAGGTATTTCAACAGCCATTCCAACAGTTAGTTCCAGACTATATATATATATATAAATATATATATATAT
>OZ024741.1:171876693-171884193 GCA_964016885.1 Eledone cirrhosa
TGTTTCGTTGGATCAAGTTGATCTGAGCCTCATTTATTGCAGTGGGCACATTGCAAGGTTGGTCTAAAAGGCATGCTTCTAGCTTCTGAAAGAGAAATCTGATTGTTTGGGAGCTTATGGATTTGTTGGTAATACAGGTTTTAACATTCTTGGCCCAGAAATAGCCACGTTTATCCATGAGAGCTGAGAATTTTTATTCTTTAATAGATTTAGCATTATGGGAGATGGGAGATATGCACAATACAATTTTTCTAGCCCTATATACCTTATTTCTAGTTCCAGTCTATTGGTCAGGAGAGTAGGAAATGTTATTTTTAAAGCCACTGTTGTCTAGGGTGCTATTTTAGTATGGGGCTGCGCTATTGAAGGGTAAGGTTCTTGAGTTATTGTTGATATATCTAAGTTTCTCATGGGGTTTGCTATAAAGTTTGTGTGGTTAGGTCAAAAGTAATGTGTCAGATATTAACACTAATGTTAGCCTCTATCAAAATCAATTAATTTATTTATATTCATATGATGATGATGATGATGATGATGATGATATAGATAAATACATATATTTATATATATATATATATATATATATGCCTGTATATATATATATATATTTATTAAAATAACAGATTAAAGTTTAAGCAAAGAATCACAGTGAAAGCAGCGATTCTTTGCTTAAACTTTAATCTGTTATTTTAATAAATATTTGCTCTACGGTTCTTATATATTTGATATATATTTATCCTTATCGAGCTCTCTTTTGATTTTAGTCTTCAAATTTATTATTATTACTATATATATATATATATATATATATATACATATAGATAGATAGATTAATAAATAGATATATATATATACATATATATGTAATTGTGTTAACAGACGTGAGAATGAATACTTAATTCCGAAGAAGAGTTTGAATATTCAATTTATTTTGGGTAAGTGTTGAGACTGAAATTTCACCTGTGCACTCACAGGATCATTACATATGACTATTATATGCAAAAATGCATTTATAGTACATATATATATACACCCTCACACACACACGCACACATTTATATATATATTTATAGGTGTCTGTGTGTGTATTGAACAATGGAAACAAAAGACAAAGTTAAGTACTTAATTAATTCATGGTTTTGATTGATCATGAGAAATCAATATAATGACTAATCAATAGTAGTTATGTAACTTCGTTGAAATCTATTATGATGAAAGACTTCTACAATAAAAGAACTCTCAACACCTGATCTTGTTGGAATTATTACTTCCATACTATAAGGAATTCTATTAGCATTATTGGCCATACCAGGGTGGTGGATTGGCAGTATCGATAGAGAGTCAGACACCATGCTTTGCAGCATAGAGTTACGGCTCTTTATGGTCTGAGTTCAAATCCCGCCGAGGTTAAATTTGCCTTTCTTCCTTGCGGGGTCGATAAAATAAAGCACCAGTAATGTACTGGGGTCGATTTAATCGACTTCCCCCCCAAAAAATTACTGGCCTTATGTCTATACTAGAAATCATTTTTTGCCATACTGCATACAGGTAGATACCATGATGGAGCTCATTTTACGATTTATTCGTTTTACAAATCTATTTTCCCTATTGAAATTAATTGAAATATAAATAATCTGTTCCAGCCCACCCCAAACCACCCAAAAATCAATCCTTATGGGCTTTAAAACAGAGACGGTGCAGTTACAAGGAAAATGACAATTATAAAAACATAATAAAAGAAAATGCAAAAGAAATATGTAAACTGGTTTTATCAATTGTATGAAATGTGCTCATACTGAGGATTTCCACTTGCACTACAAGACAAAAATTTGTACAGGCCGAGGCTCATACAGCAAATTACTCATATAATGCGGCACTCATACTATGAGATTCTACTGTATATTTCTGCTGTATTGATCACTTCAGAAAATATTAAACAACATCGATCGACAATCGATCGACTTTTGTCAAATTGGACCAAGGAAACAATGTTTCCATTGGTCTTTCCAATTGCTAATACTATCTTTCGGTCGCAATTCCAGGTAGAAGACATGAAATAAAGTGTCTTGCTCAAGGACATAATGCATCGCCTAGTCTGGGAATCAAACTCATAACCTCACGATTGTGAATCCAATTCTCTATCCATTAACCGACACACCTTCACTTTTTAAACAACATAAATAACATAGATATTTACTGAACACATGTCTGAATATCTCAAATCTGAAAAACGTAAACAAATTTTAAATACAGTTGTGAAAACATTAAAATTTATGAAAGACTAGACATACAATTAAAACTTTATTAATAATAAAGATATAATTGTTTCTACTTTAGGCACAAGGCCAGCAATTACCCAGTACATTACTGGTACTTTATTTTATCGACCCCGTAAGGATGAAAGGCAAAGTTAACCTCAGCGGGATTTGAACTCAGACTGTAAAGGGACATAAATATGCTGGAAAGCATGGTGTCCAACCCTCTACCGATACTGCCAATTCACCTGTGCAGTAACTAAAGATATTTTGCTAAAACCATTACACATATACCACTCACTAAAATAATGTTATAGGTATACAACTAGAGCATATCATTTTAATAATATTTATTAACTGAAGTAACAACAAATTATAAGATTAACACAGAGAAAACAAACGTTATGGACGCTTAATTCAGTAATAAATATGTCAGTAACTAAGAGATGGTCTAGTTACTAAGAAACTAATAACTTAATCTATGCTAAAAGAGGTGAAAGGTTATTTTTAGAATACAAAGTGATAAATATAAAATAAATCAAACACATTGAAATATATCATCATCATCATCACTGTTTTACGTCCGTTCTTCCATGCTAGCATGGGTTAGACGGGTTGTCCATTTGTGGGCAGTCTCTGGTTGGCTGACCTTCTCTTGCTCATACGGGAACTGATTCTGGCTTGATTTCTACAGCTGTATGCCCTTCCTAACACCAACCTCATTTACTGTGAGTGCTGGGTGCTTTTTTTCCGTGGCGCCTACACGTCCACTTTACAGTGTGGGCTGGGTGCTTTTTTGCCATGGCACCTTCACAACCACTTTGCAGTGGGACAGGGTGGGGGCATATTGTCTATATATATATATATATATCAACTAGAAATTGATTGACATATATAAATATCTAAAATAAACACATGAAACACATGAAACATGGATATGGTGCATATTTCAGACAGGACACCCTTAATTTAATTTTGGATATATATATACGTGTGTATAATGGTAGCTATGGTGCTTCCATAGGCGGTATGCCAAAATTAGCACTCAATATTCATACAGAGCAGAGTGTGAATAGTATAAAAAAACGAAAAATCAGTGATGCATCTGGACTCAGTTTATTGCGTGTTACAATTGTTTCAGCAGCAGGTAGCTCGAGACATGATCACTGTATGGATCTGGTTGATTCTACGGCTGCAGGTTCCTTCAGACGCATGCAATTCGTTCGGAGCAAATTTTCTCACTCAGCCGTAGAATCAGCCAGATCCATACAGTGATCATGTCTCGAGCTACCTGCCAGTGAAACACTTGTAACACGCAATAAACTGAGTCCAGATGCATCACTGATTTTTTGTTTTTTTATAATATATATATATAATTGGTGTTGGATGCTTAAAGCTTCCATATGCTGTAGGCCGTACGAGCACTCGATGCAGATTTTCCTATAGGAAAATCTGCTTCGTAGAATCAAGACGTATCTGAGGATCTTGCAATTTTCAGAGTCAGGTTCGATCATCACATCGATTGTGCCTCGAGCTGGTCACCAGAGAAATGATTGTACTATGTCCAATAAATTCCATTCGTCGTAACACTGATTCTCTTTTTTTTCTGTGATATATATATACATACATACATATATATAAATATATATATACTTATACTTATACATACATATATATACATATATATATATATATCCTTTGTTTTGCCGAGAATAAGTAAGTGACATAGTCACTACTTGAAAACTCATAGCGAATGGTTTTCAAAATGTTTTAATTAAACATTCAGTATATTGCCAAATAATCTATACATACATTCATGTATATATCGTTATTTCAGAGCACCAATACTAATATATATATGTATATATATATATATATATATATATATATATACGATATTAAATAAATGGAAACTATATTTATAAAACCATATTTATTTCATTATATATATTTCAGGGATATCATATTAAAAATATGGTATGCCTTCATCAGACAAAATACAAGCCTGTTTATATTGTATTTTGTCTGATGAAGGCATACCATATTTTTAATATGATATCCCTGAAATATATATAATGAAATAAATATGGTTTTATAAATATAGTTTCCATTTATTTAATATCGTAAATATACTCCAAATACTTGTTGAGTGCTTTTATATCAGTTATAAATATTTACTCGTTGTAACCCAACAATTTAAATAAAACTTTGCATATATATATATATATATATATATATATATATATATATATATATATATATACATATATACATACATATACATACATTTATGTATAAGAGATATTTAATTTGTTGGAAATCCAACAAAAATAGATGTTTACAACTGATTCAAAGCACTTGACAGATTTCTGGAGTAAGTATTCAATTGATATTAAATAAATGGAAACTATATTTATAAAACCATATTTATTCTATTATATATATTTCAAGGGTACCAAAAATTTTGGTATGCTATCATCAGATAAAATACCAAATGTTTTATAAAAATTTGACATGACCAAGGATGATATACCTTAACGATTCAAGTTATCCCTGGATAACTTTCCAGGGATAACTTGAACCATTAAGGTATATCATCCTTGGTCATGTCAAATTTTTATAAAACATTTGGTATTTTATCTGATGATAGCATACCAAAATTTTTGGTACCCTTGAAATATATATAATAGAATAAATATGGTTTTATAAATATAGTTTCCATTTATTTAATATCAATTGAATTACATATATATATACATAATACACACACACACAAGATTTGTTCTCGGTATGGTGAACCAACTGTTGTGTTACTACTTATATATATATATATTTATTAAAATAACAGATTAAAGTAATAAATATTTGCTCTACGGTTCTTATATATTTGATATATATATTTATCCTTATCGAGCCCTCTTTGGATTTTAGTCTTCAAATTTATTATTATCACTATATATATATGTATATATATATATATATATACATACCTGCAGATACTCATACACACACATATATATAGACTTCACATACTTATTTCAAATTATGAAATATAACTTCAGTTCAAATACAGTGGTTTAATATGGGTAACAAAATAAATTTTATAAGATGGTTTAACCTAGAGGCAGGGTATAAAAGATACACAAGATGACTATTGCATATGTTAAGAGAAAAACAATTTAAGTTGAATATAAACAAGTATATATATAATCAGGTTCAAGGATTTTATAAAAGAAAGAGTGAAAGGTTCTAAGCAGACAAAAAGGGATTATTTCATTTCTAGAGTTGAGAAGAGTAATTTTAGAAGTTATTATTACATCGGTAGAGGGTCGGACGCCATGCTTTGACGCATGGAGTTACAGCCTTTGCTATTCTGAGTTCAAATCCCGCCGAGGTTAACTTTGCCTTTCATCCTTACGGGGTCGATAAAATAAAGTACCAATAATGTACTGGGTAATTGCTGGCCTTGTGCCTAAAGTTTAAACAATTATTACAAATGCTTCAGTCAAACAAAGATTGCATCTAGTTCTACCACCTCCATATTGTTTTGCTGAATTAACATTACTCCATAAAGTAGAATACTGAATATTATCTTTTTTTCAGACTCCAGATTGATATTCATGTCATGTTACTTATGTTCTTTATGGAATCAATACAGCATAAATGTATTTTTATGTTGTTTTGATCGAAACATTCATCAGTCAATTAGATAGTTTAATGTAATTCAATTTTAGTTGCTTCTATTAATTTATATATAGAGAGAGAGATAGATAGATAGAGAGATAGATAGATAGAGAGATAGATAAATATATATATATATATATATATATATATATATATAGAGAGAGAGAGAGAGAGAGAGAGAGAGAGAGAGAGAGAGATTTATATAGATTGCGGTGATATGGGTATGTGATGCATATGAAGGATGACAGCTGCATAAAAAGGTGCAAGATACTCAAAGTTGATGTAAGCTATGGAGTAGGAAGATCTAAGAATACTTGGGATGAAGTGTTAAAAGCTGACTTCATACAATTGCCCTACCAAAGGTTCAAGATCTCTGGTGTGTTGCAGTAATACAGTAGACCTGCTTTCCCATGGGCATAGGTTGAAGCATACATCTATTTTGCACTACCTTCCCTCCTCCCCTTCCATTCACCTCCCCCATCTTAATACCCATCCACATCCTAACACTCGACCCATACCCTAACACCTCCTCCTTCATGAGATAAGTCTCGCAGCCTCCAGTTCCCACTGTGAAGTGGTCATATATGTGTCACAACAAAAAGTGCCCAGACCACATTGTAAAGTGGTCGTGCAGGTGTCAACAAAATACACCCAGTTCACACTGTAAATGAGGTTAGTGTTAGGAAGGGCATCCAGCCATAGAAATCAAGCCAGAATCAGTCCTATATAATCAAGACATGTTCCTCTGTGGCTTGTCTCACAATGGGACAGCTCGTCTAACTCATGTTAAACAGTAATGATAATGATGATGGTGATATATATATGTATATATTATAATATATAAGAACAAAAGATGGTTAAAAGAGTTCCATGTATTTTATTATGCGCATTTCAAAAACAAATATTATTGCATGATATTTGTTTTTGAAATGCGCATAATAAAATACATGGAACTCTTTTAACCATCTTTTGTTCTTATATATTATATATACTCCAGTCCTACAAACTGTAGAGTGCTTCTTATCCGATATCTGCATTGCTTTATTGTACTACAATAAAACTCACCTCCTACATATGTATATATTATATATATGTGTGTGTGTGTTTATGTTGTGTGTGTGTGTGTGTGTGTGTGTGTGTTGTGTTGTGTGTGTGTGAGTGTGTGAGTATAACAGAATAACCATTGGAAACCCATCAAGATATATTAATGTAAATCATCTTGTTTATATCTTCTATGTGGATGTTCTTGTAGATCTGTGCATCATCATTATCATCATCGTTTAACGTCCATCTTCCACGCTTGCATGGGTTTGGACCGGAGTTTTACCACTTGAGGCAAGATTTGTTGTCCTGCTCGTATAGGACTGTCTGGCGGGTTTTCTACGGCTGGATGCCCTTCCTAACACCAACCACGTTTACAGTGTGGACTGGGAGGTTTTTACCGTGTTACCTACACGGCCACATTTCAGCATGGACTGTGTGTTTTTTTTGTCGTGACACCTACACGATCTCATTTGTTTCGGACTGGATGTTGTGGTACCAATATAACTTCACATTTAAG
>OZ024741.1:171889193-171904193 GCA_964016885.1 Eledone cirrhosa
GGGTAATATGAAAAGATTCAGGACCTCGACAGCTGAGCTCTGGCTGTTTCGGCAGCTAGATCCAAGTTCAGATCTAGCTGTCAAAACAGCCAGAGCTCAGCTGTTGGGGTTCTGAATCTTTTCATATATATATATATGTGTATATATATATATATATATATATATATATATATATATATATATATATATATATTGGTAAACAGAATAGAAAATGCTGACAAATTGTTCACAGTGAAAAATAGTTTAATTAGGAATAAGTGAGAATTAGTAATTGTATTGGTTAGTATTCAGTTTTGGTTTTAAGTTTTAAAGCTTAAAAATTTAAAACCAAAACTGAATACTAACCAATACAATTACTAATTCTCACTTATTCCTAATTAAACTATTTTTCACTGTGAACAATTTGTCAGCATTTTCTATTCCGTTTTCCAATATATAATAACTTGTGTGTTACACCTCTATTCTTTTAAATATATATATATATATATATATATATATATATATACTTATACTGAAGTAAAAGTTAAGTGGAAATATCCAAGACTAAGAGCACTCAGTACATAGGATGAGTTTAGTGTAAGTAATTATTTATACATACATATATATATATATATTCCTCCTAGGTGAAATAACTGAAGAACAAATGAAAGGCTAACAAATGAAAGGCTAACAAATGAAAGGCTAACAATGTGTCTAGACATCATACTTGGCAGATGCACAAGAGTAAACAACAATAAGGATACTCAAGAAATAAATTGTCTCAAATATTCAGAGAGTTCGCTAGAAATGGTAGAAAGAATTTGTTATTCCAGTGACTCTATTAGCAGAGGAAGTGGAAGCACCAAAAGGCATGTAGACATAGTGAGAACAGAGTGGAAGAAGTTCAAGGAATTGTTACTTCTTCAGGCATTACTAGGCTTCTTTCTCGGAGTGATGGATATATTATATAATTGTTTCTACTTTAGGCACAAGGCCAGCAAATTAACCAGTACATTACTGGTACTTTATTTTATCGACCCCGTAAGGATGAAAGGCAAAGTTATATATTATATAATGCAATGCTGCATGGTAGTAAGACATACAACATGAGTGCAGAAGCTTTACAGCAGCTAAAAGGCAATGAAGCATACATGTTTCATTAGATGTGGAATGTTAATGTGTATGAATGAGAGATTATAAGTAAAAAAGTTGAGTATAAGCGGAATTGAATGCAGGAAGAAAGAGATATGTGACGTGTAAGGAGAGTAAGAGTTGCCTAAAAATGTGCTGAGCACTTGAGGTGTATGGAACCAGTGTAAGAAGTAAACCTAGTAAACCATGTGACAAGGTTGTGATGTAGGAACTCAAGAAACTGAACTTCATGAAGGAGATAAATCAGGACTGGGTTGACTGGTTATATGCTATAATACAAAAAGAGCCATCCATAAGTGACTGCTAAAGGTAAATGCATCAAGGTACTGAAGACTAGCAATTGAATGGATACAATAAAGGATTTGAGAGGATTTTTCAATCTGACCGGGCATGTGACAACCTCCCTAGTGCTGGCACTATGATAATATGCAACAATTGTTAGTGCTTGTGCCACTTTACCCAACCCAATGCGTAAAGTGGTAGTGCTGAAGCCATTAAAATGCACCCATTACATTAAACATAGTGGTTGGCAGGAGAGAGGTCATCCAGTCAAAATGAGCAAAATGAGTTTGTTATGATGTCTTGGCTTGAATCATGAATATCCGTCCAAAACATTCCATAGTGAAGAGCAAATATAAAATGAAAATAATGCTGATATATATATATATATATATATATATATATATATATAGGAACGAGTAGGACCCCGACAGCTGTGCTCAAGTTGTTTCGACGGCTAATTCTGGACATTTTTAGTCCAGAATTAGCCGTCGAAACGGCTTGAGCTCAGCCGTCGGGGTCCTACTCGTTCCTATTACCCACTCTACTACCCTAAGTATTGAGTACTTTGGTGCGTTATGGTCCACCTGGTTCCTTACCACATTTCCTTCATTATATATATATATATATATATATATATATATATATATATATATATATATATATATATATATAAGGAAATAGACACACATATTCATATGTATATGTGTGTGAGTGATGTCCGTCATAGCAAGTTTTGCTTGATGACCAAGAGAGCTAAAATAATCAAAATAATTAAAATAACTCAATAATCAGAGCTATTTATCAAATTACAAAATATGAGGAAATAATAGACAAAAATATACTATTTTTTCTTCAAAGTCTCAACTGCAGTTTCACCGATCTGTAAGTAACGTTTTCTGCACTATAAAAATGCATCATCGTTGTGAAGTTGATGTGCCTTATCAAGAGACTCCTCAGAAAAAAAGGACTGTTTCTTGATGCGTTTGTAGCAAGTGAGAACATTTCTAAAAGCAGAGGGAGGAATTAACACGCGATACTAGTAAAAAAAGGGACTCTTTCTTTCGTCTTTTGTAGCAAGTGAGAATATCTTGAAAGGTGAAAGGAGAAATTAACACACGATAGAGTTGTCACAGAAGGGTAGTAAGGTGGACGGTGAAAGAATAACGTATTTGCTAGAAAAAGCAGTTAGTACACTCCTGCGTTAACTCGACCATATATATATGTGTGTGCATGTGTATATATATGTATGTATGTATATGTGTGTGCATGTATGTGTGTGTGCATGTATGTGGGATACATGTCCCCAGTACCTATATGATGATTATATGCATATGTATACAATCTACTTGTGGTTAAGAGACTGCTGCTACACCAGCAGAACTCATGGGATATGTGTGGAGATAAACAATTACAATTTTTGTAGTTAGATATTTGTATATACTAAATTTGACAGTTTATCCTAGTGTAATGATGTGTGTGGTTGTCCAGTGTACAACATATATGATATTTGTTGACTCCCATAAGTGATTCTGTCCACTTTATTTTATTAAATGTCCTTATATGTTTATATATATATATATATATATATATATATATATATATATATATATATATATATATATATATATATATACATATACATATATATACATATATATTTATAACAAATTTAATATAGAAATGGCTTCTACAGGACTAGAGTTTCATTTGAAGGAAATCATCAGGCTTTCCTGATTATTTTCTTTGAATGAAACAGTTCTAGTTCTGTAGAAGTTATTTCTATATTAAATTTGTTGTATACACCCTACTAATGTATTGAGTACCTTACTTACTGTGGTTACCCCCAATTGAATCTGGGACTCATATATATATATATATATATGTGTGTGTGTGTGTGTGTGTGAGTGTGTATGTAAGAAGTAAACAGAACTATATATATATACATATATATATATATGTGCATGTGTGTATGTGTGCGTGTGTGAGTGCGTATGTAAATAGTAAATAGAAATATATATATATATATATATATACATATGTGTGTGTATGTGTGTGTGTGTGTGTGTGAACTTGTGAGAAAGGATATATAAATGCATAGTTATATGCATATGGAGATACTTTTATCTTAATAAAGAGACTAGCAACTCCAAAATGATTTTACGTTCATTTTATCTAATTCATATTTTGATTAATTTAAAACAGAAACCAATCAAATTCCACATTGTAGTTATGAGATAATTGTTTCTACTATTGGCACAAGGCCAGCAATTAACCCAGTGTATTACTGGTATTTTATTTTATCGACCCCATAAGGATGAAAGGCAAAGTTAACCTTGGCGGGATTTGAATTCAGACCATAAAGGGCCGTAACTCTGCAAAGCATGGCGTCTGACCCTCTACCGTTACTGCCTCCTTTGTTAAAACTAGCTGACAAAACAAGTCATAAATTCAGTTGGCGAAAAGAAGACCTATTTGAAATATATGATTTTTAATTGGGGACTTTTTAGTTTACTCTTTTTCACATCTGTCATGTAGATTAATGTCACAACTTGAGATAACTTTAAATGTTAGCTATTTATCATGCACTTTGAGGTATTGTGCCTGTGATGTTGACATTTTGGATAATGTAGTGCTAGAGTTTTGCATATATGAAAAAAAAAAACGATTTTCAATGATGGAATGTTTGTGATCATAGGTCTGCTTGATTAAGAGTAACCTAGGGCTAAACAGCAATAACTGGAATGCAAGAATAGAATGGACCGCAAAAAAATAAATCATCATAACTTAACTACCACACTGCACTTCAGACAATAAACCACTGTATGTACCAGTGAGATAATGTCTACATGGTTACTAGACCTGTCAAAATAGCAGCCAAATCTTCCTCATATCTCACCATCCAGAAGAACATTGAAATGCAGTCCCTGATTCACAAACCGTTATGATGGTCATGGTAGGAACACCTTTCGATCATATTATTACTCAATTAGGGCTGACCTGGTGTAAACAACAACATGAACTCCCACAAGAACAACAACAGTAATAACCATTGCATGCTATAGAGCACAATAGGGAATATTCGTTGGTGTATTTCAATCAGTCTGAGACAGATACTAGTAACAAATGGCCACATAGATTCTTTTCTGACAAACTTTCGAATCCCCTGACTATGGATGTGAAATCTGAAATATAGGGACCAATAAATTTATTCCAAGGTAACTTCATCTCTGGATTTCATTTCATTTTACATTTCTTTTTACATTTCCTTTCTTCTTTACCCGCTTTCTTCCTTCTTCCACCTGATTTTGTTACCCAGAGATTTATCCATCTGCATTGTAGAGGCTTCCATAACGACCATTTTTCATATTCCACAATACTTCAAGCAAACTCCAACACTTTTATATATATATATATATACAAATATAAATTAGCGAGAATCGTATTTCAGCTATTGGAAATTAGCGAAAAACAACTTCCGAGATGTGTGGCAAGCACTCAATAAATTCTAACGAACCAGAGCTACAACATACGTTAAAAGGCCAAACACACTGAGACGATGGTTAAACCATTATCCGCACAGCCATAGAAACGACCAAGTAATTCGGGTCAAACAAATAAAAAAAATGTGATTGAAAAATATATATATATATATGTGTGTGTGTGTATATATATATATATCTGTATGTTGTTAATGGTGGATAAAAAAAAGTATTCAATACCAAAGTAGAGTTTAAATACTCATTATATTTACTCTGGAATTCTGCCTGTTTATCACAGGGTCATGAAATAAGAACTAACTAACTAATAAAATGAACACACACACACACACACACATATATATATATAAATACATACACATATATATGTGTGTGTTTGTGTGTGTGTTCACACACTCAAAGGTGAGGGAGATAAACACATTTTTGCTATTAGAGCTGACAGTTCATATAATAGTATAGTAAAATATAGCATATGTGAAAATAAAAAGAAATCTAACAAAAGCCTAAACTGTAAACAAATTGTATAAAGATTATATGCAAGAAAGTTGATTTTGTCTTCCCATAAACTTCTAATATCTCTTATCTATATTGATTCTAAACTTATAGCATTTCTCATTCATATTCTTTTTCTTAATTTTATACTCTTGCTTATTCGTATATTTAGATTATAATATTGCTTCTTATTCTTACTTGTAGACTCAATGACTCTTTTGCTATTGATTCCATGCTTTACCACAATGAAATGTATGAAGCATATGGCTAAAGCTTATAACAGTGTATTGTGTCATGCCTATATATATATATATATATATATATATATATATATATATATATATATATCATCATCATTTCATCATCATTTCTGTTTAACGTCAATGTTTCCATGCTTGCATGCATGGATTAAAAAGTTTGTTCATGTCAAGAGACAAGTCTGGCCAGGGTTGGCCATGTGTCGCATCGTGCTTTGGCAAGGACTGTAAATTTAGCTAGGTATTTTACAGCTGGATGCCTTTCCAAACACCAACCAAGTTTACTGTGTGGCACAGGATGGCTCCGTTATGAGGAGAGACAGGTCAGGTGGCTGCGCCAAACCCATTTTACAATGGGACCATTTTTTTGGAGTGCGACCCATTACACAGTGGGAGCCATAGTTTTGGAACCCCGTAATGGATGACAGAACTACAGTTTGGGAGCCTGGTGTTGGATGGCACCACTATGTGAAGGGACCAGTGATACCACTATGAGGAGGGACATGCAAGTTGGCAGTGCTGAACCAGTTTCGAAGCCGGGCACTATCCACATAAATATATTCCTGTGCATGTAAGAGTTTATACCTGTATATATATATATGTAAATATAAACATGTATATATATGTGCATGCAGGTTTGTATGCATAAACCTATATATATATATATATATGCATGTGCATAGGGGAGTGTATGCATATATATATATATATATATATGTAGTTTAGAAAGCCACAACAATGCAGATGGGAAATCTCGAGGTAGGAAGTGAGTGAGAAATAGGAGAAAAGTGAAAATTGAGAGAAACGAAAATGAAAACAAAACAAAGGTAGAAGGGTTACCGTAGTGGAGATTTAATCCCAATATTTCGGGCTCACGCCCATCAACGGGGGAAAGTTCCAAAAGGGGGGGAACAGGCTAAGCCGGAGAAAGTTGTATTGTCGTTAAAACATAGGAATGCCGTTATAGGGAAAATTCAAACGAGGGAAAGAATGCTCTCTCTCTCTCTCTCTCTCTATATATATATATATATATAGAGAGAGAGAGAGATACATATATATACGTTCCTAGGTTTTGAGGAGGGATTTCACTGAATTATCCCTGCCAGTGATACACTTTTCAATGGCTGATGAACAAAACAACAAAAATATCAGCTTGCTACTGAAAACTCTATGTTCCTAGGAAGGTATATGACAGTTTACCAGAACTAGACAGAGTGTGATATCCATGGTGCAAAACCCATGGTCACTCATGATCGTAGGGGGGTCTTTGTACACACACACACCCACACACATATATATATATTTGTGGTAGTAACAGAAAACAACTTCCGAAAACACATCTTGAAATATAACAGAATTCCTTTTTTCATTCAAAGCATCTTAGAAAACATGGAAGAATTAGCATGACAAACTGTCATGTGATATTTATTTAGTCTAACTTTTACATTTTCAGTTCAAATTCCTCCATGATATACGTCAATGTTTATTTTTCTAAGGTTAATAAAATAAACAGCAGTCAAGTATTGGTATTTATATAATCAACTAGTTCATCTCTCCTCACAATTTAGAGACTTGTGCCTTTGTTAGAAATCATTATGATTGGATTGAGTTCAAATCCCGCTGAGGTTAACTTTGCTTTTCATCCTTACGGGGTCGATAAAATAAAGTACCAGTAATGCACTGGGTAATTGCTGGCCTTGTGCCAAACATAGAAACAATTATGATTGGATTGACAGAAATGTTAGAGCATTGGTCAAAATATATTGAAGTATTTGTTCTGATTCTTTACATTCTCAGTTCAGACTCTACTGAAATCAACTTTGCCTTTCATTCTTCCAGCGATGATAAAATAAAGTACCAGTCAAGTGATGGTGTCCATATAATCATTTGTTCTTCACCACCCATCAAATTTCTGGTATTATGTCTGTGTTAAAAATTATCAACATCATCATCACCATCATCACCATCATCACCATCAAGTTAAATATTGCCCTCAAATTGTGAGGAAGAATACTGCTGAAGACATTGTTCATCTTCTTCATTACAACACAACACAGCAACAGCTGCACAATACCAGCAGTGCAACATCACAACAAAATCACAACAACAGAGCAATAATTATTGTGATATTGTAGCATAGTTTTGTGATCTACTATTATAATTGTTTATACTTTTGGCACAAGGCCAGCTATTACCCGAGTGTATTACTGGTACTTCATTTTATCGACCCCATAAGGATGAAAGGCAAAGTTAACCTCGGCGGGATTTGAACTCAGAATGGCAAGGGCCGTAACTCTATGCTAGAAAGCATGGCGTCCGACCCTCTACCGATACTGTCAATTCACCGCCTTTATAATAGTACATCAAAACAACTAGATTACATAATCACTATAGCATAACAGCAGAACATGATACAATAATATCGTAATAACACAACCATATCACCATAGCAGAACAACAAAACAACTGCACATTACAACAACATTACAATAGTAGAACATCACAACATCACCACAGAACTACTTACAGCACAGCAACATCATGACAAAATCACAATGACGTCACTTTATAAAGGCAAAAAATGTATCATTGTTTTAACTGTTTTTTCTACCCTGTTTCTATTGTGCCAATACAGACCTCAAATATTCTCTAATTCAAAAATCAGGGGTCTTTATTTAAATCTTTCCTTTCCAATTGCCATTTTCATAATATCTTTTCTATCCTCATTCTCTTTTATCTCTTCCTCTCCTCTCTTTCTATCATTGTTTAATATACAATTGTAGGTGTTCTGTCTGTTTGGAGTCATCTCTGAAAGGAAGATTTTCTCATGTAATAAACCTTACCCTCACCTATTAATCTTGTTCATCCACCAGTTGAAACAAAGGGGCTGCTTCATCTTCTTTATGATCTTGGTATTCAATATATAGTCATATCATTATTTATTGTTGTTGTTGTTATTTGATCCACATGCATATAACCTTTTACACACTAACTCATAGATTGGAAGACAGTGGGTAATATTTAAAAGCCATGATGTTACATTGGCTCAAAATCACAGGACAGGTTTGTAAGGAACAAACAGGCTATTTTCAAATATAGATTACCTCTATTATCAACTCCAGAAAGATGAACAGCAATATATATATATATATATATATAGAGAGAGAGAGATGTCAACATGAATGGACCTGTTATTTTTATATAAAGACATATTTTCCAATTCCAACCCGCCCATCCCTTCAATCTATCTTATTTCTCATTCTTTCTTTTGATGAAGGACTAGTGTCCGAAATGTTAATACCCTCTTCCTGCTATTTCAAGCATTAACCTAATACATTCCTTCCATATACTGTACCGATTGTGTTGTTATTTCTGTTTACCTTTTACATATATATATATACACACACACCCACATATATATATGATGGATCTTCCCTACACAACTTCCCTCCATTTACTGCAATCTTTCATCATCTCTGAGAAATTCATCCTTTTGAGATCTGCTCTTTCCACTTTTACACATGTCTTCCTCTACCCCAGCTCCCTTCCACTGAGAATTCCTGGCACTTCATTGCCCAACAATCATGGTCGATATGTATCACATGTGAAGTCTTCTCAGTAGCACTTTAAATTTTATTGCTGTAACATCTAGTTTTTCTTTAAGCCCATCCATGTTTTGCCTTTCATGCATATTCACATCACCTATCCATCAAAGTAACTTTGCTTCATTTCTCCCCAGCTTCTTCATGTCCTCTGCATTTACTGCCCTTGTAAGGAAAGCACAACCTTATATATCATCATCATCACCATTTAACCTCTATTTTCCATACTGAGGCCAGATAAGTCAGGTAACAACGTCTTGCTCATATAATCTGTTTTTGATTTGGTTTTCTAAGGCTGGATACCTTTCTAATGCTAACTACCTTCAGAGAGTAGACAGCATGTTTTTTTTTTCTTTTCGCCAACATAAGTTTACAGTATTGACTTGGTGCTTTAGATAGATAGATAGTCACAGATAGAAGATTGATAGACTAGTATTGATATTTAGAAGTTAGTAAACTAGATGGGTTATTATAAACAGATAATACTATGATGAGAATAAACATCTAAATCAACATTGTTTCACTTCATTTATCATTAAACTACATTAATTTACTATATTCAATAAAACATATTGTGTGTTATTTTTCCTAGCCTAATGAGTAATGGTATTAATGAGTTCAACTGATCCACTACAACCTTCTGGAGTTACCCATGGAGAACCATTATTAGTAGATTTTAACGGTGGTGGATTGGCAGTATCGGTAGAGGGTCGGACGCCATGCTTTCCAGCATAGTTATGTCCCTTTACGATCTGAGTTCAAATCCCGCCGAGGTTGACTTTGCCTTTCATCCTTACGGGGTCGATAAAATAAAGTACCAGTAATGCACTGGGTATTTGCTGGCCTTGTGCCTAAAGTAGAAACAATTATTAGTAGATTTTAGTAGATCAGTGATACCTGAAGAGAGCGTGAAGAATTACCCAAGCAGAGAATAATTATTGATTTTGTTATTGTCTCTGATCTCTTTGATTCTGTGCTGGATTTTCATGTTAAGAGAGGGGCTGAGAGCTATCAACTGATCACCATTTAGTAATATGCAGCTTGAGATTAATTAAAGCCAATGAAGCCTACAAAACTGACAGGTCCAGATCGACCTACCGGATAAAGTGGGAAGCGTTAGTGGATAAGAAAGTCAGGACCAGGTATGCAGATACTATTGCATCCAACTTAAGAGAACTCTCTGAGAAAACTGAGGATTTTAAGAGAGGAGATTGTTTATCTCATCAGTTTCTGCTTCATCTTCATGTGGCACCAAATGGCAGGAGGACCTATTAGTTCAATCAAGAGGTCAAAGATGCCATCCAAGCAAAGGAGGAAGCCTACAAAGCTTGGTTGGAAATAAGTCCTCCTTCTTGTACTGGCAGTAAAAGCAGGTATGGATAATAGCAGCAGAGACAGTGAAGGCATCCAAAGTTAAAACATGGGCACACTTTGGGGTTAAGCTTGAATCCAAATTCAGATCAGCAAATAAAGTGTTCTGGCAGACTATCATAATAAGTCCTCTTCCACACCTGCTATTAGGAACACATCTGGGATTTTCTTCTCATCAGAGAGGTGCATCCTCATGAGGTGTAGAGAATAAATCACTGATCTAAATCTGATCACAACAGCATCTGATGTACACAAGGTGCATCTGGGATCAGTGATTAATCTCTCGGAGGCTGAGGTGAAAATAGCAGTTAAAGAGCTCAAATGTGACAAGACTGCTGAAGAAGATGAAATCTGGCCTGAGACATTAAAAGTGATAAATAGAGAAGGTATTCTCTGGCTGACTCATGTGTGCTGACGAGCCTGGATATATGGAAAGGCATCTAGCAATGATACTCGAGAGTGATAATCCCAATTTTCAAAATGGAAGACAAGATAGATCATGCTAATTACCGAGAGATCTCCTTGTTAAGCCTCCCCAATAAAATCTATGATAAGTGTCTTGCAAGCCAATAATTACCACCTGAAATTACCACATTGAATAGTTTCAATTAACAACAATTATCTGAAAATAATAATGAACATCTTTTACCACAGCTTAGAAAAAGTAAAGAAGAATTTCAGAGACGAGTTTCTGTGGAGGAAAGTTAGTTAGATAGATACTGTATGGCCAATTTAAATGACAAACATTGGAATTAACCCTTTAACATTTAAACCAGCCATATCTAGCTAGAATTCTCTAACTTCTTTCTGTTCAAACTGGTTGTAACTGATCACTCAGACTGATGTCAAGGTATTGTTCTCAAAATAATTAACATCAAAATTTCATAGATTCAATATTATGTGCGATAATTATGTGAGGTAAAGTGTTTACTGTGAAAATATGATAGTAAATATAGAGTAAAATAAATGCTAAAGAGTTAATGACTGAAATGTTGTGTGAATGGCTCACACACAGTGATCTAAAATGGAAGACTGTAACACTGCTGATATCAGTCTAAGATATGAATACTACATCAGTGTTGAAAGGCATAGATATATCATGGTGAAAGTGTGAAATGTTATCTGACTGAAATTAATATAGGTGTCATCAACACAGCAAGCACATGTAACATGCTAACTCAGAGAGAATATATATAGGGAGTCATGACAAGGTTTGTATGTAGTTTCATTGGTTAATGTACAAAATATATGGATATCAGGTGTCTGATAAATAGTATCAGCATGTCTCAGAAAGTATACTTGACAAAGACAAACACAAGCTACCATGAGACATCATTATCTTAATGTATTAATGGCTTGAACATAATAGAGCTGATATATTTATGCATAGAAAAACGTGAGAATGCCAGGTTATTGATGTTACTAATTCAGGAGTCTGCAAAGAAATTGAAAAGAAATTGAAAAGAAATTGAAAAAATAACAAAATATCCTGACTTGAAAATTGAAAATGCATGAATGTGAACAATGTCACCTAATAACATTAAGGTAATTTTAGTTGTCACTAGACCACCCGAGACAAGTTGGGTCACATTCATATCAAAATACTTTTTTTAAATCATGTTCACTTAAAAATAATTTTTAAATAATTAAAATATACACAGACATGTATGTAATGTGAAAGGAAACTGGAAGGTCCATATATATATATATATATGCAAGTGTATGTATATATATAAATATGTGTGTGTGTGTATATATGTATGTGTGTGTCTGTATATATATGTGGGTGTCTGTGATCTATATGCACTGGTCATAGACACACACACACATATATATATATACACACACTGACACATATATATATGTACACAACACTACCAGCTCTCTCTCTCTCTCTCTCTCTCTCTCTCTCTCTCTCTTCTATTCGCCTTCTCTGTCTCCTCTCCCTCTCTCTATGTCTCTCTTTCAATCTACTCTCTCACAACCATTATCTCTTCCTCTCTATCTTTCTCCCTCTCTCTGTTTATGAAGGTACCCGGAAAAACCCCATATCTCAAGAAACCGTTCTCTGATTTATACAAAACTTGTTTTATTCCATTTGTATTCCCATTTCAGGGTCA
Organism: Eledone cirrhosa; assembly: GCA_964016885.1. Taxonomy (NCBI): domain Eukaryota; kingdom Metazoa; phylum Mollusca; class Cephalopoda; order Octopoda; family Eledonidae; genus Eledone; species Eledone cirrhosa. Next base: position 171,901,946 of record OZ024741.1, read on the forward strand.
ACTTCCTTTCAAAGTATTTTCCCATTATGCACCCTTTTGGCTGTATTACATTACAGACAAGAAAGCAAGCAAGCAAGCAATCACAGAGTTTTAGTAGTATATAGATTTGAGCCTTTGACTCAATGCCATTTGATCTAAAAGGATATATTAAGTAAATCTTCTACAAAAGCCTGTTCTTTTGGGCACTTCACATATACTCAGGAAAGTACTGTTTGTTTAAGGTTCATGCTAGGACTTAACAGGCAGAAGAAGATCTAGTAATCATCATAGTTACATTGCAACCCATCAATGATAATAATAAAGATTTTGTTTATTTTTAAGCAATAATATTAATATTCATGCAGATCCTAAAAATATTCAGATCCTAAAATTTTTCAGATTCCGTCTAAAATCGAAGATACACTAACAATTGACGTTTATATGTATATGCATGTGTGAGTATATGAGATTAAATATGTGTATAAATATACATAATGAGTTTATACATACACACACACACACATATTTTATTATTTGCCTTTCTTCAATATTTATGATATAAACTAGTCATTTAAGATTTTGGTAATTATTTATTGAGTACTATGTGGTATAATGCCTCAGATTAGATCGATAAGACACACTCACATGCACACACATATGAAGATAGATGGACAGACATATATCAGAAAATCATCATCATCATCATCATTTTATGTCCACTTTTCCCTGCTTGCAAGGGTGGGACGGGAACTGATTCTGGCTTGATTTCTACAGCTGGATGCCCTTCCTAACACCAACCTAATTTACAGTGAGTGCTGGGTGCTTTTTTGTCGTGGCACCTTCACGACCACTTTGCAGTGGAATGATATGGACCCCAGTCCCTATCATCTCATTTCTACAGCTGAGTAAACTGGAGCAATGTGAAATAAAGTGTCTTGCTCAAGGAAACAACATATCACCCGGTCTGAGAATTGAACTCACAACCTTTCAATTGCAAGGTCGATGCTCTAACCACTAAGCCACTAAGAAAATATAGATAGTTATATGCAATCACAAATATATGTCATGTTACAATATTTATTTTTTACAGTTATACATGGTATTACAATATTATGTCTAATATATATGCATAAAGAAATGTTTGAATGCACACAAAATATTTAATATATTTTAGGCAATATATGAATGTCTACATATAACATCCCCATAAGTATTCACATATATAAATGAATACATATATATGTATATATATATACATGCATATATATATATATATATATATATATATATATATATATATATATACGTAAATGAATGAGTGACTACAAGAGTTACAAGCCGTTAAAACGTTTCTTTCGGCTTGGAAATCTTTCATTCACGCATTAATTTGCTTATTCCAGCTCTGCTTAAACCTTATACAAAATATTAACCTTCTCTAATATTTAACCCTGCTAAACCAAGCATCGACCACACTACACTTCGGCTTTTGGCATTTAGTATTCTGTATCGCACCTCTTTGCACCTCCATCCTCTCCTTTAACCCTATTATTATACTTTAACCCTATAATTATATATATATAAATATATATAAACTAACCAGGTGAAACTTGAACTGTTAAGATCTCATTCCTGGATATGTCAATATTTATAAAACAAACTTTGTATTTTATCTGATGAGAGAGTACCAAAGTTTTGGTACCCTTGAAATATATATAATAGAATAAATATTGTTTTATAAAGATAGTTTCCATTTATTAATATCATTGATAAATATATAAATATATATATATATATATATATATATATATATATATATATATATAAAGAGCGTGAACCTAATAAACCGTTATTTGTCCCTCCCCTCTTCTCCTCCTCCCCCCTCCTTATCACACGCACACACTTACACCACCCACCCCACACGCAACTAACATGACTAACACCCTCCAACCCCACGCACACGTACACACACACCCTCTTACACCACCAACTCTTCACATCCTACCACCACTGACCCCCCACTCACACCCGCATTCAACCCTTTCTCCACCTCCTGTATACTAACACCCACTAACACCCCCTTCATCAAACAACACACACACCAGTACACCACACTCCCTCCATCGACCCTCACACCCTTCTCTCCCCGCTCCACCCACACCCTTTCTCAAACATTCACTCATCCCACTAACACCTCTACTAATACACACACACCCTCCTCACTCCAACTTTCACACCTACCCATCGTCTCCCCTTTACCATTCCACCCTAA
>OZ024741.1:171909193-171921693 GCA_964016885.1 Eledone cirrhosa
ATCATCCAATCATGTGATTCCCTTAGATATGTAGATAATCCAATTGTTGCAGTTTTCAACGTAATGTCTAACTGGATTAACCCACGTCCTCCTTCTTTCCTAGGGAGATATATTCTATCTATGTCTGCCTTAGGGTGATGCATTCTGTGCATGGTTAAGAATTTTCGGATTTTTGTATCGAGCCTACGGATCTCTGTGCTTGACCAGTTGATGACATTGTAACTGTAGGTTACTACTGGTATGGCAAGCGTGTTTATGGCATCGATCCTATTCCTTGCATTCAATTCCGTTCTTAAGATTGCTCTGACTCTGCGGTAACATTCCTTCCTTATCCTTTCCCTCATTGTCGAGTGCTTGATTCCGTCTCCTTCACAAACACCTAGATATTTGTAAGTTTGTTCTTGATCAAGCTCTCTTATCACGTTCCCCCGATCAAGATTAATGTCTGAACTCTTCAGCAGCTTTCCTCTGGTGAACGTTGCTTTGGCGCATTTATCCAGTCCAAACTCCATTTTAATGTCATCACTGAACTGCTTCACAGTGGATAATAGCCCTTGCAATTGTTCATCATTTTTTGCAAATAGTTTCAGGTCATCCATGTAGAACAGGTGATTAATGGTTTTGTCATAGACTCTATATCCATGTTTTGTTTCATTGAGCATTTTACTTAATGGTATAAGTGCGATGCAGAATAAAAGCGGTGATAAAGAGTCACCCTGAAAAATTCCACAATTAATGTTAACTTCTCCAGCTTCCAGTGATTTTGTTTCACTATTCAAAAGGAGTGTCGTTCTCCATGTCCTCATACTGAATGACAAAAACCTCCTGACAACGGGGGATATTTTGAAAATCTCTAAACATTTTTCAATCCAACTGTGTGGCAAACTATCAAATGCTTTTTTATAATCTATCCAAGCAATCGATAGATTTTTGTGTCTATTATGACAATCTTCCAGTATCATTTTGTTAACCAGAAGCTGATCCTTACAGCCATATGAGCCTCGTTTACACCCTTTCTGCTCAATGGGAAATAGGTAATTTGTTATCAGGTGGTCATATGTGTATTCAGTTAGGACTGATGTTAAAATTTTATACATTGTGGTCAAGCAGGTTATCGGTCTGTAATTTTTGGGATTGTTTGTCTCATCATTCTTCGGTAGCAGGAATGTAATGCCGTTAACTAGCCATGATGGTATCTTTTCTGGCTCCTTAACTATTTCATTGTAAAGTTGGGCTAACAGCTCATGAGACTCTGTGAAGGCATTTATCCAAAAGTTTTGTATTTTGTCTTTTCCTGGGGATTTCCATTTGCTGGTTTTTCTTAGAGCCAAGCGCAGCTGTTCAACTGTTATATTTTCCCATGTTTGTTCTTCAAGGTGAGCTGTTTCTTTCATTTGTCTGTCTATCCATGGGGCATGTATGTTATGAACTTTTTCTTCGGCCCAGATCTTTTCCCAGAATTCTTGCACTTCCTCCTTGGGTGGTATTGATTTAGCAGTTATTGTTGACTTACCAATTTTTCTGTAGAAGTTTCTTTGGTTGTTTTTGAACATATTATTGTCCTTATAGAATCTAGATCGTTTTTCAAAGCGCCTTATACGAGCAGCTTTGGCCGACACTTTTTGCTTGATTGTTTCTATCAGCATGTCTATGTCACATGTTGATCTTATACTGTACTTTTTTTTCAATTTTCTAAGTTTAGTTTGTTTAACATGTTCACCTACTTTATAGTTTGTTAAAATTTCTATGTCAGATCGGAGAAGGTTTATTTGGCGATTGATGTTATCTTGCCAAGTAGATTTCTTGTGGGAATTCCATTGATGTTATCTTGCCAAGTAGATTTCTTGTGGGAATTCCTTATTATTATTATTATTATTATCATTATTATTATTATTATTATTATTATTATTATAATTATTATGGTTGTTGATGTTATTGTTGTTGCATTTGTTGGCAGTGGATTGGCAGAATTGTTAGAGCATCGGACAACATTCCTTGCTGTATTTGTTTTTATCCTGGCTCTTTATATTCTGAGTTCAAATCCTGCAAATCTTTTTTTGGTTGATAAAATAAAGTCATGAGATCCATTTCACTCAGCCTCTCAGTCAATTTCTACTCAAATCCTTATAAACAATTTTTTTTATTTTTTTTTATTAATGCCAGTGAATTTCGGAAATCAGGACACTGGATGAAATGGTTAACTGCAATTGTTCCAGCTCTTTACATTCCAATTTCAATTACTGCTGTGGTCACCCTTGTATTTCATCCTCCTAGGATTGATGAACTAAAGTACCAGTAAAGTGCTGGGTCAGTATAATTGATTTGTCCCTTCCCCCAAATGTTCTGCTGGCCTTGTACTAATGTTAGAAGCCATTATTATTCGTTGGATTGGCAGTATTGGTAGAATGTTGAACAACATGTTTTGTGGCATAAAGTTACGGCCCAATATGTTCTGAGTTCAAATCCTGCTAAAATTAGCTTTGCCTTTCATCCTTACAGGGTTGATAAAATAAAGTATCAGTAACACACTTGGGTCGATTTAATTAATTTTCCTCACCATCCTAATTGTTGGTCTCATGCCTAAATCAGAAACCATTATTAGAGGGCAATAGATTGGCAGAGTCAGTAGAGCAACAAACCTAAATATTTTGTGATACTAAGTTATGTCTATTTAGGTTCTGGCTATTTAGGTTCTGCCAAGTGAGTCAATAAAATAAAGTAACCATCATGTATTAAGGTTGACTGAATTGACTATTCACTTCTATACACACATTTTGTGGCTTTGTGCTTATGCTTGGAATCATTACTATTATTATTTACAGTATTTATTTCAGCTTTTTATATTGTTTTCTAATCCTGATGATGTGAACTTTGCTTTTCATTCCTCCAGGTTCAATAAACTAAAGAACTAGACAAGTGCTGTTTTCAATTTAATTGAGTAACCCCTTCCCAACAAAGATTCTGACCCACTGCTTAGATAGAAATAATTATTGTAATTACCGTCAAAGAACCAGAGAACGTGCTATGCTGTATTTGTTCCAGCAAACTCCACCAAAGTCAACTTTGCCTTTCATCCTTCCAAGGTCAATAAATTAAAGTACCTGTCAAGTAGTGGAATTGATATAATTGATTTTCACCTTACCATAAAATAGCTGGCCTTGTGCCTAAATGAAAAAAAAAAAAAAATAATAATCATCATCATCATCATCACCATCATCATCACCATCATCATCACCATCATCATCATCATCATAATCGTTATTACTATAATTATTATTATTTTTATTAAAGAAGAACAGAGGGATTGACAGAATTAGTAGAGTACTGGGAAAAATTTCTTGCAGTGTTTAGCTGCGAGTTCAAATTCTTGTTTAGGTCAACTTTGACTTTCATCATTCCAGGAGTGGACAAGATAAAGTATCTATTGAAATACTGACATTGGTATAATCGACTATAATATACATGATATATGTGGGGGCACATGGTTTAGTGGTTGAAGCATTCGCCTTGAAATCGAAAGGTTTTGAGTTCAATTCTAAGACCGGGTAATGTGTTGTTTCCTTGAGCAAGACACTTTATTTCACATTGCTCCAGTTCACTCAGCTGTAGAAATGAGATGATAGGGACTGAGATCCCTATCATTCCACTGCAAAAGTGATCGTGGAGGTGCCACGGCAAAAAAGCACCCAGCCCACACTTTAAAGTGGACGTGTAGGTGCCATGGAAAAAAAGCACCCAGCACTCACTGTAAATGAGGTTGGTGTTAGGAAGGGCATCCAGCTGTAGAAATCAAGCCAGAATCAGTTCCCATCCCACCCATGCAAGCAGGGAAAAGCGGACGTAAAATGAAATGATGATGAATGATGATATATGTATATATACGTATATATATATATATACAAGGTTGAGTGAAAAGTAATGCAATTTGTTCTTTTTATGAGAAATAAGGAAGACAATGAAAAATATCGCATATCAAGATATAGCTATACATCACAGATTTACATCCATACTTGTCACCATCTCTTTCAATGGCAGTGTTCCACTTTTGAATGAGGGTATGTATCCCAGCTTCATACAACTCAACTAATGTAGACAATTCTTTACAAGTGTTTTCACTTCTTCATTACCATAACGTTTGCTCCTCAGTGCCTCTTTCATGGGACCAAAGAAACACATAAAGGAGGGGGGAGGGCAAATCAGGAGAGTAGGAAGGATGTGACAGAGTTGTCCACCACAAAGTGGTGATTTCTTTTCTTGTTCTGATACTCAAGTGAATCCTTGCGTTGAAGAACATTATTTATCTCAACATTTGGTCCTTGAGCATCCCAAAAGGCACTCACTGTGATTTTTTTCAGCTAACAATCTGCCTTAAGTCATTTTGTTTTTGGAGAAATCAGATGACATCATTCCATTGAGTGTCTTTTTGGTTGTGATTCAAAAGGAGGAATCCAAATTTCATCAGCAGTTATGAGCCTTTGAAAGAAGGTTTTTCTTTCTTTCACAGATTTCAAAGAGTTCAGCACAATAGTTAACAATTTCAGTCTTGTGCTCATGTGTCAGTTCTATTTGTACCCAGCAGGTACACATTTTTGAATATCCTAGTGACTCAGTAAATGTTGTGAGATCTACCATGGCTAACTCTGATCTCTGGTTATATGCATATGAGCTCTGATTCAGCATCTGCTTTTTCCTTGTTGGCAAGATTGACAGCAGTTAACAGGCAGCTATTAAAAGGCATGTCTGCTAAGCTTGCACTTTCCAATTCTGATTTAGACAGCAGGTCCATCTCCACACATTGCTGTAGTCTAAAGCTTTATCTTTGTTTACATTTTTCCGTCTTTTGTGAATATGCAAAGGATTTTTTTTCCCACATCAAGGAACTCAATTCCTACGCTTTGCATTTCACAAATTTCCAGTGGGACACCCATTTTTATATCAGGTCAGTTATTCGTATATCTGAAAAATAAAATTACATAATTAAAGATCAAGGGTGTATGTGACTTTACATCTGTACTAAATTTTGAATAATTTCATTGAGGAATACATCACCTGCAGTACTTTTTGACTCACTCTCATAAATATAATTGTAATGTGGTTACAAACCAAGTTTAAAAGTTTAAGACATTTAATTACTGACAATTGTTTCTTCCTATAAGAATATACATTTTCTTCCTATAAGAATGTACATTTAACAGCAAATTATTTTATTTAACAATCTGTTGTTTGTCAGTAAAAACCCTAGGAATCTTCAGAGTTTATTAAAATCAGAAACGATTAATATAATATCATGACAAAACACTCAAGAACAGAAACATTTAAGTATAATAGATAATATGAAAAATTTATCCAACTACATAGCAAGTCCACAGAACACAGTGTCAAATGTGTTACAATAACTAAATCTCCCTCTCTCTCTCTGTATATATATATATATATATATATATATATATATATATATATATATATAGAGAGAGAGAGAGAGAGATAAGTTGCTATTCTTTCAAAAAGAGTTTAGTTATTTTTAAATGTCTATGTATATAATATAAGTTACAATGGTCTACATTTTTATTCAAATCTTTAGATTATGGTTTGTAAATGATGGTGTCACTATGTGAGGTTTTCTCCTTCAAATGCATAACATATTTGTTTGCTTACCACACCATTTTTCCATGATACACCTATGACTAAACTATTTACCCCACATTTTTCCATGATATACCTATGACTAAACTATTTACCACACCATTTTTCCATGATATACCTATGACTAAACTATTTACCACACCATTTTTCCATGATATACCTATGACTAAACTATTTTTGAATACACATTTGAGGCAAGAGAAGAGAAATAAAATTATTATTATTACATCAATGAATTTTCAGAATCATTAGAGCATTGAATAAAATACTTAGTAGAATTTAATCATGTCCTTTTACATTCTAATTTCAAATCCTGCCGAGGTCAACTTTGCTTTTCATTCTTCTGAGGTCGATAAAATAAAGCACCATTAAAGCAAGCACTGGGATAAATTTAATCGACGTTTCCATTCCCCAAATAACTGGCCCTTTGTCTATGTTAGAAATAATAATGATTACTATTGTTGTTGTCACAATTGTTATTAATATTATACTTATTTTAATTTTATACATTAATGAAATAAAAAAAATCCACATCTTCTTGTTTGATTGTGTCAAGAACCAAACTAAAAAAAGTTTCTGTTTTAGAAAACTGATTTAAATAAATTGCAATTGATAGAAATTAAGAAAAAAAAACTCTTGAAAATATATGGTCAAAGCACACACACACATGCATACACATACACTTACAAACAGAAATAAATATGTATATATATATATATAGTAATAATAATAAATTTGAAGACTAAAATTCAAAGAGGGCTGCGATTCTTTGCTTAAACTTTAATCTGTTATTTTAATAAATATATATATATATATATATATATATATATATATATATATATATATATTTATATATATATACTAAAACATATATATATATATATATATATATATATATATTTATATATATATACTAAAACATATATATATATATATATATATATATATATATATATATATATTTACTAAAACATATATATATATATACATATATTATATATGTTTTGAGTATATGTTGGTTGTTTACCGAGATCTCGGTATGCAGATTGGAGCACTCGACGAGGTACGTAGGTTGGTTTGTTTACTCCGGAGTATTGTAAAATAATTAAGTCAAATATGTAAAATTTGGCTTCGTTTATTATAAATTATAGATATACTGCTATGTATATTTCGGTGACAACCATCATTGGCTGTGACCTCTTCAGGTAGTCCGAATTGGTGTGGGAACGACAGGTACACATATTGTTGAAGTGTGTTTTACTCCGTCAGTACATCGATATGTCCTGCTCCTGGTTGTGTTGTTATTTCTCTGAGGAACTGGAATCATATGATTCTAGTTCCTCAGAGAAATAACAACACAACCAGGAGCTGAACATATCGATATATATATATATATATATATATATATATATATATATATATATATATATAACAAAACAATTGTGGTAAAGAACCAGATGGACCATAACGCACCAGAGTACTCAATACTTAGGATATTAGAGTGGGAAATAGGAACAAGTATGACCCCGACGGCAGAGCTCAACCCATTTCGACGGCTATTTCTGGACTAAATTAGAATTTTTAGCCTGGTGAATAAATAGTCGAACTTGTCAAGGGGGTACTTCCTTATATGGGAAGATTGTAGTTGTCAAGAGGATTGGTTAAAATTTGTTGTAAACACAAATAAGTCTATCATGGCATTTGGTGGGAGGTAGGGGTGGCTGAACTTGCCTGTAGAAGAATAGGGGAGTGAGTGGAGCGGTCAAGCGTTGAACGTGATATGTATACAGCAGATTCTAAGGATAGTGTATGAAGTGGAGGAGGGAGGTTATAGAAAGGTAATTCGAATGATAGTAGGAGACAATAAAAGATAATAGAAAGAAATAAAAAAATATATAAAATTAGATAGTGAGAAATGAATTAAAAAAATCACAATGCTATCTTAAAAATACAGGTTAATAAGTTGAGAAGAGAAAAACATTGTAGAAATGGAGTAGTAGCAATACTGATACAAATTAAAGGAGTCTAACACATCTGCTATAAGTAGTTAGTAAAACGTATTCGGCTAAATCTATCTTAAAATTACAGGGGTGGGGAACTGATGCTACAGAGGCCCGATGGGCTGCATCGGGGTAGGCGAAAGGGGAAAAGCAGACGAGGAAGAAAATAGGGGGTAGAAGGATGGGCGCTAGACGGACGGACCAGTTAAATTGCCTAGGGGTCTGGTTCGGTCCGGACCTCCAGACGGACAAAAACTGGGCACAGAGGAAGCTATCCCTGAAAGGTCGAGCGGAGGTGGCTAACGCGTACATCGCGTCCGTCATCTACTACCGCCTGACCGTCGTGCCTTGTCCTAAGCCTCGCCTGACTGCGCTGGAGCGTTTGTTCTTTCGCTTTTTGTGGAATGGACGCGCTCCGATGGTCAGGCGGTCCATCTGCTGTCAACACCCGCTACCTGGATGGCTGGGATGTCGTGGCTAATGATGCGCAGACACGCGCTCAGGCTACGACATCTCCACCTCTTCCTCGACGGTGATCAGGTGTGGTCGCCGTTTGCTAGACGCGTCTTTGCCCAGCTCATTTCCTTGACGAAGCTGTAGTCCTGGGTCAAGCGAAGACCGAGAGGGAGCGCTTGGAGACTGGAATGTCTTCAGGCGCTCACAGTCCTCTACCAATCGGGCATTGTGATCGGTGGAAACTCCACCTTGGCGTTCTATAGAGGATTAGTGGAGGGGAAGAGCGACGACGTACTTGGGGAAACTCTAGGCGTCGTCGAAAATCAACTGGCCAATCACTTTGGAAGAACTTTCGGGCCGGGGCCTATGGACAACTTCCAGAAATCCCTGGCCTGGCAGTGCTACCGAAGAGCTTTGCCAGTTCGGGATAAACTCTACAGGCATGGAGGTGCCGTCAGCCGGGCAAGTCTGAGATGCGCGCAGGGCGACGAAACCGTCCTCCATGCACTCGTCCAGTGTCAGAGTATTATGTCGAATACCTGCTGTCGCGTATAGAACGGATCCGACTATCAGCTGAGTCCATCGTGAGGATAGCCCCGTCCTCTTCCTTTAGCCGGGAAGAGCAGGCAGTTTTTATCTGTGTGGTGGCCATGGCGAAAGAGATAGTATGGTGGCCGCGTCTGAAAGGGCTGAAGACGAGCACTTACCTCTTCGGTGATGGCCTGATTAACTTTTTCCAATTTCATTTGAAAAGGAAAATCAGGGTAGAGAGGGAGGTGCTCTCTTCCCAGCTTTTTGTTGAAAGATGGGTGAGAGAGGCAAGAATGGCCCGAGTGAGTGGACCTACTCTGAGTATATGCCTGTAAATTTAAGGTGAAAAACTGGGAGAGGACAATTGCCCTGATGGTCAGGGTCACCGTGGCTTTTTTAATGGGCTTTCTCCACGATGGCCCTCGGACGTCTCCCCCCTATTGGGGAATTTTTCATTGTTATTTTTTTGTTACATCCACTGTTTTTTTTTTGTTTTTTACACGCAGAAATGCCCATTTGTACCGTCCTGTATTGTCCTGTACTGTCCTTAATGTCTACTTTGTGTAAACCCTTGTGGTTAATAAAGAAAGCATTATTATTATTATTATTATTATTATTATTATTATTGTTGTTGTTGTTGTTGTTGTTATTATTAGTCTTTAGATCATAAGACAAAATGTATTGCAGCAGGATACTCCTGCACTAAGAACATGAAGGCTCACATCACCAACAGCCCTAAGAGCAACATCCCCCTAGGGTGCTCTTGCCGTAAGCTCGAAGCTTGTCCCCTTCAACAGCAATGCAACGCACTCGCTGTAGTTTATGAAGCTGTGGTCACTTCCAACCGACCAAATCAACCACAGGAGGTCAAATCCTATGTGGGTATGGCGGAGGGCCGATTTAAGGAACGCTTCCTGAACCACCAGTCGACCTTTAGGTACCCGGACAGACGTTCATCCACGAAACTCGCGAGCCACGTATGGTCCCTCAAGGACTCAAGTATAGACTACTCCATTCAATGGAAAGCCATCACTAAGTCCAAGCCAAACGCAAGGGGAAATCCGTCGTGTGGACTATGTATTGATGAACAAATAAATATTCTAAAGAGATTATGCAATAGCGATTGCCTAAACACGAGAAATGAATTCTTCACAATTTGTCCACACGTCTCTAAACACCTCTTATGTAACTACAAAGCTCCGGATTGAATTACAACAACATCCTAATTTTCTTATCAACTAGAAATTTTTCGGACTTTCGCACGCATTTTAGTATTGCCTGTGTGAAGTGATCGTTTCTGCGCATACGCGTTCGTTAGGTTGTCCTTCCTGTTCCGTATAACCATGTCCATTACGAGCTGAGGATCCGCTAAGGTGAAACAATTGTTCTCGGTATGGTGAACTAACTGTTGTGCAACCACTTCTCTCTCTCTCTCTCTCTCTCTCTCTCTCTCTCTCTCTCTCTATATATATATATATATATATATATATATATATATATATATATATATATATATAGAGAGAGAGAGAGAGAGAGAGAGAGAGAGAGAGAGAGAATTAATGTGTAACCATTGCGGTGGTATACCAAATATATTTGCAGCAATAAATCTGCAAGTGGCATCTAGTTTAGCCAGATGATATGATCCAGATGTCCAACACACACCTTAAACAAAAACATAAAAGACTAATAAAGTGATATGAAAAATTATCATTATGATGGTTTCAGAGAAGAAAGCCCTCTGAAGCAAGTGTTTTGGCCCTTAATGAATGTCATCATCATCATCATCGATTTACGTCCGGGTCGTCCTGTTATGGGCAGTGTCCGTTCGGCTGACCTTGTCTTGCTCATACAGGAACTGATTCTGGCTTGATTTCTACAGCTGGATGCCCTTCCCAACACCAACGTCATTTACAGTGAGTGCTGGGTGCTATTTTTCCGTGGCGCCTACACGACCACTTTACAGTGTGGGCTGGGTGCATTTTTGCCGTGGCACCTCCACGACCACTTTGTAGTTGAATGATATGGACCCCAGTCCTATCATCTCATTTCTACAGCTGAGTAAACTGGAGCAAAGTGAAATAAAGTGCCTTGCTCAAGGATCACCCGCTCTGAGAATTGAACATCACCCGCTCTGAGAATTGAACTCACAACCTTTCGATTGAAAGCCCAATGCTCTAACCACTAAGTCATGCGCCTTCGCACATGTGTGTGTGTATATATATATATATATATATAACGAAGGAAATGTGGTAAGGAACCAGGTGGACCATAACGCACCAAAGTACTCAATACTTAGGGTAGTAGAGTGGGTAATAGGAACCAGTAAGACCCCGACGGCTGAGCTCAAGCCGTCGAAACGGCTTGAGCTCAGCCGTCGGGGTCTTACTGATTCCTATATATATATATATATATATATATATATATATATATATATATATACATATATATGTATGTATATGTATATATTTATATATATGTATATATATATATATGTATGTATATATATGTATATATATATATATATATATATATATATATATATATATATATATATATATATATATATATATATATATATATATATATATATATATATATATATAACAACAATGTAATTACTGTATTTACAGAACAACATATGAAAACGATAAAGTACTCACAATTTCATCAATTGAATCAGCCAGTCACCTCTTAGTTTAGCACACACAAAAATCCACAGGAGTACAACAATCTATTTTTGGTATTTCCATTTTCCCTTTAAACTTATCTCCGACTGGCCGATATTTATGACCTGATTGGCGCCAAATTTACCCTTTCAAAACCTCCGTTATCTATAATAGCCATTTGTATACTACCAAAGATAAATTAATTTATAGCATATTTCTTTTCAGCACAAAAAAACACTTTTTATTACCAAAATGGTCCTCTATGACCTCTAGAATATTTCCTTCTCAGCTAAAGACATTTCTTACTCCAACAGTACCAAAAATACCTGAAGCTTATACGTTGTTCTTTATGTCGGTTTCCCTTCTACACTAATACCCTAAACAACTTATTATTGTTTATCATTTTTCCCTGGTGAATTGGCAGTATCAGTAGAGAGTCGGACATGCTTTCCAGCATAGTTACGTCCCTTTACAATCTGAGTTCAAATCACGCCGTGGTTAACTTTGCCTTTCATCCTTACGGGGTCGATAAAATTAAGTACCAGTAATGTACTGGGTGATTGCTGGCCTTGTGCTAAAAGTAGAAATAATTATTTTTCCCTGAAGAGGCACCGGGAACGGATGTAGTGCGAGTGAGAAAATATGCAAACAAAATGTAATCGGTGATGAAATACCTATTAGATTAAATAATAAATATCTCTTGCCTGCTTTTACTAAAAATTAATAATTTATACTATATATATATATATACGTACTACGGAGGTCCGATGAGCTTTTGATTCCAGTATCGGGCCAGATCGATAAAGATCGAACCTTGAGCTGATCAATAGTGAAACGCGCGTCACCAACTAATAAACGTAATGAAGGCGTAACCATTCGTCCTTGTATTATTATATTACACTCTGTCTAGCTCTGCACCTCGATACTGACTTGAACCTAATCATCGAGTGCTCACCTGGGTGAACCTACAGTAACTTCGCGTTACACTCGCTGGATAATATATATATATATATATATATATATATATATATATATATATATATATATATGTGTGTGTGTGTGTGTGTGTGTGTGTGTGTGTGTGTGTGTGTGTGTGTGTGTGTGTGTGTGTGTGTGTTTATATATTCATTTATATTAAGGCTATAAAGTGAGTTTTGTTACTGTGGAGTTTCACCTCTTTATCACAGGGTCATCAGCCGTCAAA
>OZ024741.1:171924193-171934193 GCA_964016885.1 Eledone cirrhosa
TAGGTTGGGCACTTTCAACAAGAACATGGAAGTACTAACATCAAAACGAGTTTCCTATCATTTGAAGGCTAAGATTTTTGATACTTACATCCTTCCATGTTTTTTATATATGGTCTTGACTGTGTTAATTGGACGACAATGTCACTTCAGAAGCTCTCTACATTCCAGAACCGCATCATAAGACTTATGACTGGCAAGCGGCTCAGCGACTGTATCTGTATCAGTGAGCTGCTCAACATTACCAGAGTTTAGCGTCACAGACAGAGCAATCCGCTGCAAAACTTATCAGTTTTCTTTATCAGTTCCTACATTCTCAAAGTTCTCCTACAATGTATCCGCGAACATTTTCTTTGGCTTACATATTTTCCTTGATTAAGTTCCCCATAAACATTTGCTTAGAGGTATGCTTGGCACCCATGCATGACACAATGTGTCCAGGCCACAGTAGTTAGATTCTCAAAATTGTTGCCTGGTTGGAACAAATCTCAGATGCTGTTAGAACATAAGAGAGTGAATTAAGTCTGTTTTATTTGCAGAATACGGTGTAAGTGTTTTCAATGGAATTGATCCAGGAGTCTAGAGTGATATTTGTAACACGTCCAAGCTTCAGAAGAGTACAGAATAGAGGATAACACAATGGAGTTATAATTAGATACTTTTGTTTCATTTTTGATATGGTTTTGCGACCAGACCTGAGTCTCTAAACCACCAAAAGATTTGGCTGCTCATTGAATCTTTCGAGATATTTCTAAATCTAATGTTGCATCTTTATTTATTACACTTCTAAGATATATGAAGTATTCAACAATCTTACGAAAATTACTTTTCCCGTATATTTTAGGTTGTTTCACAACTTGACCAAGTACAGGTTGACAAAAAAACTACCGTTTTCTTTGATATTATAATAAAAAAAAAAAAGATATCACACGCCGAAAAGAGAAGCAGAGGCCGGCAGCCAAAACGATGGTTTGACAATGTCAATTTATGGACATAGACTATTTGAACTCTGCTGCTGGTGATCGAACATTGTGTTAATGCGCAGTCTGCAACTGGCGGAGTTTAGTGACACAAGAAGAAGAGAAGACATTCCAACAAACAAGTTTCATAGTGAGCTTAACCTTCTTGTGTTGTTGATTGACTACAGTAGTAGGATAACGATCGGCCCTACCCTTTATGTACTAGACCACCTGCCGAATCAGACATGTTCTCCTGTCATTTCTAAGTCCTTATTGACATTTACTAATTCTATGTGAGACGATTTAATTGAGTTTCAAAGCACATTTTATGATTAACTGTGATGTTAACTGAGCTCGTAGTGTAGAAAATAACTCTTGCAGTTAAACATATTTTGAGTGGACATAGCTTACACAGAAATATCCCAACCTCTTGAACACAGAAAATTTCAAGACCAAAAATGTTATTTCAGAGTTTACCATCTCCTAGACTAGTTGCCATACCAGCTTTAGAATTTAGTTTAACCTATGAATCAGAGATTACTGATAGTACGGCCCTATTAAGGGGACCCTCAGAAATCAGAGATCTGACATTATATCAGAATTGTAAAATAAAGAATGGGTCGCAGGTGGTGGATAGCGATACGGTCACCAGATATGATTCTTGTTGCGATATGAGTGGGCAATAGCCGGACGAATAAGCAACCTCGGACACTTGTAGCTCCAAAAAAAACTTTCACTACCCATTGACGTAGCTTTTATAAGCGACTAAAGGCCGCCTATAAGAAAGCATAGTCTTGGTGAGTTTGACAAAGTATTAGATTAGTGACTGGCGCGAATAAGACCACAGAAACTGCAATTGCAATGTGGTGAGGAAAACAAACAAAAAATCACACAACATCGTCCTTCAGGCGGGTTAACAAGGGACGCGTTCAGGCCTTAGGTAGAGGGGTCTGCTCGAAAAATATATTTCAGTCTCCCTTTTATGCTGCAACAACTGGCAATGGGTCTGCGACCTGTCCTGAGAGGTGTGGGATGGACGCACAAAGATTGCGTATCCCGAGACCCAAAAGAAGGCCTGGAAGAGAGGAAACCTTGACAATTGGATCCTGGAACATCATAACACTGACAGATAAGGAGCGGGAACTAGTGGAGGGGGCGATATGCTACCGGTTAGATATAGTCGGGGCTTCCCCAACAAAGTTCCGTAGCTTTGGTACTGTAGATTTGGATGGAGGATTGAAACACCACTGTTCAGGTGTGGCACTAGAAATACCTGCACAGGTGGGAGTGGAGATATTCACAAGCCCCTAGTTGTCAGAATGTGTTATGGAATGGATCCCACTAGGAGGGAGGATTTGCCTCTTGTGGCTTAAGCTGAAAGATCTCTGTGGGCGGTGCAAGTTTATGCACCAAACAAGAAGTCAGAATACAGGCCCTTCCTCGATCAAGTCACTGCAGCATTAGATATAGTAAAGACTGAGTCATATATCTTGATGGGAGCCTTCAATGCACATGTGGGCACTGACCACCTGACATGGAAATGAGTGATCGGAAGGAACGGTGACCCCGATCTAAATCGAATGAAGAGGCCTTATTAGACTTCTGTTCTAGCAATGGACTTTTTATTATGAACAACTTCTTCCAGCACAGACATCCATAAACATACATTGTATAAAGGGGGCCAGGGACAGAGATCAATAATTGATTTTGTTATTGTCTCTGATCTCATCGATTCTTTGCTGAATGTTCGGGTTAAGAGAGGGGTTGTGCTGTCAACTAATCGCGATCTATTTATCTGCAACTTGAGATTACCTAAATCCGAAGAAGCCCCTAAAGCTTGCAGCTCCAGGGTGGCATACAAGATAAAGTGGGAAGCATTGTTGGATAAGGAAGCAAGTGCCAGGTGTGCAGATGCTATTACATCCAAATTTAGAGAACTCCCTAAGAAAAAAATGATGACGTTGAGACAGAATGGAGATAATTTATCTCAACAGTTTCTGCTTCAGTTGTTAATTGCTGCGAGTGAATGAGGCTTGGTGTGGTGCCGGATGGCAGGAGGACCCTTTGGTTCAATCAAAAGGTCGAAGATGCCATCCAAGCAAAGAAGGAAGTCTCCAAAACCTGGCTTGGAAATAACTCCTTCTTCTTGCACTTGCGGTGCATGCAGGTACGAAAAATCACAGCAGAAACAGTACAGGCTTCCAAAGTCAAGGCATAGTAGGTAGGCTGGAATCCAACTTCAGATCAGCAAATAAAGTGTTCTGGTAGACTATCCGCCGTCTTCGTAATAACAAGCCCCCTTCACACTTTCTATCAAGAACCCATCTGGTGTTCTCCTCTCTTCAGAGAGGTGCATCCTCGTGAGGCGGAGAAAATACTTTGCTGATCTCCTAAACTCATCCACAACAGCATCTTCTGATGTATAGCATGTACATTTGGGAGCAGTGACTGATCTCTCAAAGACTGAAGTCACAAGTGCAGTTAATGAGCCCAAATGTGGCAAGACCGCTGGGGAAGATGATATTCAGCCCTAAATGTTAAAAGCCTTAAACATATAAGGTATTTCTGGTTGACTCTTGTGTGCCGGGTGGCCTGGATCTCTGGAAGAGCACCTCTGAGCAATGGTAATCGGGAAAGATAATTTCAAAAATGGAGACAAGAGAGATTGTTCCAATTATAGAGGGATCTCCTTGTTAAACCTACCCGGTAAAATCTATGCTAAGTGTCTGGCAAAGCGGTACAGGGAGATTGTCGAGTCAAATCTAATTGCTGAACAGCAACTTTGACCAAATATTCTCATTGCGGCAAGTCTTCGAGAAATCGTGGGAGCATCGCCAAGATGTACATTCTTGCTTTGTCGACCTTGAAAAGGCATATGCTCACCGACATCGGGAGCTGCTGTGGAAGGTTGTGTAGCAGTATGGGATCGATGGTCAACTCTTCACTGCCTTGATGTCTCTATATGAATGCTCGAGTATTTGTGTTCAGATAAAAGGTGTTAAATCGAAACCAATTAATGTGGGAATCCTGTGGTCATAAATCTTGGGCAATGCCGAAATAACACGACCGCGAATACAAGCGCCTGAAATGGAATCCCCCGAAGCGTCTATGGAGTAACGTTACTTGATAGAGTGCATTGCGTGGACTTCAGAGAATCAGTCCATATCGAGGCGCTACTTCTCAGAATTGAGAGATTACAGCTCCGATACTATTGGTTAGAATGTTTTAGGAAAGAATCACTGGACAGATGTTTACTGGCAAATCAAAACGGCAGGAGACCCGGGGGTAAACCTCGAGCAAGATAACATTCATGAGCCTGGCTAGATTCTGTTGGGGATCGAGCCGGATCTGCTGCAGAAGGTTGTTTCTGACAGGATCCACTGGAAGGATTGTTTGAAGACTCTGCTCCAACGAACCTTTCAGGAAGATGAAGATGTATGTATATATATATATATATATATATATATATATATATATATATATATATATATAGTTGTGTGTGTGTGTGTGTGTGTGTGTGTGTGTATCATGAACCACAGAATAAACGTTCAATTCAATAGATACATCCCCAAAAGTATAATTCAGAAATTTGATAGTGAAAGCAGGTATTTTTAAAAATAGAATGAATAAATTTAATTAAAAACCTTAGTTGTCGAGAGGCATGCGAATTTCAATGCAAGAATCAACATCCATGTTTATGATGCGTGACCTTAAGATCCGATCAGCATTTCATTACATTTGTTGTTGTAGTAGTAGTAGTAGTAGTAGTAGTAGTAGTAGGAACAATATTAATATTAGGAATAAAACTAATACTAATAAAAATAATAAATGAAATGAAATATATGAAAGGAAAACAAACTCAATCATGAATATCAAACGAAAAAAAGCGAAAAAAAACAAACAAGATAGCAAACCGAAAAAGGAAATATAAATACATAACAAAATAAAATCTTATATACGGTAACCTATTGTGTATTGTTTGAAAGGGAAAAAAAATCAAAGAAGGCATATGTGTTTAGTAAAGACAAAATAATTGTTTCTACTTTTGTCACAAGGCCAGCAATTATCCCAGTGTATTACTGGTACTTTATTTTATCGACCTCGTAAGGATGAAAGGCAAAGTTAACCTCGGTGGGATTTGAACTCAGATCATAAAGGGCCGTAACTCTATGCTGGAAAGCATGGCGTCCCACCCTCTACCGATACTGCCAATTCACCGCCCTTCGAAGACAAAATAATAAGACGAGCAACAAATATTTATGAGAATTTGGAGATAGAAAGTAACAGGAGAAAGAAACCTACGTAAAGGATTAGAATATATATATAATGGTGTCCTTGGCCATTTGACTACCTCCCTAATCACCACCATAGGCTCTGAGCTAGCCAACCGCTGGTGTGAGCCTCGCGATTTGGAATGGCTCTTCCAGAGCATCTTCCTTACCATCCTCCATTCTGTCCGCCGGGGCTGTGGGGAGGCCAGCACGTGGGACCCCATTTGCTCACCATACGGAGAGATGGGGAGGGCGAGAGAGATGGGGGTGATGACAATGGGAGTTCGGCTCTTCCACGTTCGGACCATATCCTTGTGGTTGTGTTCATTATCTATAGAGTTCATTCTGTAAGTGGTTTGAAATTTTACAATGTTCCTGCTGCTATATATTATCTATTTAGGCTACTTCCGTTATGTCTGAGCGTGTTTAGTGGCAGGGTTGAAACTGCTTCCTTTTCAATATATGTTGGTGGGATCCAGGTATTAATTTTAAGTTTTTTCTTATTTTGTACATTTCAATTTTTAAGTGTGAAAATTACATTTTGAAGTGTTTGGAGCAATGATTTATTTTATTTAAATGTTGGATAAAATTTATGTTTGTGAACACTCGCTTTCTGTCTTCTTCTTCTTCTTCTTCTTCTTCTTCTTCTTCTTCTTCTTCTTCTTCTTCTTCTTCTTCTTCTATTATTGTTATTATTATTATTATCATTATTATTGTTATTCTTGGAGTCTCAGTCATTGATGTTATTTAACTGGAAAGTTTGTTCAAATGAACACCAAGCCGCTACCTGCAGCCTCAGATATTCAGGACGTATCGGAGGGTTCTTGCTGTTCCCAGCAAGCATGCCTTTTGAAGTGTTCCAAAAAAGAGGACTGGACTAATGTTGTTTAACCATCCTTGAAAACTCTTTCATATTGTACCTAGTGCTTCTTATGACAATCGGGACGACCTTGATTTCATGGCAGTCCCAAATCCTTTTTGACACACCAGTTTAAATCCTGGTATCGATTAATTTTCTCCTTCTCCTTTTCTTGCACTCTTGTGTCAAAAACCACTAGGTCAGGCCTATTGTGTTCTAATTTCTTGTGTTCACCTTCACTTGATCGTTTTCTATCACCGACTCTGGATTATGTTCATACCACTTCTATGGTAAATTATTTAGTTTGCATAAATGCCAGTGAATCCCCTTTCCTATTATACCAGCCTTTATAGTGAGTCTGGGCTAGGTTCTTACACTCGGATACGATGTGAGTCACAGTCTCCTCTCTCTCTCTCTCCACGGTAGATTGGTAGAGCATCAGATAAAAGTCCATTGTGGTACTTGTTCTGGTTCTATATTCTGAGTTGAAATCCCACTGGGCTCAAACATACCTTTCATCCTCCCAGGGTTTATAAAATAAAGTAGCAATGAATGACTATGGTTAAGATAATTAACCCTAAATTCCACACTAAAAAGAATTATCTGGCTTTGTGCCTAAATTAGAAATCATTTTTATACTATTCAACGTCGTTGTTCTTGTTACTGTAATTGATCCGCAAAAAACATGAGCTACAATGAAATACGTTTCAAGCTGTGAAGATCATCTCTTCCTATACATTATTATTTTTTAGTATTCTAAATCCAAGAAAACACTATTCTCTACTGTAAAACGTTGCGATCAGCGAGGGGGGGGGGGGAACTGATATTTCTGGATGTGGTTCTTTTCTGCACTGACATACAACGATGGCTGTTTCTGGCTATTGTTATGGCTTTAAGAAATCAATTTGGGGGAAGAGATTGATGTGTTTCACTTGCAGTCATTTGAAATGTATTCTGACATAAAATAAATGAGAAAAAGAGGAGGAAAAAAGAAACATATATTTTAACCAAATTCTAAAATAAGTCTGGCGTATTAGCTAGTCTGAAGTATTAGTTTCTATCACGTTCTTGGCAAGATTGTGATGCAAACTAATGAAAAGTGTCCCAATCTTAGGTTGCTGACTGTACTCATCTGATGAGGTCACGAAGTCCATACAATGTAACTTGTTGGTCTGCATTTGTAATTATATACTTGTGCGTGTGTGTGCTTATAAATATATATATATATATATATATATATATATATATATATATATATATATATATATATATACGGGGTAACAAATAATAGTTATATCCAGTCCCCTTAGGTGTAGTCCAGTTGTGGTATTCCGGGTAGTGGATGATATCAACGCTAGGCTTGGTTTGACTCAACAAGGCGTATTCATAGTGATGTTGCGAGTATGCTGTAATTCCTATGTTGTAAACACTTGGAGTAATAATAAATCAGGAAAGAAGATTGACATGGTTTGCAATACAAAAAAGGTTTTTAATCTCATTGCTGACAATTGTTTCTCTGAACTGGTAGGTCTAGAGATCGCTATTCGCTTGTTTTCACGTTACTCGATCGCCAATACAAAATTATAACCAGTCAGTTCTTCGGAGCATGCGAGAATGAAGAGAATATACAGGCATGAATGGAATATACAGGCTACTATATGAAGTAGTAATGGCATTCAGTTAGAACAATAACAACAATTACAACAATGCTAGTAATAAATTATTTGAGGAGACCCTGACATTACATTAGGTGGGGGGTATAGTGTATCTAAGATTTCGGCGTGTAAAACTAGCTGACATGAAGCAGAAGTATAAGTTTGGCATGTCGTAGGGTGTAAGCACCTGCATACCGAAATATGGTTTCCTCAAGAATCTGTCATTTATGTATCGAGGAAATTATTTATATAATTAACTGCCAAAATTCTATTAATTTAAAAAGCGAAATATTTAGTTCTTGCAGACATCGCCAAAGAACCACTTTCCGAAGTATTTTTAATCTATAATATTCATTACACTTTACTACATCGTATACATCTTTAAAATGATCCTGTTATTTACTGAGGTTATTTTTTAATTTAAAATTGTTTAAATGATCTTTCTTCTTAGATTTAGTATTTTTACCAATTGATATTCTTTTCCTAATGATACTCTTGTTAATCTATTTTTTAGATTTATATATATTTTTTTAGATTGATACTTTTAATTGATATTCTGAAAGATATCCTCTTTACGATAGTTCTTCTAAATGCACTCGCGACTTATCGAATAATACATTTTTCCTCTCTTTAATCTTCAAACTTTTCACACATCTTTCGACGTAGATAATATATAATTGAAATTCTTGTCCTTGAAAACATGTAATATAAAATACCTTATAATCTCACACAAAATAATATATAATTTTCCCTACATACTTTCCGCATTTTCTAAGAAAATTATTCATCAAATCTAATTTTAATAGTGTAACAAATAACATTGGAGTTATCTTTTCCTTTACAATTAAGAAAACATAGACATAATAACTTGTATGATAAATTATGTAATTTCGCTAAATTAATAATTTTCTGAAAATAATTTCAATGTTGGATGAAAATATTTGAATCTACAAATTGTTCTTCTCTTATAATTTGAACTACGTCTTTTTCTTAAAAATATATATGTAAAATGTAAAATCAACATCCTTCGTAACTCATATTAAAAATGTAAACAAATTAATTGTTTCTACTTTAAGCACAAGGCCAGCAATTACCCAGTGCATTACTGGTACTTTATTTTATCGACCCCGGCGGGATTTGAACTCAGATCGTAAAGGGACGTTACTATGCTGGAAAGCATGGCGTCCGACGTGTGTTTTATATCTATATAATCACCAATAATACTTATATTTATACACTTATTAATCTATATAGATATTTATATACTTACACAACACCTGTTGCAATATAATAAGATAAAATGTACTTATAACCATAATTCTTCATACAATCTAATTGATATATAATATTATAAGTCATAATTTAGGTAAATATTTTTTAAATCCTGGAATCATATTCCACCACCTCAACAAACTGTTAATTCTTAATCTTTCAATCATTTTAAATTAACGTACATACAAACTTTTCTTTCTTTCTCTTTCTTCTTCCTATACATTAATATATATATATATCCTAGTAAAGAAGAAGAAGAAGAAGAAGAAGAAGAAGAAGAAGAAGAAGAAGAAGAAGAAGAAGAAGGAGAAGAAGAAGAATGTTTTCTTTATTAACCACAAGGTTTCACATAAAGTAGACATTAAAGACAGTACAGGACAATACAGGACGGTACAAATGGGCATTTCTGCGTGTAAAAAAACAGAGGTTGAAATAAAATAACAAAGAAAAATTCCCCAATAGGGGGGAGACTTCCAAGGGACATTTGTGGAGAAAGCCCATTAAAAGACCCCAGTGGCCCTGACCACCAGGGCAAGTGCCCTCTCCCAGTTTTCCACCTTTAATTTACAGACACATACTCAGAGAAGGCCCATTCATTCGGGCCATACTTGCTTCTCTCACCCATCTTTCAACAAAATGCTGGGAAGAGAGCACTTCCCTCTCTACCCTGATTTTCCTTTTCAAATGAAATTTGAAAAAGTTAATCAGGGCATCACCGAAGAGGTAAGTGCTCGTCTTCAGCCCTTTCAAACGTGTCCACCATACTATCTCTTTCGCCATGGCCACCAGACAGATAAAAACTGCCTGCCCTTCCAGACTAAAGGAAGGGGGCGGGGCAATCCTCACGATGGACTCAGCTGATAGCTGGATCCGTCCTACACGTGACAGCAGGTGTTCGACATAAACCCACAAGTCAGCAATGCTCGGACACTGGACGAGTGCGTGCAGGACGGTTTCGTCGCCCTGCGCGCATCTCGGACATGCCCG
>OZ024741.1:171939193-171946693 GCA_964016885.1 Eledone cirrhosa
CACGTTCTCTGAACACAGAGGGTTCTGTTGTGTTTTGAAGAACCCTGCTGACGAGGACGCGGCACGAGGTTACCGACGAAAGATACGCCGGCAAAGCTAGTGAGATCGGGGACCGGAGGCCAAGGCCGCCATACCTGACAGGTAAAGTGGCCTGTTGCCACCCTATGTCGTCAAACTTGACGTTGCATATCCCCTCGGCTGCTGCTCGGATACAAGTATCGAGGTCAGCGATGAGGGATGTCTGGGTGTAGCACGGAGCGCTGCGGAGTGTATAGAGGAGCTTCGGCATTTGTTGGCGTGCGTTCGGAAGTCTATCACAACCTAGCTAATTTATCTAAAAGCCTTTGACTTTCTAAATTTATTTATTACTTTTTAGCTCACTGTATGTAAAAGGCGGTTTTAAGTGTTTCCAATGTTTGACGTAACAGAAATAGTTAAACCTTCTCTATAGATAATCTACTATCACATATAAATTCCAAATACTTCAGAATCAACGTATTTTAATGTAACTTTCTTCATATGAGATAAATGCAGGTGTTTTAGGCTCACGAGATAATACCTATATTCTATACCATTATCATCATCATCGTCTCACCGCATGAATCACAATCTCGGTTTTTGTTATTCATCCTTATAAATTGCATATTTGCACCTCGAGGATTATAAGTGTAAAAAGAAACCATAAATGGAAGAGGTTTGAGATAGGATTTGACAATCTCATTGTACTTAGCATACTAAACAGTTGCCCAAACAAGTCAAGGAACATCATATGAGTTGACCAATCGATAGAACGTAACCCATTATAATTGTTTCTACTTTTGGCACAAGGCCAGCAATTACTCAGTACATTACTGGTACTTTATTTTATCGACCCCGTAAAGATGAAAGGCAAAGTTAACCTCGGCGGGATTTGAACTCAGACCGTAAAGGGACGTAACTATGCTAGAAAGCATGGCGTCCAACCCGCTACCGATACTGCCAATATAACACTACAGCACACTACACCACACCACACCACGCCACACTACACCCCTCCACACCACACCACACTACACTACATCACACTCTACCACACCGCACCACACTACAGCACACCACACCGCACCATACTACACCTCACCACACCACACCGCACCGCATAACACTACAGCACATTGCACCACACTATACCACACCACACTACACCACACCACACCACACTACACTGCACCACACTACACCACACTACACCACACTACACCACATGACACAACACTACAGCACACTGCACCACACTATACCACCCCATACTACACCACACAACACTACACTGCACCACACTATACCACACTATACTGCACCTACAGTACACCACACTATACTGCACCACACTACACCACACCACACCACACTACACTGCACCACACTACAGCACACTGCACCACACTATACCACACCACACTACACCACACAAGACCACACTCCACAACACTAAACCACACTATACTGCACCACACTATACCTCACCACACCGCACTACACTGCACCACACTATACCAGACCACACAACACCACACACCACCACACCACACCACACTACACTGCACCACACTATACCACACCACACAACACCACACTACACAACACCACACCACACTACACTGAACCATACTACACCACACCACACTACAGCACACTGCACCACACTATACCACACCACACTACACCACACCGCATCACCCACACCACACTATACCACACAACACCACACAACACCACACTACACCACACCACCCCGCACCACCCACACCACACTACAGCACACTGCACCACACAACACCACACCACACCACACTACACTGCACCACACTATACCACAACGTACCACACTATACTGCACCACACCACACCATACCACACTACACCATACCACACTACACCACACCACACCACACCACACTACACTGCACCACACTATACCACAACGTACCACACTATACTGCACCACACCACATCACACCACACCACACCGCACCACACTACACTGCACCACACTATACCACACCGTACCACACCACACAACACCACACTACACCACACTACACTGCACCACACTATATCACACCACACCACACCGCACAACACCATACTACACTGCACCACACTATACCACACCACAACACACAACACCAGACTACACCACACTACACTGCACCACACTACACCACACTATACCACACCACACCACACCACACCACACCACACCACACTACACTACACTGCACCACACTACACCACACTATACCACACCACACCAGACCACACCACACTACACTGCTCACACTATACCACACCACACTACACCACACTACACCACACTACACCACACTATACCACACCACACTACACCACACTGCACCACACTATACCACACCACACCACACCAGACCACACGACACTACACTGCTCACACTATACCACACCACACTACACCACACTATACCACACCACACCACACCACACTACACTACACCACACTATACCACACCACACAACACCACACCACACTACACCACACCACACCACACCACACCACACCACACTACACCACACCACACCACACCACACCACACAACACCACACCACACTACACCACACCACACAACACCACACCACACTACACCACACTATACCACACCACACAACACCACACCACACTACACCACACCACACCACACCACACCACACTACACCACACCACACTACACCACACTACACCACACAACACAACACCATACTATAGCACGCAACACATCATCACACCAGCCAGCCAGACAACCAACCTCAGTACCATATCACACCCTTGCCCCTCTTCCCAATCCAACCCACCACTTTTCCTCATCTCCATCCATTCCCACCCCCTCCCATACTCACCTGTCCTTCAAACAACTTCCGTTCTGTGACAACCCCGCCATACTCACCTAGCCACTATCAATACAATCTTACACCATTGTCCGCAATCTTTACCATCACCGTTCATTCCAGCTCTGTCGTCTTTCTCCTCCCAATGACACCCAACTACCCACATTAAACCCAATGTCACACTATTGCCCACCATCATGTCCCATTCTCTCTCACTCTCTTTACCCTCCTTTCACTCTCTCTCAATCTCTTCATATTTCACCACCCCCTCTCTCAATTTCTTCATCTCCCACTCTCTCAGGCTGTCTTTCTTTCTTTCTTTCTTTCTTTCTTTCTTTCTTTCTTTCTTTCTTTTGTTCTTTCTTTCGTTCTTTCTTTCTTTCTTTCTTTTTTTCTTTCTTTCTTTCTTTCTTTCTCACAACGCCTCTCTATTTTTTTACGTTTTTCTCTCTCTCTCTCTATCTCTCTTTCTGCGTCTCTGTATGTCTCACAATGCCTCCCAATCTTTCTTTGTCTGTCTCTCTATCTCTTTCTCTCATCTGCTTTCTCTGTTTGGTTCTCTGTATGTCTCACAATGCATCTCCATTTTCTCTCTCTCTCTCTCTCTCTCTCTCTCTCTCTCTCTCTCTCTCTCTCTGTCACTCTGTCTCTCTTCCCCTCTGCCCCCCTCTCTCTCTCTCTCTCTGTCACTCTGTCTCTCTTCCCCTCGCCCCCCCCTCTCTCTCTTTCTCTCTGCCACTCTGCTTGTCCCACAATGCCTCTGTCTGTCTCTCTCTCTCTCTCTCTCTCTCTCTCTCTCTCTCTCTCTCTCTTTTTTTTTATCTACCTATTTCTGACTCCTTGTCTTTCTCTGACTTATTATGCGTCTCTGTCTCTCTTTGTTTTTCTATCTCTCTCTCCCTTTGTCTCTATGTCTCCCCTTGTTTCCCTTTGTCTCTCTATGTCTCTCTTCTGTTATTCTGCCATCATTGTAAAAAAAACCCGTTCTCTCTCTGTAACTCTCTCCTCATTACCTCAGTACTCTTTCTCTCTCTAGTCTTTCTTATTCATTATTGTCTTGCTTCTTCATTCTCCTCTCTCCATACCCTTTTCACCAACCCACCACCAGCATCATCATTTCGGTATTTAGTTACGTCTCTTTACGTTCCTAGTTCAAATCTCACAGATGTCAACTTTGCCTTTAATCCTTCCGGGTTTAATAAAATAAAGTTCTAGTCAACTGAACTTTTAGTTATGTTAGAAATTATCTAGAATATTGTTATTCTCACGGCGTGTGTTATGTTACGCTTCAAAGGGAAATAATCTCGTCCAGACCTTCATTATTACGCTTATCTTGGCGGTGGATTGGCAGTATCGGTAGAGGGTCAGACGCCATGCTTTCCATCATAGTTACGTCCCTTTACGATCTGAGTTCAAATCCCGCCGAGGTTGACTTTGCCTTTCATCCTTACGGGGTCGATAAAATAAAGTACCAGTAATGCACTGGGTAATTGCTGGCCTTGTGCCTAAAGTAGAAACAATTATTACGCTTATCTGTTGTAGTGAAAACAAGCTGAGAATAACAGCAAGAGAAGTTGAGGTGGGGTGAAAATGAAAGTATTTCCCTGCGTTAAAATTAAACGGTTTATTTATTTTTTATATACAAAGGATAAACATCTAGCATCTTTAAATAATCATTGAAATCCATTAGTGTTTATTACAAAAGATAAACGAGTCTAATATATTTCAATAATTGATCAAATCCATCAGTAGGAAAGGCATAACGCCACATAAACTCGATTAAATAACAGTCTAATTGTGTGTGTGATGAATACCAGAGTCTCGTTTACTTCTATTTGTATTCCCGATCCCACAGAGATTCAACATACTTCTGTAACAAAAGATGCTTTAGAGTCTCTAGCCGGCTTTCTCCAGTTCACTCGTTAATTTACTATCATTATTGAATACCTTTTTGGTAGTTTATTGTAACGATCCCGTAAGGATGGAAAGCAAAGAATCCCCCTGAAGTCAACTTTGCCTTTTGCGCCTCCGGGGAATTCTTCTTCTTCTTCTTCTTCTTCTTCTTCTTCTTCTTCTTCTTCTTCTTCTTCTTCTTCTTCTTCACTACCATTACTACCAGCATTTATAATCGTCATCATCATCTTTATCAGCTACACAGCTACCCCTAGCAGCAGCAACAGTAGCAGCAGACCCTCCTCCACTATGCTACCTCAACGACAACCCCTTCACTATCATCGCCACCAAAATAAAAGCACCCGTTTCTTAATAATTTTATTCTCTAAGAAAATAAGGAAACACTTTGACTTTTTGGAGCGAAGAAAAAAATCTTTCACTTTCACTTAGAACAAAGGAGATTGTTGAGTCCAAGCTAGTTGACGAACAGTGTGGTTTTCGCTTCTGTGGTAGCACAGCCGACCAAATATCCACACTGCGGCAGGGCTTTGAGACGTGTTTCGTAAATCTCGAAAAGGCATATGACTGCATTCCACGAGATTTGTTTTAGAAGGTACTGCAGGAGTATGGAATCGATGGTCAGCTTCTTGTTGTCCTGATGCTCTATACGAATGCCCTAGTATTTGTGTTATGATAAATGGGGCTTAGGCGAAACCATTCAATGTGGGTGTCGGATTCCGCCAAGCGTGCGTATTGTTACTTATCCTGTCCATAATTTTCATTTACAGGATTTACATGTGCAGCCGGGCTGGAAGTGGTATGAGGACTGGCAGGTGTTGGATCAGTTGGCTGAAATTTGCAGACGACATGGTGCTACTTAATCCGCCAGAAGTCGGTCACCGACATTTGATAGGTTTTCTGCTGAGTACTGTACGAAATGAACACAAAACAGCGGTGCGAAGACTGAGACACTCATCCTCTCAAAGAAGTCTGCGCAGTGCACTCTAATTATGAGTGGAGTTCACCTGAAATATGTCGAGATGCTCAAGTGTCTCTGGGCCGTGTTCATGTGTGATGGAAGTTACGAGGCTGAATTAAGTGCAAGAATTACAAGAACTGGTGCAGTAATGCGCCAACTTCAGTATTTGGTCATCAGAATAAGGGAATAGGTGTAAAAGCCTAATTCGTTATCTTCAATTCCATGCCAACTCTTACCTACAGTTTTGGGTAATGACTGAAAAAAATATGATTGGAAATACAGGCGGATGAAATGGGGTTCTCCCGAAGGGCATTGAAGTAATGTTACTCGATAGAGTGCATAGCTCGGAGATCAGAGAGTCATTCCAGGTAGAGCCGCTATTTCTCTGAATTGAAACTCACTTATAGAAATATTGAATATACTAGTGTGCTTATTGGGGAAGATAGAAGCATCCCAGAAAATAGAAACATCATAATTCGTCCAAAAAGGGGCTCATATATAGCTTGGCATCTTGACCCAGTATGTTACCCTCAAATATTTGTATAGAGTTTGGATAGCACAATGATATTATGTTGAGGAGCAAAGAACCCTAAATGAGGTGACTAGACAAGATTTGTACTGTTATAGTCTTCATACATAGCTTCAGTGTTAGAAACCTTTTACAATATATAGTCGAAAAGGCTATTGTTCATAATCAGTATCACTACATCTCTTCTGTTTTTTTTTTGTTATATATACTGAGCTCTTCTTTCCAACTAAGTAGAATATCACTTACTGATGAGTTATAATAATATCGAAACATACATTGCTTTCACCAGCTAACTTCAATACCCAAAACCCATTCGCATACAGCATCTCTGTACTTTCCAAAATTTCACTTGATTGACTTTATTAAAGTTATCTTCTTTACTTGTTATGTTTAGAGAACACCCAGAGAACACGCTTTTAAGTTATTTCCCTCAGTTATTCTTGTTATTCTTGAGCAGTCTACCTTGACAGATCAATAAATCCTATCCTCCCCAGCAACGACTTCTCTCACGTCTAATGAGACTAATCTTGGAACAACATCGACGATTATATCTTGATTGTTGTAGATTCTTTGTCATAATTGCTGTCATAAGGGATGAACTGTTTTTTTCTCTTTCCTGATGGTTGCCGATTTTCTGAATCTATTCTACACGAAAATGATGAGTTTGTTTGAATCATTCTAATTAAGAAGGAAGTATGCGTCACACCTTCAATGCTTTCTTATGGGTATTTATACCACTTTTTCTTTTGATTTTGTCCGTCAATGACTTGTAGACAATCTACAAGTTTGCCGTATAAAATATTTGTAATTAGACTTGTTAGTATATATATGGAATTAGTAGTTAATATAATTTTATTGAATTGAACTTGTAACACCCAATTAAAATCAGGCTATACTGGAATAATAGAATATATTAATACTCGTATTAATAATGGGTTTAATGAGACGTGTTTCTGTGAAATGACGCGGAAAAGGTGAGAAGCGTGAAGTCGCATGATGAGATAGAGATTTGTCCAAGTGATACTATTAAATAACAAATCACACTCAAAACTATTTTAGATAACCTGTTTTTAGACGTCTTGGTGGAATGTACCAGAAAACCAAATTTTCGCCTGAAGATAAATGCCTCAACACAAGGATTTTTCGTTCTTCTTTGGATATTGCGGTAAATAAATCCTTACAGTCATGAAGGAGTTAT
>OZ024741.1:171956693-172026693 GCA_964016885.1 Eledone cirrhosa
ATAAACTCGATAAAATCGTGAACTAGAGAATAAAGACCATCAAACCTGGTTGAAATGTGAGCAAGGAAGGAATTTCGCACAGGTCTAACGGGGGGAAGAAGAAGGGGTCTGGTCTGCGAATTCGGTGAACATAAGTTCTGTGAAGACGCAGACGAGAGAGAGAGAGAAAAAAAATTTCATACCGGCTTGGCCAAGAGTGCGCGAGAAAAGAAATCGGACAGGTCAAGCGGTAAGAAAGAGGAGAGGAGGAGAGGTAGTGACAGGGTATGAGTGAGTGAAAGTTGAGGAAGAGGCTAACAGAGAGAGAGACTGCTAGAAAGGGTAAAGATACAAAGAACGAAACAGACGGGTGGCAGCAGAGGAAAAAATATATGTGTAAATATGATAATAATGGAGCTGCGGCGTTGCAAATGGGTTACATATGAAAAAGTGAGTCCTTCATCAGTGACCCTCCAACCGTCCTAGGCATTTCATCGCTTTAAGGGCCATATACCTCAGGTTGGTGCGAACAACGGCTAAAAAAAGTCGTTGGGACACGTAAATAAAGAGAACGTTAGGGTGAACAAACAAAATGGTTTAAGCAACAGAAAGGGAGAAGAAAGAGACAAGTCCCAGATATATATACATAAAGAGAAGAAGCGGGAACATTATTCTCTGAAAATTCCTTAAACTCTGAAGAGAGGAATTGTAGGTCCCGAAATATTAGGACGGAAGAAACAACAGCAGTAATAAATAAATCAAAATACAAAACACAGATTACCAGGTAACTTTCTTTTTCGTTACCTCATCTTACAGTCCGTTTTGCATTGTTTAGCCTTATGTCTCTTTCCACATTATATATATCATACAATGACTCAAGTAAACTGCAACATTTTATTATATATATGAGTTCAAATCCCGCCGAGGTTAACTTTACTTTCATCCTTACGGGGTCGATAAAATAAAGTACCAGTAATGTACTGGGTATTTGTTGGCTTTGTGCCAAAAGTAGAAACAATTATATATATATATATATATATATATATATATATATATATGATAAGCGTTTATATGAAAGCATATTCTATATGTTTATATACAATAAACATACGAGAGCCTGCTATCAAACAAAAATTTATATTTTCATTGTGAAAAATTATTGTTTCCACTTTAGCTTCGTGAACATGTGGTTGGTTATAGATAATTTGCAGTAGAATTATGACAGCGTTAAGTATAATAAGAGTGTACATGAAGGAATATATTATACGTTCATATGCAATAAACATACGATAATCTTGTTATTTTGTTTTTTCGTAGAAGAACCTGTAAAAGGGTGAACGAGGAACTTGCTTGTATAAACATTAAATGAAATTAAAAAAAAGGAAAGGGAAAGTAAAAGAAAAAAAGAGAATTAAGCATTGAGAGGTGAAGAGTATACACTCCAGTCTGAACTGTGATTCATCTGCGACGCGCAAAAAGAATGGCAAAGGTATCTCCAAAGAGAACGGTAAGTGTTATTCGCTGGAACAGCCACCTTGTCTCACGTGGCTCCTTTTTTAAGTGGGCTGCTGTCTTTCAGATTTTGCGGAGGAAATTGGCAGTGCGAGGATCTATTACCCCAGGGGGCTCAACAGTGTTCTATTAGAGCAGGGTTCTCAACGGTGATCGGTACGAAAAGGAAGCGGTCGGTGCAGTTGTGTGGGGAAGCCGGTTGCGTCGTGGCCCCTCTTGATGATGCGGTCTGAACAGCGTCACGGGAAAACTGCCCTAGGCTAAGTCAACATGATAGCGGGTGCAAGCCGAACTCGTCAACAGCAACTGCAAAATGGTATTTGTGCGGCTTGCGCATGTGGGGTCGGAGGCGCTGGGATACTCCAATGCACGTGCAATCATCATCAAGAAGGGTACTCGTTGGTGAGGAAGGCACCGAGCTGAGCAACAGCTCGCTGTTTCATTGCAAATCGAAGTGGGGGATGGGTGAAGATGTTGCTCTAAAGAAGACTCAAGCCACCTTAAGGAGACCTGCACTTGATGTCACTCCAGTGACGTTGGACATTTGTATAATGTGAGGCATTCGTTGGTTCAATCGACGGCAGCTGACACCAGTTTCCAAGCCACATCAGGTTATGCCGTTTTGCGAAGAATCTCACTGATCGGAGTGCGGCTGGAGCAGATTGAGAAATGTTAGGCCAGCGGTGCCAAATCTGATGCAGATTGGAGGCCGAAGTAACTGAATTTCTAAGGGAGTTTCGCCTGTTGCCAGCCGGTATTGTCGACGCTAACATTACATATGAGTTCAGCACAGCGTCTGATGGTGGCATTGAAATCGACAAGGCGATCTGTGAAAAGATGACAAGGCGCTCCACGTAGCTTTACTAGATTAAGTATTGAGTAATCTGGTGCGTTATGGTCTACCTGGTATCTTACCACACCTTTTTTGTTATATATATATAAATATATATACAGAGAGAGAGAGAGATAGAGAGAGAGAGAGAGGAGGGAGAGAGAGAGAGAGGAAGGGGAGAGAGAGAGGAGGGAGAGAGAGAGAAATAGATACATATCTTTCTTTATTTGCCACAGGGGCGTACAAAACTGAGACATTACAAGACGTGACGGCGGAGGTTTTACATAAAAATAACTTTAACATTAATAAATAACAATAAACTATATATAATAAAATAACAATTGAATTCCCCAATAGAGGGAAACGTTACTGCAGGGTTGTTTTACACCCCGTGGATAGAACAACCCTCAACACCAGGAACACGTTTTGTAGGTATTCCTGTCTTCCCACTGTTTATCTTCCTCAACCTACAGGTTTATATATAGGGCCATTTTCGCCACATTCACCCACCTTTTAGTGAATTTACTGGGGTGTAACACCCCTCTCTCTCCACTCTCATGTTCCTTCTGAAGTGTTACTTAAAGAAGGGGATAAAGGTGTTTGCCCTCGGTCCTTTTAACCTCGTCCACCATATTACCTCTTTCGCCATAGCCTCCAGACAGAGGAAAACCACCTGTCCTTTGTTCTTAAATGTCCTGCTCGCATCTTGGACAGGTCCTTTTGGCAAGATCTCTGCCAGGGCGACCGTGACTGTAGATTTTGTCTCGAACTGGTAGAGCTCCTCGGTAGCAATGCCAGGCCAGAGACCTCTGGAAGTTATCCATAGGCCCTGGACGGAAAGTCCTCCCGAACAGACTGGTCAGTTCGTCTTCCTCGATGCCTAGATTTTCCCCGAGAAACGTCGTCGCACTTATCCTCCACTAATCCCCTATAGAATGTCGAAGTGGAATCTCCGCTGATTGCCGTTTCCGCTTGGTAGAGGGTTGTGAGCGCCTGTAGGCACTCAAGGCGCCAGGCACCCATTTTCAGTTTTCGTTTGACCCAGGACTGCAGCTCTGTTAGTGAGACGAGTTGTGGAAGAGCTTGTTTCACAAACGACAACCACACCAGTTCACCGGTCAGGAATACCTGGAGATGGCGTAGCCTCAGCGCGTGTTTGCGCATCATCAGCCACGGAATGCCCAGCCCTCCGTTAGAAGGGTGTTGACAGCAGATGGATCTCCTCACCAATAGAACTTGAAGAGGAACTTGAAGAGTAAGGCGTTCCATTTTGGTAAGGTATTCGCGGGTGCAAGGCACGACTGTCAAGCGGTAGTAGATGACGGACGCTATGCAAGTGTTCGCCACCTCCGCTTGACCTTTCAAGGAGAGTTTGCACTCAGCCCACTTCTGGGTGAATGCAAACACCTTCGCCGTGACCTCGTTCCAGTTCTTGTCCACCTGGAGGTCTGGACCAAACCAGACCCGGAGCATTTTCACCGGTCCTTCGGTCCAGCGCCCAACGACACTGTCGGAAGGCATGGGTTTGCCTCTCCATGTGCCGAATAGCAAACCGACAGACTTGTTTGGGTTTAGTCTTGCTCTTGTCAACGTTTCGTATTCCTGTAATAGGTTGCCGATTACCCCGATTTCCGAGGTTTTCGACACTATTACGGTTATGTCGTCGGCATAAGCCGACGCTGCTTTCCGCAGTCTTGGTTCGATCGGGATGCTCTGCAACAGCTCCAACTTCCGCAGTAACGGCTCGAGAGTCAGTACATACAGAATGGAGGAGAGAGGGCATCCCTGACGGATGGAACGCATGATTTGGAGATAGATAAATAGATAGATACGAGATGGGTCAGATAATTAACTGTACTTAATGTGCCGTACGAGCTATGAGTGAGCTAGGTATTAGTGGGCTGTTTCATCGTGTGACATAATATCCGCGGATTATATAACTGCGATCTCAGCTCTCTGCCGCCATTGTATTTCATAGAAGTCGTTTCCATATTAAATAAACAATGTACATTCTTTATTTAATGTATTGCGCACATTATTTAACTGTGGTCTTTCCGCTCCATTTCGAAAATTACATTCTTTGTATCTATCTAGCTATCTTTTCGTCCGTCTAGTGTATGTGTGTGTGTGTGTATGTGAGTCTGTGTGTGTGTGTGTGTGTGTGTGTGTTTGTTTGTGTGTGTGTGTGTGTGTGTGTGTGTGTGTGTGTGTGTGTGTGTGTGTGTGTGTGTGTGTGTGTGTGTTTTACACCATGGTATTTAGACTATAAACAGGTGACTAGAAGCACTCCGTTAGTCTGTATATGACTGGAACGAAGTAGTTCAGAAGTCACCCAATCAAGCAGCAAACATGAATAACGTAGTGGTAGTATTAACAGTCGTAGAAGTAGTTAACAATGTTTAAAATATACCCGGGTGTCTCGGAATAAGAAGAAAGCTACTTGATTGTCACTGAATGTGAACTAATTAGCGGAAAAATTGAAGCTTGTTGACTTTGGATATTGTTGATTATGTTCAGTATAAAGTCCTTAATCAGTCACTGTTAAAATAGAACGTGGTTAATGAAGGAAAAATTCTGGAAAGTTGTTTTGATAGCTGATGCTACTCTTTTAACGAATTTCAAGGATTTCACATGTCTGGTGTTGACAGACTGTGTACATAGAATGTGAGTACGAATGGAAAGGTATTGATGTTGCTATATGTACTGATCAGACCCATTATACTTTCTAACCATGACCACCGCATCTGTTTTGTTTAGGTGTAGTTTTATCTATGATAATGTTATCTAATGCGCTCTTACTTCAAGGTGCAATTAGATGGATATGTTGCTGCTATTTCTATCAGGTTGTTATAATTGCCAAACTCGTCTTTAGAGCACTAATTTTAAATTCGACTTTGCTTTTGATCTTTTCGGAGTCGATAACATTAATAATTAGTCTAGGGCGGCCGATTTGTGGAATTGTTAGAGCAGCTGACGAGATGGCCTTGAAAAGAATCATGGGAACGGCCATTCTTCCCTAACTAAACAGTAGAAAGAAATAGACGATGTCATAGACGTCTATCAACATTCGACTTCTATGTTGCTGTTATTTAGATTCATAACAGCTCTTATTGAACAGACCTATTATGAAAGATGTTCCAGCCGTATCTTTTGTGTCTACATCGCGCGATTTGAAACCACTACCTGGTTTTGGGTGCTTCTATCCAATTGCACTCTGTTCCAGCATTTGGGATAGGTTTCCAGTTTTATAACTGCTTTCATTTTTTACAACCCGCTTTGAAGCTACTCTCCCCACCCCCAACTGAAATTGTAAAAAATGTATTTACTATTATCTATGACTACATTATTGAATGTTTCGTTTCTGTTTTGTGACGATCTAGTAGAACTTGCAAGTAAGTTGGTTGTTATATCTAGCAGATTAATCGACCATATAAAAGTTCCATCGATGACTTAAAACTGTTGTTACTGCTGTTGTTCTTGTTAATTAACCCCAGAACATGATTGATCCAACAACCTTATATACAAAGGTTTACCACCTGCAATCACCCCATGATTTTTGCCAGGCATTGTTTATCTAAAGCCACTTCCTTCACCGTCACTATCATCATCACATTGTTAAAACGTACATCAGCATGGTCGCTATCTCTAACGGTTTCCTTTGAATAAATTAGAAAATCTTTCAGTTGGACCAATCAGAATGGGATTCTGTTTGATAAATCAGAGATGGATTAAACCGGTAGGTAAAATTTTAATAAGACCAATCAGATTGGTATAATCAGAGAATTTCTTGCAAAAAGTTTTTAAAATACGTTTTAGAACTAGATGAATTGTGGTGAGGAAGAAAGATTATTATGTATTTACCAATATTATTTTCATCACTTTATCAAGTACGTAGACGTCTCCGGACATGTTTCATGGTAATTGTCCTTATTGTCAAAGTATACGCTTCAACGTATGTGCCTTGGCGCTGAAGCAATGAGAGATTAAGAAAGTAAAAATATAAAATAATATTCACTGGAAGACGTAGAGAAATATAACTGTTCAAATAAAACATTTTTTATATTTCTACACAAAAGACTGTACAGTTGAGCTGTTGTGTGCTGAGATGCAATGTATAACAGTTTCTTAATAAATGAGTAAGCCATATGATTGAAAATAATACTTTTATTCCATTTAGGTGAGGCATAATTGGTGATGTATATGGCTCCATTAGTATCTACTTTTATGGATATTTATACGTACATATATATATATATATATATATATATATATATATATATATATATATATATATATATATATATATATATATATTAGTAAACGGAATAGAAAATGCTGACAAATTGTTCACAGTTGAAAAATGGTTTAATTAGGAATGAAAGAGTATTAGTGATTGTATGGGTTAGTATTCAGTTGTGGTTTTAAGTTTTTAAGTTTTTACCGGTTGCGCATTTCTAAATGCTTTTCAAAAATAATTTTGAGATAGAGTGTCCGTGCTGTTTGCTCTGATCTGATTAGTTTGGGGAATTCTACCTGTTTTTATGTTAAAAAAGTGGCTCCAGCGTTACTTTGGTGTTGCAAAAATTCTTGTGGTCAAAACAATTTTGATTGGGCGGTAGAGGTCTTGTGAATGTAAAAAATTGATTTTGCGCCAAGACTGTTTTTATGTTAAAAAAGTGGCTCCAGCGCTACTTGGTGTTTGCAAAAATTCTTGTGGTCAAAACAATTTTGATTGGTCGGTAGAGGTCATGTGAATAAAAAATTGGTTTTGCGCCAAGATTGAGAAATGACTCTTTCACAACAAATATGTGTGTGTGTGTGTGTGTGTAGTAGTAGTAGTAGTAGTAGTAAGGTGTTCGATGTTGTGATAATAGTTAGCAGGGATGTGTGTCAAATGGCTATTAAGATAAGTGCGTGTGTGTGTGTGTGTGTGTGTGTGTATAGCAGAGTAATTCGTGGTAGCAGGGATGGTCAGTAAGAATGTGTCTGAACACACACACACACACATATATACACACACACTTACACACGCGTACATTAACATACAAAGAGACTTATACACACACACACACACACACACACACACACACACACACGCATTTCTCCGTATAAGACAAAAGCTGAAAAATATCTTTTGACATGCTAAAATACCCCCCATTGCTTTCAGACACATTCTTACTGACCATCCCTGCTACCACGAATTACTCTGCTATACACACATACACACACACACACTTATCTTAATAGCCATTTGACACACATCCATGCTAACCATTATCACAACATCGAACACCTTACTACTACTACTACACACACACACACACACACACACACACACACATATTTGTTGTGAAAGAGTCATTTCTCAATCTTGGCGCAAAACCAATTTTTTATTCACATGACCTCTACCGACCAATCAAAATTGTTTTGACCACAAGAATTTTTGCAAACACCAAGTGGCGCTGGAGCCACTTTTTTAACATAAAAACAGTCTTGGCGCAAAATCAATTTTTTTACATTCACATGACCTCTACCGACCAATCAAAATTGTTTTCACCACAAGAATTTTTGCAACACCAAAGTAACGCTGGAGCCACTTTTTTAACATAAAAACAGGTAGAATTCCCAAAACTAATCAGATCAGAGCAAACAGCACGGACACTCTATCTCAAAATTATTTTTGAAAAGCATTTAGAAATGCGCAACCGGTAAAAACTTAAAAACTTAAAACCACAACTGAATACTAACCCATACAATCACTAATACTCTTTTATTCCTAGTTAAACCATTTTTCAACTGTGAACAATTTGTCAGCATTTTCTAATCCGTTTACCAATATATAATAACTTGTGTTACACCTCTATTCTTTTAACTATATATATATATATATATATATATATATATATATATATATATATATATATATATATGTCAACTCTGGATGTCGGTGAGCATGTCCAGCTAACCTCAGTCTCCTCTGTGTCACTTTTGAGCTGACTTTTGGGATGCTCCCATAGAGCTCTGAGTTTTTCATCCTCAGTGTATACTGATTAATGTTCAGAGCCATCCTCAGCATTCTCGTGTAGCACCCATCCACCATCTCCTTTGGGAGCTCCTACATGGACACACTAGAAGAGGAAGACCAAGGTTAACGTATGTTGATGCCCTAAGGACAGACACTGGTCTATTGGAGACGCAGGACATGGCAGCGATAATGAGGGACAGAGACCGCTGGAGAGAACTCGTCCATGGATCTCGGGAATTTTACCCGCCTTATATATATATATATATATATATATATATATATATATATATATATATATATAGGGACGTTATTCCGGGTTGAATCGGAGGTAACCACAGTAAGTAAGGTGATGATTTCTCAAGAATAAAATAGTTCTACTCCTGTAGAATCTCATCTATATTATATATATATATATATATATATATATATATATATATATATATATATATATATATATATATATAATATAAGATCAAAAGATGGTTAAAAGAGTTCCAAGTATTTTATTATGCGCATTTCAAAAACAAATATCATCCTGTTGACATATGTTGATTTAAAACTTCACTATTCACAAGTGTTTTTTAAGCTTCATATCATGTATCCCTATTTTATCTGATGAAAACGCAGAAATCATCCCAGAATGATATTTGTTTTTGAAATGCGCATAATAAAATACTTGGAACTCTTTTAACCATCTTTTGATCTTATATTATTTATACTCCAGTCCTACAAACTGTAGAGTGCCTACTTATCCGATATTTGCATTGCTTTATTGTGCTACAATAAAACTCACCTCCTACACACACACACACACACACACATATATATATATATATATATATATATATATATATATATATATATATATATATATATATATATATATATATATAAAATTGCAAGTTCTGAAGAATAATTAGATAAAATATATACAGTATTTCCTCTCCCTAGTCCGTATAAATTAACCACATAAATAATCATTTAAACGAGGCTATAAGTTTAAAATGTAATTATGAAGAAATAATAGACAAATGATACAGACCATCTTCCGCGAGGGACAGCCAGATAAAATTCACCTAGTCATTCCTTTTAGCTCGTAGGAATTGACTAGACAAATAATCAACTACACGGAGTTAGGTATAAAATAGAAGTTTGAAGAAAAAATGCATATAAACTTTACCAAAATTCCTCTAGTCTCGACTACTAGCGACGTGATAGTTCTTAGCCATTTTCGAATTCATTTCTGGCGGGGATCACGGTAGAAATTTTAGTCCAGACTCGAGGTGTCTCTTGATGAGTTCCAAGCCTCGTGGATAGATCCAGGATCGGGTATATCCACAGAAAAGGAACGAAACTACCAGTAGTCGAGACTAGAGGAATTTTGGTAAAGTTTATAAGCATTTTTTCTTCAAACTTCTATTTTATACCTAACTCCGTGTAGTTGATTATTTGTCTAGTCAATTCCTACGAGCTAAAAGGAATGTCTAGGTAAATTTTATCTGG
This sequence comes from Eledone cirrhosa, assembly GCA_964016885.1. Lineage (NCBI taxonomy): Eukaryota > Metazoa > Mollusca > Cephalopoda > Octopoda > Eledonidae > Eledone > Eledone cirrhosa. The sequence continues at coordinate 171,966,545 of OZ024741.1, forward strand.
CAATCCCTCGCGGAAGATGGTCTGTATCATTTGTCTATTATTTCTTCATAATTACATTTTAAACTTATAGCCTCGTTTAAATGATTATTTATGTGGTTAATTTATACGGACTAGGGAGAGGAAATACTGTATATATTTTATCTAATAATTCTTCAGAACTTGCAATTTTATATATAGCTCTGATTAATGATTATTTGCTTAATTAATTCTTCATTGAGCCATACTGTGAAAGGTAGTCAAACTCATAAATGTATCTGTGACTATGTCTAATTATATACATATATCCCTTTGAATTTAATATATATATATATATATATATATATATATATATATATATATAAAATATTAAAAAAATAATGAATAAAACAAAGAAACAGTTCCTTATATTAAACAAAAAAAGTTCATTATTTTACGATCGTTTCTAGGACATATATGTGTTAGAATTGGCATGCATATTCAAAAGATCTATGTACAAAATTATACAAACTATCAAGGAGAATATACATACCATCACATATATATGCTGTCTTCAGACAGCATATATATGTGATGGTATGTATATTCTCCTTGATAGTTTGTATAATTTTGTACATAGATCTTTTGAATATGCATGCCAATTCTAACACATATATGTCCTAGAAACGATCGTAAAATAATGAACTTTTTTTGTTTAATATAAGGAACTGTTTCTTTGTTTTATTCATTATTTTTTTAATATTTTATCTTGACTCTGTATTCAGTTTATCTTTCACCGGAAGTGATTTTTGAATGCATCTCTTCTTTCCATGATATCCGGATTACATTGAGTTCTTCATACGGATTGGACACTACCGTAAACTTTTGGTAGATTTATCTACATATATATATATATATATATATATATATATATATATATATATATATATATATATTTATTTATTTATAAATGAAGTAATTCCGTCGGAAAAGTCCGTCGGAAAAGTCCAGTTTATTACATAACTATATATATATATATATATAAGGAATTTATATCTAGTAACATTTATATACACACAGATGCATATCAATGCTAGCAAATATATAGGTTTTGTCTTATTAACAATGTGGTTCAATGCATGGGGTTGCAGAACAATAATATGAGAGACGTAAAATAAGAAAATTATAAAATTAACTTACTTACTAAAAAATCACTTCCAACTAATTAGTTTCTGGAATGGAGTAAATATATTTTCCGAAGAAACATATAGAAAATCATTCCGTCATCAGGAAAGTCTTTTTCCGTATAGGTCTCCAGGCATAGCGAGGACACTGGAAACTTATTAAAAAAATAATTCAGTTGAATGGAAATAGCGATGCGTGGACTGGATTCCAAGCCATTGAGAAAATCACTGCCTCTACGTCCGTGGCAAATTCAAAAAGAATCAATCACGTGACATCGAGGTCAATCAGTGGAAAGCGAGTGGTTATTAAGACAGCGGCTAGCTTACTACCATAGTAGCAATCATGGCCAAATATTGCTCGACAAATGAATTGGAGATAATTATAAGGAATTTATATCTAGTAACATTTATATACACACAGATGCATATCAATGCTAGCAAATATATAGGTTTTGTCTTATTAACAATGTGGTTCAATGCATGGGGTTGCAGAACAATAATATGAGAGACTTAAAATAAGAAAATTATTCTCAATGGCTTGGAATCCAGTCCACGCATCGCTATTTCCATTCCACTGAATTATTTTTTTAATAAGTTTCCAGTGTCCTCGCTATGCCTGGAGACCTATACGGAAAAAGACTTTCCTGATGACGGAATGATTTTCTATATGTTTCTTTGGAAAATATATTTACTCCATTCCAGAAACTAATTAGTTGGAAGTGATTTTTTAGTAAGTAAGTTAATTTTATAATTTTCTTATTTTACGTCTCTTATATATATATATATATATATATATATATATATATGATATGTCCCAAGGCTATGATACCATCAACACCATAAACACAGAGCTGGCATATCTAAGAACTGACTAACTGCCTGATGACGTCATAGCCACTCAATGGCTATCGTCGAAATATATACAGCAGTAAATAAAGGATTATGAGTTCATGCAATTGACTTATGTTTCGTCACTATATATATATATATATATATATATATATATATATATAGTGACGAAACATAAGTCAATATACATATATATATATATATATATATGCAAACACCATTAAGTGAACACAATATGTTTTACTCTGGAGAATATTTAAAGTATACGCCCACCTTGTTATTCTAAATATTTTGCTGTATTCATTGTCGTGAGACCATTGTTCAATTAATATTTGCTGTTATACATATAGGAACATATGCTTTAATATATTATACTCACTGTAATGTAAACAAATTTATATTCTACGCTTTATATTGTACTGATTAATTTACGTATGTGCAGACATAGCTGTGTGGTTAAAGAGCTGACTTCACAATCACGATGCATCACGTTTGATCCCACAACTTGGCACTTTGGGCGGCAAAATGTATTGTATTATACACCGAGTTGACCTATGCATTGTGAATGAAATGTTATACACAGAAATTGTCCTGAAACCTGTCGTGACTAAAAGAATTAACATACCTTCCTACCGTAAACAGCTTTTCCCGTTTCTTCCTCTGCTTACTCTCGTCTCTCTCTCTCTCTCTCTCTCTCTCTCTCTCCATCCCAAACACACACACACGTACACATACATACATATATACATACATACACACACACACACACGTACACATATAAACACAAACACACACACACACACACATACACATACATACACATACACACACACATATAAATATATACAATTATATACATATATGTATAGATATGAAAAGAGTCCGGACTCTGACGGCCGAGCTCCGGCCGTTTTGAAAGCTACATCCGAACAGTTCGGGTCTAGCTGTCAAAACGGCTGGAGCTCAGCCGTCGGGATCCTGACTCTTTTCATATTACCCACTCTACTAACCTAAGTATTGAGTACTCTAGTGCGTTATGGTCCACCCACTTTGTATATATATATATATATATATATATATATATAATATATAACTGTATATATATATATATATATATATATATATACGTTATTCCGGGTTGAATCGGAGGTAACCACAGTAAGTAAGGTACTCAATACATTGCAGAGTATAAAAGTTTTAATATAGATGAGATTCTACAGGACTAGAACTGTTTCATTCTTTAGAAACCATCAGAGATTCCTGATGATTTCTAAAGAATGAAACAGTTCTAGTCCTGTAGAATCTCATCTATATTATATATATATATATATATATATAGTAATAATAATAAATTTGAAGACTAAAATCCAAAGAGGGCTCGATAAGGATAAATATATATCAAATATATAAGAACCGTAGAGCAAATATTTATTAAAATAACAGATTAAAGTTTAAGCAAAGAATCGCTGCTTTCACCCTTAACGGGATCTTCTGAAACTAACAAAGTCAATCTGTAAACGCAGAAGTGAATATTTCAAAAAACGTTGCAACCGGAGGAAGAGAGGAAGACGATACTTTGGTTCGTGGAAACGTTCCCTGGCAAAGAACGGGAAAAAGCGAATATAATACGTCATTATGTGGAGCGGTGAAAAACAATTACACGCAAAGACAGAACCACGTTTATGGTATAAAAGAAGTCGTAGGACCTGGAAATACTCTACGCCACAGACCACATCTTAAACACAAAATCTGAGGCAATTTCGGCTTGTAAACATAAATTGCACAAAACTTTCCTGAATTACAGCCCCACATTATACCCTAACGGATAGTACGATCTATACGCGGATATTTTACGTCTTGATGTGGTAGCTAAGTATATGTTATGTTTATACCGTTACTTATTTGCATAGGTAAGTATATATTACCTGTATGTTTTGTGAAGGTATGTATACTTTGTCGTACGTATATTTGATTGTATATTTTATGGCGTATATTTTTATATATTCTGGTACATATGCTTTTGGTTATTGTATACGTGTGTTTTGCGTCTGTGTGAGTATGCGGGTTCGTACGTATGTAGGGTGTGTGTATATGTGTACTTCGTGTTTCGGTTGACGTACGTCTCCGAACATTTGTGTATTTACATGTAGGTATGTGTGAGCGCTTGTTATATACGTATTTATTTATTTATATACGTTTATTTAATTATTTGTATACACGCACACACACACACACACACATATTTATATGTGCGTGTATTTGTATACCTATGGAGAGTCTTTAGGCGTATGCTTGTGTATGTACGTATTTGGATGCGTGTATGTATTTATTTATTTCAATTACCTCTGTATTTTATTTACTTTATTCTTAACTCTGAAGCGGAGAATCATTCGGTTTCCTAGTTAGAATTTTAGTCTACGACTTCAGTTATACCATTTACGTGGTTTTGTCTTTGCGTGCAATTGTTCTCCACGCTCCACATATGACGTATTATCTTGGTTTTTTCCGTTCATTGCCAGAGAACGTCTCTATGAACCACTTAAGAGAATATTAGTCTACAACTTCTTTTATACTATAAACGTGGTTCTGTCTTTGCGTGTAATTGTTTTTCACGGCCCCAAATAATGAGGTATTATATTCGTTTTTTCCCGTTCTTTGCCAGGGAACGTTTCCACGAATCAAAGTATCGTCTTCCTGTCTTCCTCCGGTTGCAACGTTTTTTGAAATATTCACTTCTGCGTTTACAGATTGACTTTGTTAGTTTCAGAAGATCCCGTTAAGGGTGAAAGCACCGATTCTTTGCTTAAACTTTAATCTGTTATTTTATATATATATATATATATATATATATATATATATATATATATATATATATATATATATATATATATATATATAATAAGGGTTGACGGACCCAGCATATTTATCAATGCCAGTACCGGTTGTATCTCAGCGTACTCAATGGGCAATGTAAGATACATTACCAGAGTATACACATAGTTATTTGCCTCAACACAACACACGTAAAACGGGTGCCTATAAGGTTCCCGGATTCGAGTTTCTGCCGCACTAATGCAGCAGTAAGGTGCACTGCACTATCTGTCTGCATATATTATGCAACAATGCACAATCGGCTTATGCGGCTTCATCAGCGGGTATCGCCTAATCAATAACCAATCGATCGACAGAAACTAAACACCGGCCCATGCCGGTTATGACTGTTTGTGACAACCGACACGGTAAAGTGATTAACTGGCAACCGATAGGACTCTATCTCTCAACCAGCCACAGATTTACAAATTTTACGTGGGGACGGGAAGTTAAAAGGAATCAATCTTTATATATATATATATATATACATACATATATATATATATATATATATATATATATATATATATATATATATATATATATATATATATATATATATATATATATATATAGAAAGATTTGAATGGATACAGTTTAGTTGAAAGTAATTTATTGACACGTGTTTCTATAACAGTTACATAACCTAAAACAGCTATCTACAAACTTTTAGTTATGCAGACATTCAATATTTCAATGTTATTATTTACTGTCATTTCATCAGAATAATATTACTGAGGACCTATTTAGTTTTTATAGAGAATATTAGGAGGGAGGGGTGAAGTTGTTAGAAGAATAGTTGAAGGAGTGGTTTTTCGATAGCAGTGAGAATTCTTGGTGGCAGTGAGTAATTAGATTCCCATCTGTTGTTTTGACATTTTTTATAGAATATATTATTGGTTATTTTTCTAAATCTATAGAAGGATTAGAGATAGTAAAGATATGCGTGGTTGGTTTTGTGTTTGCACTTAACATTCAGACTTAAATTTTTCTTTCAAGTGTACGTATTCTTTCACCCACGCATTCACACACAAATATATTTGCACACCTCTACAAAATACATATACTCACAATTCGCATATTCATACTTACACATATATACACATGCATACACATATATATACACACATGTATTCATGTACATACATACGCGCTCATGTGTATACATTTTCATACTCAACTTATCTTTATATATACACACGTATAGACACACACATATATACATACACACTCTAGTCCATGTGTACACACATACACATACATACACATCCATATACACATACATACATACACATATACATATATGTATATATATACATATATATATATATACATATATACATATATATATATACATACACATACATATATACACATATATACATATACACACACACATATATATATATATAAGCACTTTAATACATGAATACACTTACATCTAACTATACACATCAAACATATATATATATTTACTTATTTATATACATTTTCACATATATATACATACTTATGGACGTTTTTAGACACATTCATTATCGCATATTTGTACCTATTCTCATCAGCATATCTTTTCATTATTAGTATGGTAATTTAAGGTTATTAATATATGTTGAGAAGAGATTGTTTTTATATTTTTCTAACTAGATTAAGGTTTATATAGTTGGGGGATGTCCCTCTTTTATGTAATATTCTGCTTGTAGTGGGAAAAAAGGGTTTTAGTTCTGTGACGGCAGAATAATGTTCGTTCAATTCTGTTATTCAGCAGTTTCTTCTTGTGTGTGATTATGTAATAAATCTCAAGATTACACAATTTGCAGAAATTTTGGCTCCTGGAAAAGCTTTGGGTTTTAGCTAATTTTTCCCATTTTAGGGTAAACTTTTGATTGCTATCCCTGAGCGTCCAAGCTTTTTCTGCTAAAGTTGTTACATTTCTTTGGCTCTGGTGTTTTATTGAGTAAGAATGCCTATACAATCGAGATTTAAACGATGTTGCCGTTGATCCCACGTAATACCACTCGTTGCCTCCGGATTTAATGGTACACTTATAAATAATATTTTTTTCCAGGCAGTTATTGCCGAGGGGGCAGTTGTCAGGATAGGTGCAGTTACAGTTGTGTACGTTGGGTTTTCTCTGGAGTAGTATTGCGGACGAACTTAGGTGTGGTTTATTTATGTTCTGTAGTGTATTGTCTACTGTTTTTTGGGGGTTCTTTGTACTTAAGTTCTTAGTGTTTTCGTTTAACCTTCTAGTATTGATCTTTTTTATGTGTTGTTCAAGGTTTAACGCTGTAGAGTATGACAGTCTTATAGTGGTAGGGTTTAGGATTTTGTGGTATTTGTGTGATGTGGGAAAATGTCTTTTAATTATTTTAAAGAAGAGTACTGGTAAATTTGTACTAATGGAGCTATTGTATTCGGGGTTATACCATAAGTACTCTTTGCATCGCTTTCTATTAGTTTTGTTTGTTGGTTTACTGGTGTGCATACTATGGTAGTAAGTGTGGTTTGGTGTTGTGTTATTATATCTACCTATGTGGGATTTATTTTGGGTGTTTTGATTGTTCCCATCTATGTACTCTATTTTGTTGAGGTAGCCTGCTTTACTAAGGGCGTTATCGTAGTACTCGGCGTGTTCCTTAAATACTTGTATGTTAGAAGATAGACACGAGATTCTAAGGGAAATATTTTTAGGGATAGATTTAATTATAGAGATGGGGTGGTTAGACCCAACATTTACGTATTTGAGATTTTCATTCAATTTATGAAACGGTTTAATCAAACCAGAGTTTAAATTGAGTGTGACATCCAGGAAGTTAACTACTTTAAGGTTGTATTCATATGTTATAGTTAGTCCTATTTCGAGTAGTAGTTTTCTTATATCTTTGCGTAGTTTTTCTAGTTTTTGGTTATTAAGGTTTTTAGCTAGGAGGAGAACATCGTCGCGGTATATTCCGCCGTGGAGATTGCTGAATTTTTCCTGGAGTCTAAAGGCGATAAATAACCCCACAATATCAGTTATTTCCGCCGAATCGTTAGAGCCCATTGTTATGTCAAAGTTAGAGGGTCTATCTTTACGTACCCAATAACTGTTCTCAAATTTGACTATAGTTTTCCTAGCTTCTAATATAATCTTAATTTCATCGTTTGTAAGGTCAGAGTTATCCTTAGCAAACTTAATGGCTCTATTCAAAGTTTCAGGTGATATCGATGAGTAATATTCATCGATATCAAACTGGATAAACTTAGATTTATTCTTATTGCTAATGCTATTAAACCATCTTATTGCTTCTTGGGTCTTCCCCCAGAGTTTAATGTTAACCTTAGCCTTAATTTGGGGGATGATTCTATCTAAGATATATTTGCTTATTTTACCTATATCTGATTTAGAGGGGCAGATTAATCTAATTTTAGGGTCATTATCAAAGTTTACCTTGTGGTCCTTAAGATTGAAGGTGGGTACCGCCGGTAAGAGTGGTCCTGTCCTATCTTCGATTCCGAGATTTTTCACTATTTCGCATGCCTCATCATTGATGTGCTTAAGGGTTACTTCACTCGTTTTTCTATATTTTTTATGTAATTCTTTTCGAATGAGGTTGTTGTATGTAGTGCAATCCATAGTGTACAGGTTTGATGTTTTGTCCGCTTTTACTACAATTCCTTTGGTGTTTTTAAGGTCGTCCAGTAGTTTTTTTATATCTTTCTGTAATTTGCTGTTGGTGTTGCGTCCTTTGAATTTAATTTTAAGGATTAAGTTCATAAGGTCCTGCTCAAATGCATCTAATAGTGGGTTGGTGGGTGGGTTTTTACAAGTCCTAAAACCGAATTTGTTGTTTACACCACTTTCTAATGTTGAGTTCATACGGCTTCTATCATAGTGGAGCGTTTTCCACCTGACACGTCGAATGAATTCATTAGTTTTTTGAATCATGCTCAATAAATATTCCTTTCTACCTTGGGTTGGTATGTTTTTGAGTGACATATCCAGGTAGTGTTTTTCCATTGTTGTGGTTGCGTTTGCTGTGTGGGTTGCTCGACTTTACAGGAGGTAAATATACAGTATCTTCCGTTGTGTTGTAATATACATGGAACCGTCGAGCAAACTCTACGTGAGCTGATAATCTACTGTGTGTAATATTTATATTACAACACAACGGAAGATACTGTATATTTACCTCCTGTAAAGTCGAGCAACCCACACAGCAAACGCAACCACAACAATGGAAAAACACTACCTGGATATGTCACTCAAAAACATACCAACCCAAGGTAGAAAGGAATATTTATTGAGCATGATTCAAAAAACTAATGAATTCATTCGACGTGTCAGGTGGAAAACGCTCCACTATGATAGAAGCCGTATGAACTCAACATTAGAAAGTGGTGTAAACAACAAATTCGGTTTTAGGACTTGTAAAAACCCACCCACCAACCCACTATTAGATGCATTTGAGCAGGACCTTATGAACTTAATCCTTAAAATTAAATTCAAAGGACGCAACACCAACAGCAAATTACAGAAAGATATAAAAAAACTACTGGACGACCTTAAAAACACCAAAGGAATTGTAGTAAAAGCGGACAAAACATCAAACCTGTACACTATGGATTGCACTACATACAACAACCTCATTCGAAAAGAATTACATAAAAAATATAGAAAAACGAGTGAAGTAACCCTTAAGCACATCAATGATGAGGCATGCGAAATAGTGAAAAATCTCGGAATCGAAGATAGGACAGGACCACTCTTACCGGCGGTACCCACCTTCAATCTTAAGGACCACAAGGTAAACTTTGATAATGACCCTAAAATTAGATTAATCTGCCCCTCTAAATCAGATATAGGTAAAATAAGCAAATATATCTTAGATAGAATCATCCCCCAAATTAAGGCTAAGGTTAACATTAAACTCTGGGGGAAGACCCAAGAAGCAATAAGATGGTTTAATAGCATTAGCAATAAGAATAAATCTAAGTTTATCCAGTTTGATATCGATGAATATTACTCATCGATATCACCTGAAACTTTGAATAGAGCCATTAAGTTTGCTAAGGATAACTCTGACCTTACAAACGATGAAATTAAGATTATATTAGAAGCTAGGAAAACTATAGTCAAATTTGAGAACAGTTATTGGGTACGTAAAGATAGACCCTCTAACTTTGACATAACAATGGGCTCTAACGATTCGGCGGAAATAACTGATATTGTGGGGTTATTTATCGCCTTTAGACTCCAGGAAAAATTCAGCAATCTCCACGGCGGAATATACCGCGACGATGTTCTCCTCCTAGCTAAAAACCTTAATAACCAAAAACTAGAAAAACTACGCAAAGATATAAGAAAACTACTACTCGAAATAGGACTAACTATAACATATGAATACAACCTTAAAGTAGTTAACTTCCTGGATGTCACACTCAATTTAAACTCTGGTTTGATTAAACCGTTTCATAAATTGAATGAAAATCTCAAATACGTAAATGTTGGGTCTAACCACCCCATCTCTATAATTAAATCTATCCCTAAAAATATTTCCCTTAGAATCTCGTGTCTATCTTCTAACATACAAGTATTTAAGGAACACGCCGAGTACTACGATAACGCCCTTAGTAAAGCAGGCTACCTCAACAAAATAGAGTACATAGATGGGAACAATCAAAACACCCAAAATAAATCCCACATAGGTAGATATAATAACACAACACCAAACCACACTTACTACCATAGTATGCACACCAGTAAACCAACAAACAAAACTAATAGAAAGCGATGCAAAGAGTACTTATGGTATAACCCCGAATACAATAGCTCCATTAGTACAAATTTACCAGTACTCTTCTTTAAAATAATTAAAAGACATTTTCCCACATCACACAAATACCACAAAATCCTAAACCCTACCACTATAAGACTGTCATACTCTACAGCGTTAAACCTTGAACAACACATAAAAAAGATCAATACTAGAAGGTTAAACGAAAACACTAAGAACTTAAGTACAAAGAACCCCAAAAAAACAGTAGACAATACACTACAGAACATAAATAAACCACACCTAAGTTCGTCCGCAATACTACTCCAGAGAAAACCCAACGTACACAACTGTAACTGCACCTATCCTGACAACTGCCTCCTCGGCAATAACTGCCTGGAAAAAAAATATTATTTATAAGTGTACCATTAAATCCGGAGGCAACGAGTGGTATTACGTGGGATCAACGGCAACATCGTTTAAATCTCGATTGTATAGGCATTCTTACTCAATAAAACACCAGAGCCAAAGAAATGTAACAACTTTAGCAGAAAAAGCTTGGACGCTCAGGGATAGCAATCAAAAGTTTACCCTAAAATGGGAAAAATTAGCTAAAACCCAAAGCTTTTCCAGGAGCCAAAATTTCTGCAAATTGTGTAATCTTGAGATTTATTACATAATCACACACAAGAAGAAACTGCTGAATAACAGAATTGAACGAACATTATTCTGCCGTCACAGAACTAAAACCCTTTTTTCCCACTACAAGCAGAATATTACATAAAAGAGGGACATCCCCCAACTATATAAACCTTAATCTAGTTAGAAAAATATAAAAACAATCTCTTCTCAACATATATTAATAACCTTAAATTACCATACTAATAATGAAAAGATATGCTGATGAGAATAGGTACAAATATGCGATAATGAATGTGTCTAAAAACGTCCATAAGTATGTATATATATGTGAAAATGTATATAAATAAGTAAATATATATATATGTTTGATGTGTATAGTTAGATGTAAGTGTATTCATGTATTAAAGTGCTTATATATATATATATGTGTGTGTGTATATGTATATATGTGTATATATGTATGTGTATGTATATATATATATGTATATATGTATATATATATATATGTATATATATACATATATGTATATGTGTATGTATGTATGTGTATATGGATGTGTATGTATGTGTATGTGTGTACACATGGACTAGAGTGTGTATGTATATATGTGTGTGTCTATACGTGTGTATATATAAAGATAAGTTGAGTATGAAAATGTATACACATGAGCGCGTATGTATGTACATGAATACATGTGTGTATATATATGTGTATGCATGTGTATATATGTGTAAGTATGAATATGCGAATTGTGAGTATATGTATTTTGTAGAGGTGTGCAAATATATTTGTGTGTGAATGCGTGGGTGAAAGAATACGTACACTTGAAAGAAAAATTTAAGTCTGAATGTTAAGTGCAAACACAAAACCAACCACGCATATCTTTACTATCTCTAATCCTTCTATAGATTTAGAAAAATAACCAATAATATATTCTATAAAAAATGTCAAAACAACAGATGGGAATCTAATTACTCACTGCCACCAAGAATTCTCACTGCTATCGAAAAACCACTCCTTCAACTATTCTTCTAACAACTTCACCCCTCCCTCCTAATATTCTCTATAAAAACTAAATAGGTCCTCAGTAATATTATTCTGATGAAATGACAGTAAATAATAACATTGAAATATTGAATGTCTGCATAACTAAAAGTTTGTAGATAGCTGTTTTAGGTTATGTAACTGTTATAGAAACACGTGTCAATAAATTCCTTTCAACTAAACTGTATCCATTCAAATCTTTCTATTTTTCTCCGGATTACCTTTGGAACTACAACTGGAACCGTCGAGCAAACTCTACGTGAGCTGATAATCTACTGTGTGTAATATTTATATTACAACACAACGGAAGATACTGTATATATATATATATATATATATATATATACAGAGAGAGTGAACCATAACGCACTAGAGTACTCAATACTTAGGTTAGTAGAGTGGGTAATATGAAAAGAGTCAGGACCCCGACGGCTGAGCGCCAGCCGTTTTGACAGCTAGACCCGAACTGTTCGGATGTAGCTGTCGAAACGGCCGGAACTCCGTTATATATATTCGTCTCATTCTGACGTCACCAGCCCTGTTTTTCCACATGTGCATTTTATTTTCATAATCACGCATGATGTTAAACTAGCCTGCTTTTAAATTCCCTTTTTGGCATATTAATCATTGAGAATTTGGCTATCGTGTTGAGCTCTGCTGAGGATCGGATTCCAACCGTGACCATCTCCACTGAAAGTGTTCGTGAAATAGTCTTTTCAAGACTATACAGAACATTTGTAGTAGTCCCAAATTGAAGGATGAGTATTTTAAACTTTATTTTATCATGAGTTAAGGCTCTATTGATTTTTCCCTGGATTTCACTAAATTCTGTTGGATAAATCTATATCCTGATTCTTTTTGAATTGAGTTTGAATTATTTTTCCCACATCTTACGTTAACTATTTTCCCATTTTGACGCTATAGTCACTTATATATTATGGAATACTGTTGGCTTCTTGCTACAATACCTTTAATTTATATATATATATATATATATATATATATATATATATACTCGATGTCTGTTTATAATATTTTTGTATTGTAGGTCATAGTAGCACCCGAGTTGCTTTTCCTTCGGTGGTATCTCATTTAACCGATGGTGGTAATTTTGACCGCTGGGTAATTGTTTCTTAATTTGGGGTGGAGCTGCATCATTACTTTTTACTTGCCTCTTGTATGGTGAACAAACTTTGATTGTTGAAATACGTAACAGCTTTTAATCCAAAGGATAATTGCATCGATTGTATCATTTACGTCTTTCTTTTCGTGTCATTCGTTTTGTAGTGTGGCTTATGCCGCATGTCATGTTCGTCCTTTTCTTTAGACGATGCTGTGAAATTTGTGAAAGAAGGTTCGTATTTGTTCACGCGTTTTGTTTTAGTGTTGGTTTTAGAAGCTTTCTTCTTGAAGGACCTCGTGGATTTTGCTGTTGGTTTACCCCTGGTCAAATCTGATCGAGAATCTCTACGATCAAAGACGTTCTAACAATAACTACCCCAGAGTTGTTTTGGTTGTGTATTTAGGAATGTATTTTTAATGTAATGTATAATTTAGAGGAGATTTGGCTGATATAAATAATTTGTCGATTTGATTGTACTTCAGCGGTTAAGGACCGTAGTGTCTGTTTGAAAAAATGCCATATTAAAGCACCTCAGTTTAAAACTACTAAATGGTAGCGTTACACTAGGATACGTTAATATGGTGTGGATTGGTGACCACCTAAACATAGGAACGATTCTCATAAAGTTGCTTCCACACAGTTTCCTTCAACATAGTTTCTGTCACAAGGCATTTTGTCAACACGAATCAATGGCGGAACATTTTTCTCAGCCAAATAGCCGTTCAGCTAGAATGAATTCGGAACCACTTATCTGCAAAACTAACTTCTTAACCACACATGTTGTTTTATCAAGATTAATGATATATATACGCTTATAGTTTCGATTTAACTTCCAGTCAAAAACACAAAAACCACAAAAATAAACGAAACAACTTTTCTAGAAATATTCTATTTCATTTGAAGCGTCTCATTCTGTTCATCAAGACAATTTATTATTTCAATTTTTACGTTTGCTGCTCTTTCTTTTAATTCAATTTATCTCCAACTTCATTTTCCCTCCTTCTGAAATTCTTTTTGCATAGTTTATTAACTTTAAAATTAGTTTACTTATAATGAAATATATTCCTATATAACCTTACTGTATTTCTTTTGCCTTAATGCATACCTTGCGCGTATATATATATATATATATATATATATATATATATATATATATATATATATATATATATATATATATATATATATATATATATTAATTTATTAAAATAACAGATTAAAGTTTAAGCAAAGAATCGCTGCTTTCACCCTTAAGGGGTCTTCTGAAGATCCCGTTAAGGGTGAAAGCAGCGATTCTTTGCTTAAACTTTAATCTGTTATTTTAATAAATATTTGCTCTACGGTTCTTATATATTTGATATATACTTATCCTTATCGAGTCCTCTTTGGATTTTAGTCTTCAAATTTATTATTATTACTATATATATATATATATATATATATATATGTGTGTATGTGTGTATATATATATATAAATATATATTATATATTATATATATATCGCGTGTGTGGGTATATTTGTGTGTATACAAACCCACACTTTTCATTCTAAAGTAGCTATAATACTTGTATTCTTGGTCTGTTTTCATTTATTTTTATATTCAACATTTTCGATTCTTACTTAGCTGTTTGCTAAAATAGCTGATTCTTATCAATTATCCCTTCTCCTTCAAAAGTAATTTTTTTCAGCATTATCATTACATGCAATGCAGTGCAAGTTGATTTGACTAATATTAAAAAATAGTTTTTGTTTTAATATACATTTTAGAGGTATAGAGTATTCGTTTACGTCTTCCATTAAATCTGTGTTTTCACCTTGGAGTTTTGATTCCTTAAGTAAGGAGAATATATTTATTTTCAAGTTACTGATATTGTTTTATTTTCTTATTCTGAAACTGGTTTCAGTCATCGAATCACACATATTCTATGCTAGGGTGCTGTCGTTCATATGTTGTAGTCGATCATATTAATCCTAGTATATAATTTATTTTGTTGTTTATTTTATCAATCTCTATTCATATACACTATATTATCGGTTTTAAAACAGGTAAACATAAACACAAATATATGTTTTGATATATATTAATGAATTTCAGCTGTAGGAGTATTCTCCTTTTCTTGCTACTCTGGATTTGAAAACACCCCAAAGGGAGACCCTCTCTTGAAATCGTGCAGAAAATATCAGGTGATTAAAGCTTCTTGCACTCATGATATACATAATTTCGGTATAACGGTCTCTAGGTTTTTTCACCTCTTCTTTAACACACACTCACACACACACACACACACACACACGCACGCACACACACACACACACACACACACATATATATATATTTAAAAAAGGAAAAGAATGACTTCACTTGTAGTTCTAAACAATTTGATTTAATTTTATAATATTATGATTTGGTAGATCTACCAAATCATAATATAAAATTAAATCAAATTGTTTAGAACTACAAGTGAAGTCATTCTTTTCCTTTTTTTAAATATACCTAACTGAACCAAGGATTTCACACAAGGATTTCCAATATATATATATATATATATATATATATGCACTCTTGAGTGCTACTGGTAACATGTAACCCAGTACAACCTGTCGCATGGTCGGGTCGTCGGTGACTAAACCGGCAACCCGACCAAGTTTACTTGGTGAGGAGGTTGTTTTTGGACACCCTACAGGACAAAAAACAAAACCTGATAAAAGAGTCAACGGCCATCCAAAAGTGTGTTAATATGTATATACACATGTACCTCGCGGTTAAACCACTGGGAGAGAAGGACACCTAGCATTTGTCAGGGCATTATTCTAGGAGAAGGCAACTTAGGAACTGGGATAACTCTGATATAAAACCTGCGGCTCAGTAGTTACCACTGATGTTAATCTTTTCTTCTTTTCGGGTTATAGCTACTGTCGCTCAAAGCGTGGGATTGGCTCAGTGCACAATCTTCCCTCACTTTGAAAAACATCTTCACGCACAGGCATTGTACGATAGAATTAATTAATACTTATTAATAATGATATATCGTGTAATGGCCATACTCGATAACGAGTGGGCAGCCATCATATATATAAAGAGAGCTCGTAATTTCAATTCAACAGACTTTATTCATAGTCATGCGTAACGCGTGTTTCGCAGTTGACTAGCTCTGGGTCATAAGTAGTTACGTAATAGTTCGGTATGAGGCAACTAAATTCTAGATTTGGTTTGCCCTAAAAATGAGTACATCGATTCCAAATTCAAGGTGCATGTCACGAATAAAGTATGTTGAATTGAATCTTCAAACTCTCTGTCATCAATGTAGACATTCTGCAGCTTACGCCTACAGAGATATCTGTATTAATCTCTACTCTTAATACTGAATCAAATACCGTTAATAGCACTGAATGCTGAAATGTGTACCCCATGTAGTGCTTAGGATTAAACAACACACTTTATATATATATATATATATATATATATATATGTGTGTGTGTGTGTGTGTGTGTGTGTGTGTGTGTGTGTGTGTGCATATATATATGAATGTATATATATATATAAAGTGTGTTGTATGCATATATATATGAATGTATACATATATATATATGTATGTATGAATATATATGAATATATATATATATATATATATATATATATATATATATATATATGTGTGTGTGTGTGTGTGTGTGTGTGTGTGTGTGTGTGTGTGTGCATATATATATGATTGTATATATATATATATATATAAAGTGTGTTGTATGCATATATATATGAATGTATACATATATATATATATGTATCTATGAATATATATGAATATATATATATATATATATATATATATATATATATATATATATATATATATATATATATATATATATATGAGAGAGAGAGAGAGAGAGAGAGAGAGAGAGAAAGAGAGAAAGAGGGGGGAGGGAAGATGTCTTCAAACTTTCCGTCTACCAAACTCCAGTTCAATGACACTTGTTAACCTCAGACCTATAGTAGAATACACCTTTGTGTGTATTATGATGCAATGGTTTGAGAACACCCTACCTGCCAGCCTTTTCATGTGTACATTTTAATATCTAGGATTTCGGCTTTTGGCAAAGCATTCATAAGATATTAGAATGTATCCTTAATTTCTAATTGGATGCCATTCACAAAGATGTTTGATTCAATACTGGATGTTGATTCCATAATGAACTACAAAGTCACAATCATATGCATAAAGCACTACACGAATCAATATTTTCAATGCTTTAAACATATATTTGAATCCTTTAGATCAACGACTTTTCCTGTTGTTTAATTCTCAGCTTGTTACCAGTATCACATTCTTGAAAGACATACATACATCTAAATACCTTACATACCTGCCTCCATACACACATATACATACGTAGCTACATACGTAAATAGAAATACACGAATAATCACAGTAACTCACAAAGCCAAATGCAATTACATCACACACCACATAGACACAAATATACATAAATTAAAGTAAAGGTCCTTTAAATCCCAATGGAGTTGTAGGGGTATTGTTGTGAAACACAGCGTCTTAATATAAGAGAAAGGAAAATGCCTAAGAAGCTATACAACCCTGGATGTCTCTGTCCTACACCAACTGAATATCTACCTATGCTCTCAAGCATTTCTTCAGCACTCGTTCATAGAGAGCACCACACACACACAGGTTAATAACCAAGGCCCCAGTAGGCCCAAGTATCCCCCTCCATGACACTGTTGGAGGTTCTCAACTACTAAACCAATACTGCTTGATGTCACGCCACCCTTTCTCTCATAACGCAACAAAGCTGCGAAACTCAAATTTCAATATGCTTCTGGCATAGAGAGCTAGTTGGTAACAAAAATCTCGACCGGCCCAACTGAATGTCAACCTCAATACAGCCCCCACACCCAGGCGCTAATCTCTCTCAGAGGGAGTGGGTGTCCTTGAATCGGCTACGCACAGGTGTCGGCCGATCCGATGCAGCTATGCACTATTGGAGACTGCGGCCATCAGTAGATTGCCAATGGGGCTCGCCAGAGCAGGCAGCAGAACACATACGGAGGGTGTGCCGAATATTCGCCTACCTGAGAGTGTGGACCGCAAGCACCATAATCCCACTACCGTGAGCTGGTTGCAACACCTGGGGAATTTAAGTGATGCTGTCTCTTTCTTAGGAGAAAGAAGAACGCTGCCAATTTCTTCTTCTTCTTCACCAACCTCGAAGAATTTGAGCGCAGTAAGCCGGAACAAAATTCAACCATAATATCTCAGCCAATTCACCGCCGTAAACAGAGAAATACAAACATACAAACGCACATGGGAACGTTAATTAAAATTGGAATGTAATATAATTGTTTCTACTTTTGACACAAGGCCAGCAATTATCCCAGTGTATTACTGGTACTTTATTTTATCGACCCCGTAAGGATGAAAGGCAAAGTTAACCTCGGCGGGATTTGAACTCAAACCATAAAAAGCCGTAACTCTTTGCTGCAAAGCATGGCGTCCGACCCTCTACCGATACTGCCAATCCAATGGAATGTAATATAATATGCGACAGAAAATGAGAAATATTGAAATGTGTCATGTTTTCAGGAATTAAAAGCAAAACTAAAATTATAAACAAGATGGACAATAAAATACAATAACGATGATGACGACGATAATAAAAATTGAAGTTTAATTTATTTATTCCAATGCCAATTATCGTGTTATAGCATTCCATATTCTTTGTTATATTGTTGCTGGTATTCCAATTTAAATCATATGGTGTTGAGTAGTTAACATTTCTGCATAGAGTATTGTTCTGATCGTATATAAAATTCTATAGCATACTATAGGACAAGCCAATAGATATTTTGCAATCTCAAAGCAGAACAAGCTGTTGCTGATGAAAATGTATTAACGTTTGAAACTATAGTCCAGCAGACTCTTCTTTTCGGTTCGCATTGTAAATGTATAACCGAACACACAGCCGTTTAAGATTACTCAAGGTATCTAATTAATATTAAATAATTTACATGCTGTGACGGTTAAAATCTTTAGATTTATCCTACGTTGTACTATAGCACCCAAAATGAAACAAGGCAGCAATATATTTAAAGTTAAGAGTGTGTTATAGTTTGCTTGAAGCATTGTGTTAGTGTATAAAGTAATATATTATTCGAAGGCTACGACAATGAAAAATACACGGCAGATTTTGGAATGGATTGAAGGCACAGAATATGATAGTGTGTCACTCGTTATTTTATTTACCTGTCTTAATATTCCGGACTGTCTTAATATTTCGGACTTGATCTCTAATGTCAAAAGCACGAACTCCGAGCCAGATTCTTATAGTGTTCTGGCGAAGTGTTTTTAGACCCTAAATATTAGGACAGGTAAATAAAATATCGAGTGACGCAACAACATTTTTGTTGCCTTCAATTTATTCCAAACTTTACCGCTCATTTTGCATTGACGTAACTTTAGAATAACTTACTACTTCATATGTAAAGTATTCAGATTGTTATGTATTGTTTGTTCAATGACATAAATCACTCCCTTACAGTAGTGTCAAAGTGGGACTTTCCACATAATCGACCTGTTGGAAATAGCAGCCAAATCTACATCGTATTACACACAAAACCATCTTTTAAAAACGGGGGACGACATTCAATAATGTAGTATTTGTCATGGCTGGAATGTCTGAGCATATAGACGAGATCGTTCGATCAGCGTTGACCCACATATAAACAACAACAACAATGATTAACGAACTGGTGAGGGACCATCTATTACCTAGAAATAACAGCCAAATCTACTCCAAATCCGACAATACCATGTTATGGGATGGATACATGTGTGTGTTGGTGTGTTTATGAATGTAGCAGCACTTTCCCAGATATTTAACGTAGTTTGACAAGGCTCCTTGATTTCGAGGGTCAGTGCTTTATGCAGATGTTTTACACGGCTTAGTTGGAGACAAAAGGTTAGCCAACACCCATGACTAATTTTAAGAGTCCAAGACCGCTGAGAGGAAGAGGTTACTTTCAGACAGGAGTCATGCGTGCAGCAGAATAGAATCTGCTAAAGGATTCCAAAGTTTAGGCGAGGTTGTTAAACAACGTGATGAATTAAATCACAAAACGAATTAAGTCTACCCTCCTCCAAAGGAGCGGTCCTTTCGGTGTACGTACACAAATTCTATTCCCACATTTCACTCAGAAGTGTTTGATCGACCTGGGGTTATGGTAGATCTCACTGCCCAAGGCGCTGCCATTGTACTACGTTCGTCAGACACTTAATTCTCAACTTAACTGTCGATGGTGAATAGTAAAATCCTCAATCTCAGTCCATCTATTATTTTGATTATGCTGTCTAATATTGTTAGACATTTTCTGATAATGATAAATAGAAAACAAAATAGTCTCTGAAATAATTATACATATAACAATCACTTTATTTTTGTTCGTTAGCTGCATGTAGTTTATTTCGAGATTATGTAGAAAGAAAGAAAGGAAAACAGCTAAGAAACTATAAAAGAAAGGAAAGAGATATAAAAAGCGAGCAAGAGATAAAACAATCGAAATAAAAGCATGCCAAGAACGTAAAAAAAAAAAGCATGAAGAAAGAAAAAGAAGGAAGGAAAAATAATGTGAGACAGAAAAAAATAAAGAAAGTGTAAGCAGAGTGCGAGAGTTACATCAACAGAAAAGTAACCCTCTCATAAACAACAGCAAAAGATCGATGTTGTATGACTGGAAAAAAAGAAGAGATTGATGTGATTAAGTGATGGTAATAAGGTATAGTTCAATACTGAAATTGTTTCGATAATTAGGCTTTTTTTTTATTTCGCCCAATTCATTGAGGATAAAGTCTGATTGGATGGATCGACGACATTTTCTATTGACAGCTTAAATATGTTATGATTGGTTTTGGTTGATTGGAATTTTCTGTCGGTTTCTTTGTTTCTTTGTTTGTCTCTTTTCTTCCGTAGTTGCTATCAAAAAAAATATTTGTATTATTGCTAGAATGCTAATGGTTTCTAATATAGACACAAAGTCATCTCGGCAAAATTTGAACCTAGAACATAGAGTGCTTCAAGGAAATACACTCAGGCATCATGTCTGACGGTCTATGGACTCCGCAAATCCATTTTAGTATAAATTATGGACAAAATATCTCCTTGGCATAACTTAAAACCAGAATTTATATATTTTCAGTATAACTATGTACAGCCTAAAGTCTTAGTCAATGCTCCAGTCATTCAGCTAACAATCGTTCTATAGAAGAAAATAACAGGGAGGACAAATAGAAAAAAAAATCTATATCAAATGCGGTTTGAACTCAGAACGTAGCCAAATGTAACTAGGAATGATTAAAAGACAAATTGTTAATTAATATTAATGACATCAACATTAACAGCAACAACAAATAGAACAACAACGAAGAGGTTATATCGAAGGAAATAGTGATAATGACAATGATGATGGCGATGATGAAACCGAGCGATGAAGCAAAGAAGAATGTAAAATACAAAACTGAAGAAAGAAGACAGGCAAACACAGAGTATGTCATAGTGAAAGTTATAGATAAATTATACAAAATATTGGTATGATTAACTCTTAATATCCAGCAATGACAGCAGAAAATATCTCAAAACCAGTTTTGTTTATTAAAGTGTTTATAGTATCTTTACTAGTGGACTGATTGTTGTGAAATTTTGCAGTAATACGATAATGTTTTTAATTCTTAATGTCATTTACTGTTTTGTACTTTTGAAGATTGAATTGCCAATTTGGTTTCATGGGGAACTGGGCATTAGAAGCTAAATAGGTAAAACGCCAAGATCCTCTCTATCTCTCTCTCTCTCTCTTGCGCCCACGCGCGCGATTTATCTGTCTGTGTGTCAGATTGTCTGTCACTCAATCTGAAATGGGCCTTCTCTGTAAACCTGTAGGTTGAGGAAGATAAACAGAGGGAAGACAGGAACACCTACAACACGTGTTCCTGGTGTTGAGGGTTGTTCTATTCACGGGGTGTAAAACAACCCTGCAGTAACGTTCCCCCTATTGGGGATTTCAATTGTTATTTTATTATATATAGTTTATTGTTATTTATTAATGTTAAAGTTATATGATTTTTATGTAAAACCCCCGCCGTCACGTCTTGTAATGTCCCATTTTTGTACGCCCCTGTGGCAAATAAATAAAGATATCTATTTGTCTATCTATCTATATACAGAAATATATCTATATGTGTGTCTCTTTAACCTTCTCCAGCTCCCTATCTATCTATCTTTCTATCTATTCATCAGTCTCATCTCTATCTCCTCTTTGCCTGTGCCTCTGTATTTCTTTTTTCTTCTCTTTATCACCATGGCACTCTATTCCATTCATGTCTATCCATGTCTTCATTTTTTCTCTTTCTCTATTTCTCTATCTCATATAAAATAGCTTCCCCTCCCTTCTCCATCTCCCTCTCTCTCTCACACCCCCTCACACCCCCCTCTCTCATTCTTTCTTTCTATATTTCACCAATTCTGGAAGGACAAATTTGATTGACTGTGTCATTAGGATTTCATTCATATTTGAAATTGTCTCATGATTACTTGGCTTGTTGAGGAGAAATATTTTGGTTGATTAGATGTATGTCTGTGGTGGGGTAATTTTATCACTTCTGTTAAACTTTGAAAAGAACTGAAGGAATATTTAGACAAAGTATATAACAGAAAAACAAGTAAGAAAATAAGGAAAAATAATAAGAAAAAACTAAATCTGTAAAAGATAAAAGAACCGTTTAAATATGTGAAGGAATTTATAAAACAAAGGAAAATAATAGATAATGAGTCACAAGTAGGAAGGGATAAAATGAAAAAAAAAAACCATGCTAGTGATAAGACGGACACTAAAATTAGCATGGTATATTGCGGTGTGTGTTTGGTGAATTTAATGACATCAATAAAAGTAGAATGTGGCGGTTATGCCCGAAGCGAGAAGTGATTGACCTCTGTATCATACCGGTAATGGTTTCTGGAACATATATATTATTGACGACTAAAACATATTGAAGAACACAAATATGTATGGAAAGAAAAATATTCAGAAATAACTATTGGGTCGTCAAGTATGAAATAGGTAGAAATAAAAAAAAAAATAATGTCTACAAATTTCATACTTGATGACCCAATAAAACGGTCAAATAACTGTCGGTACATAAGTAAGTAAACACAACTACAAGGAAACATAAAACACAAGGGTAAATTATAGTTTCCAAGATTGACAAAGATATGTACAGAATGGAGACCGAGAAGGTTAGGCTCTGATAATCGGGGTAAGCAGAAGATGCGATGGAAATATAATATCGATAAGTTTATGAGCGTTAGATGGACGAGAAGGGGAAATGTATAGGAAACATTTGCACTGATCTAGGGAAGCTGTTACCCTGCAGTGGACAATAATAATAATTGTTTCTACTTTTGGCACAAGGCCAGCAATTACCCAGTACATTACTGGTACTTTATTTTATCGACCCCGTAAGGATGAAAGGTAAAGTTAACCTCGACGGGATTTGAACTCAGACCGTAAAGGGACGTAACTATGCTAGAAAGCATGGCGTCCGACCCTCTACCGATACTGCCAATTCACAGCCCTGGACAATAATAATAATGAATGGTGGACAATAATAATAATGAATCAGAATTTGGAAAATAATAATAAATGAGTGATTTTGTGAAAGAACGTTTTTAACAATTTAACATAACAAATGTTTACTTCATAAAAGTATCTAAATGAGAACAAAATGGCTACAGATTAAGAAAATATATCCGCTACCGGATATACACGCTACGAACTGTTCACAGAAATTGACTCTACAGCCTAACAATTTGAAGGAAAAAACAGTGTTTTTAAAGATATATATTTTCCGTGAAACATATACACATACACAAGGTTCGAACACAAAAGAACCAAACTTCCACTGTCACTGCCTCCGTCTCTCCCACTCTCCCCATCTCTCACTATTATGAGCAAACGTGGGCCCACGTGCTGGTAGCCCCGTGGCTCCGGCAGATAGAATGGAGAAGGCGTTTCCCCGGAAGATGGGTAGTGAGGCGCGCTCGAAGAGCCATTCCAGCTCATCTATGCTGAGTATTTTGGATGTATGTTTCAGGAAAAATGTGCATCTTATAAATCAAGAAGTACAACAATTATATTTTATGCAGAGCTCAACATATATTGGTTAATCTGAAATTGCGTAAATGTAGGTATACCTACAATTTTTAAATTATGACCTACGCTGCGAAGAGGAAAACAAAAACTGAAAAAACATTTCTTATATCTCTCCATTGAGATTGTCCTGGTTCGTTTCATTTCTACTTTGAAATGCATCATACAAGAAGTGCCCTCATTTGCTATTCAGGATGAGACTGATAGTTTAGAGCTATTTATATCAAACACTAATCAGTACACATCCAAACTGACCAGTCTAATTTGGATGGCCATGCAACTTGGTTACTAATTAATTCATTTATGTACAACACAACCTAACGAAAACTTAGGGAAAGAAAAAATATCAAAGAATGTAGTTGTGGTATGGTATGGTCTTGTAACACCTGAAGGTGTCAAAGGGGCATATTATTGACATAAAGCGTTTCTCGGGCCTTTTAAGCCTGGCGGTGCTTATCCCTCTCCAAGCCTGAGTACAGCAAATTTCTTCAAGAGAAGGATAGACAGTCTGAGAGAGAAGACGTGAGTAAGAGATATAGAAGAAGAATCGACCTCAGCACAAGACTGGTACTTTTTTTATCGGCTTGGAATGGATGAAAGGTAATGTTAACCTCAGCGGAACTTGAACTCAGATAGCAAAGAGCCAAAACGAATACCGCAGATCATTCTATCCGACGTTCTAATGACTGTGCAAATTCGCCGGCTTTTATCAAAGAATGTAGTAGGAAGATGGAAAAATTTACAAAATAATATTTTCAAGGATGTGAAAGAATATATATATAGAGAAAGAAAAGAATATGAGATGGTGAAAGGTGGAGGAAATATGACTGAAATGAAATGGAAAGGAAAGAACCAAAATGGGTTTTAAAACGGAAAATTGACAGAAACAAGTGAACATAAGAAAAAGGAAGACAATTAAGTTTTATAATTAGAAAAAGAAATAAAATGAAAGAGAAAAAATAGAAAATACGAAAGAAAGATTGTAAAGGGGGGAATGAATTAAAATAAACCCTAGAAACGTTAATAGGAAAGAGAAAGAAACAATGGGAGTAAAATACGAAAGGAGAAAAAGAAAGGAAATTTGAAAGGAAGAATATTAAAAATAAATGGAAAAGGAAGAAGGAAAAACATAATGAAAATAAAAAAATGTAAATACACAAAAAAAGAAGAAGGAAAGACCAAGAAAGAAAATTCTAAAAATAGAATAAGGATTGCATATAATAAATGAAACAAAACATAGAATAAGGATTGCATATAATAAATGAACTAAAAATGGAAGGAATGACAATTGAAAGATAGACCAGTCTAAATAACAGAATAATGTAAGAAGCTGAAAGAATTATTGAAACAGTGAATAATAATCTAAAATAAATTAAAGCAAATGAAACAAAGAAAGAAAAAGAAAAAATGTGAAAGAGAGGAGTAAAAAATAATGAAATAAGAATGAAATAAAAGAAAGTGAAACAAAGAAGGAAAACCTGAAAGAGAGAAGAATGTCTTCAAGGGGAAATAATTTATATGGTAACAAAATAAAAAGTCAGAAGGAAAATATCTGAAAGAAATAACATGGTTCGTATGGTGTTAGGGTGTTGGATTCATTGTCTGGGTTGACGATAACTTTGCCTTTCATCCTTTCGAGGTTGGTAAATAAAGTCCCAATTCAGTATTGGGGTCGATTCTTCCGCTATACCTCTTTCCGTGTTCTCTATACCACTCTCTCCCCTGTCGTTTAGAAGTAGATATATACATATTTTGACAATTAGAAAAATAATTGCCGTGTGAGATTAAACATTAATTTTTTCTTTTTCTGTAAAAACATCATGGCTTCCGCGGAAGTGATGCTACAGGAGACTCTCACAGTGACAGCAGCAATCCTCCAACTATATAGCAGTGTATAGAATACATCATGTAAAGAGTCAAATGAAAAAAACAAAACGAAGAGGATGACTGATATGGATAGAGTAAAGATTAGATAATTCCGGATCTGTACACCCAAACGAAATAATACGTTTTAAACAGACCCGTTTAATGGAAGCTAAACGCAGAAAGCCTACAAGGACGGATTAGCGAGCTAGTTAAGCGAGATATAACGGAGGTGAATATGGATAATATTTGGTGAACGATATTGAAAAGGAAAGTAAGTATAATACAGATACGGCATAATAAAATAACCTTAGAAAGTTTTAAACTGAAAACAGAGTTAATAGATAACCTTGAACGACTCGTTGAAACAAAAGGTTGCACGGTCCAAGCAAAGCCGCATTTACTAAAACACGTAAACACTAAAGTTGTTCAATGGGCTCTGGTGACAGAACTGTTATCTGCAACGAGAAGATCTTTGAGCGATAGTGAAAGGCGTGTATGTTTAATTAACTTGTGTAATAATAAAAAAGAAATATTTAATCCATTCCAATATATTGTATAGTGTATTTGCCGATCTCTTGATTTTATATACCTTGTTTTGATATTTTCACATATTGTTGTAATACCTTTCTAATATGTTTTTTGTATGTATGAATGAGTCCTGGGATAATAAAAGGAAGAATTGCTGTTGTTGTTCCGCAGGACTTTCAGTCCAGGGCCTATCATTAACTTCCAGAAATCCCTGGCCTGACAGAGCTACCGGGGAGCGTTGCCTTGCACGTATTCGTCCAGCGAAACCGTCGGGCACGTATTCGTCCAGTGTCCGAGTATCGCTGGCTTGTGAGCTAATCTCGAACATCTGTTGTCACGTGTGAAACGGATCTAACTGTCAACTAAGTCCACCGTCAAAATCGCCCCACCGCCCTTCCTTAGCCAGGAAGGGCAGGCTAGTTTTGTCTGTCTGGTGGCCAAGATGAAAGAGGTCGTATGGTGGACATGTCTGAAAGGGCTGAAGACGAGCACTTTCCTTTTCGGTGAACCCCTGATTAACTTCTTCAGATTTCATTTGAAAAGAAAAATCAGGGTGGAGAAGAAAGTGCAGCCTTCAAAGCAATTTGTTGAAAGGTGGGTGAAAGGGGTGAGAAAGGCACGAGTAAATGGGCCTGCTCTAAGCTTGTACGCGTAGATTGAGGGAAGACACCTAAGGGAGAGCACTTGCCCTGGCGGGCAGGGTGACTGTGGTTTTTACGGGCTTTCTCCGCAAGTATTCCCCTATTGGGGAATTTTCTTTTGTTTCTATTTTTTGTTACATCATTTGCTTTTGATTTATATTCATTTTTACACGCAGAGACCCACATTGTACCGTATGTGCTGTCCTTAATGTATATTTTGTAAAGCGTTTGTGGATAATAAAGAAAACATTATTATTATTAGTTTTTAAAAATAAATGATCCAATACAAGGAGTAATCTTGTATTTTATTTATAACTTAAAGCCACCAAAATTCAGTGCTTAAGTATTACGAAAGATGTGTGACTAGCAGATATTTTAAGATAGGTATTAATCTATTTACCATTACTATCTAACTGACGGAGTTATCCTTCATATGAAACATCATATAATCTTTTGTTTTGGCAGATAAGGCTACAGACATATAAATAGATAAATAGATAATGTAAGTAGGTATAAAGATATATGTATAGTTAGATCGACATGTAGGTAGAGGGCTAGAAAGATTTAAAAAAATATATATATATATAGAAAGCGGGGAGAGGATTAGATAGATACATGTAATGAGGAGTGGGGATTTCCATTTATCATCAAATGTTTGAAAGCATTTCTATAATCTTCAGCCATCTACTGTATATTTTTGACATACGATTAAAGAAGGTGTAAGCATCATCATCGTCATTTTCTTAGCTTGGATACTACTTACCTTACGCCACTTTCTACCTTTAGTTATGTGTCCTATTAGCCCACTGATATTAGTTAGAACACGGAGGCATCCAACGTCAGGGTCATTACGTGGTCGTTTGTCCTACTAGAAATAGCAGGGACATTTCAGTAAAATGACACCCTATTGTCTAACCCCACTCCAAACAGCAGAATGGCTAACATTGGAAAATATAGTCATATAACTTTTGCTTGAAGACATAATGAACTCGGATGGAGCACCTTTTCTTATAGGCGACAACCAGAGCCTCGGAAATCAATTTTACAAAGCGGAACAAGACTGTTATTGAATCCCAGGAGAAGAACTCCTCTCTCATTTAAAGGGGACGTGGCATCAGATATTTAGGATTCCATTCTCAGCTCACCGGGCCCCAGACTGATATAGTGGTTGAACCCTCAAATTACTCTGCTTTCCTTGCTAAGTGTGTTAAATGTATCTTTACATAATTTTTATTTAGTTATGAGCCGTACTTTTTGTCTGTTCAGATTCTTTAAGATGTTTCAAGTGATTTTTGTTTGATATTTTCTTTTAATTCAGGGTACTTCGGTTTTTGTGGAGGGGTGCTATTGTTAGTATTTGTCTCTCCGCCAAGGTTAACTTTGCCTTTCATCCTTACGGGGTAGATAAAATAAAGTACCAGTAATGTACTGGGTAATTGCTGGCCTTGTGCCTAAAGAAGAAACAATTATTTTAGTGAATTGGCAGTTTCGGTAGAGGGTCGGACATGCTTTCCAGCATAGTTACGTCCCTTTACGATCTGAGTTCAAATCCCGTCGAGGTTAACTTTACCTTTCATCCATACAGAGGTCGATAAAATAAAGTACCAGTAATGTACTGGGTAATTGCTGGCCTTGTGCCAAAAGTAGAAACTATTATTTTAATCTCTGTATTTTACTTATTCATTTCGTTAAATATTTTCTATTTTCTACCCTTCACGTATGTCTGTTTTTCATGTTTGTATTTAGATACCCACTTTCTACCGCAACTAAAGAGGCTGTTATCTATATTGTTTGGTTTATACTGGTGGTATTTATGTCAGCATATATTAGGAGCGAATTTGCGATTTTTACCGTTGTTACATTTCGTTATTATTATTATTATTTCGTTATTATTATTATTAGTACTGTTCGGACGTCTTTTTGCTCGCTCCCAGTAAGTCGTTTTATTTACCTGTTATAATTATTTGTTGTTAAATTTTTCTTGTTGTGTAAGGGACATAAACCCTTGGACTTTGCCCTGTGAAGGGGAAAGTATAATATATGGGACTTTTGGCCCAAATATTTGAACATTTTACTTTTAAAAATAAAAAAAAACATGGCTGAGCCCCCCAGCAATATGTCTGCTGTCGTGTGACAACGGCGTAAAAGTTGAGAGGAGGGTTACAGAAATTGATACAACAAACACCACCACAAACAACGTGAACAAAAACAACAACACTGAGAACACTAATTTTAAAAAAGTTACCACACCAACTACAACAACAACAGCGACAACCAAAATACAGACAACAGAAAAAAATGACAACAAATGCAACCACGATATTAACACCACTAACAAGAAAATAAACAACGACAACAGCAACAATACAAATTGCACCGAAAACAACAACAACGGTGGCACCAAAAACACAACCAACTACAACAGTGATAACAGCAACAATACCAACAACACCGTTTGTAGCAGTAGCAACAGCAACAGCACCAACAACAAGACCAGTAGCGGCAGCAATAATGGTGCCGCTAAAAAAGGGGCCACTTCTTTCGCTGGTGTGGCCCGAAATATAGAGACAGTGCCAGTCACGGAGGAGGAGATGGCAGTCGCAAGAGCCATAGTGACAAGAAATGACAATAGAGTTTCCCTGAAACCTCCACTTGATTTCTTCAAAGACCAGCAGCTGCGCTCGGTGACTTACCGCACCGTAAACAAAATGTCACATCGGGTGGAGAGAGCCACGGAGGTTCAAATCCAAAAGGCCTTGCGGTGCGTCTGTGCGCGAAAAACCCACATCACCCGAGACACCCATACCTTGTACCCATACCTTGGCTGGCCGAGTCTGTACTTGCTGGAATCGAGGAGAAGACCACTATACTGCAAATACAGAGAATGGGAAGAGAGAACTGGTCAGGAATAGGCTTGCAAATACTAATACAAACTGACCAGGAGTGCATCGAGGCCATCCCAGATATCATAGACCTCGAGGAAGGACTCCAACTCCCTACAAGAGTGGAAGGAAGGCGCCCAAAGTGCTATCTCTGTGGGCAGAAGGGTCACCTCAGGGCCTTCTGCCGGCAGAAGACAGCCAAGAAGAGGGCCCCCCTCCTTTCGACGCCTGATCCGCTGCTTCCAAGAGCAGGGCAGGCAATAGAGGCAGAAGACCCTTCCATGGTGAGGAGGAGGGCAACGTCCGTGGCACCCATACCAAGGCCACGGACAACTAAAACAACGGCAGCAGTGGCGGCAACACCAACAGTCGCAGTAGCTAAACCGGCGGCAAAATCGTCGGAGCGGGCTCCAACTACCACCACCAACAGCAGTGGAGCTCATATTCCTCCCAGACGCCACGGAATCCGACATGGAGTATGAGGAGGGAGGGAAGTGGTAAAGGGTCTGCCACAAAAAACAAAAAAACAAAAAACAAAAAAAACCCTTAGCTTCACCCTCCAAAAGCGAAGGCAAACAAAGAGGGATAAAGGCTGCTAGGAGACTTGCAGCAACACCACCACCATCAGCACCACCACAAGCATCAGCACCAACAACAACCACACCACCACCAGCATCACCAAGAAGACCAACATCGCAAACACAACAAAGCAACAACAAGAAAACAGCAACAAAACCACCCCTCCCCCCAAAAAGTACACAGCCATAAATATGGCAAATAAAGAACTCTTACAACATATAAAGCAGCAAACAGACACCACAGAAAAAAACTACTACACCCCACCAACACCAAGAACTCTCCCGAAAAATATAAAGATTATTGAAATCAAAATAGAACATCATAAACTTTTAGAATAAAAATTTACCAACTCAATTGGTGACTTCGGAGGGTCGGTTACCAAGAGTATATACAGCGACATCATCTTGGAAACACTCATCACCAGCCAAAAGGACGGTTCGACTGTCCCTTTCCCACACGATCAGAGTAGGTGACCCTTTCTCAATTATTCCATTCCTCACCCAGCATGGCCTTACTTAGAATAGGCAGTATAAATGTACGTGACTAGGGGTCATCTTGGAAGCAGGGTCACCTGCTTAACGATGTCAGGTCACTAAACAGAGATGTGGTGGCCATCAGCGAGAGAAGAATTTCCGAACTGAGCCTTCGCACCGGTCTTCGGCGGCTACGATGTATACGCATCTCCCAGCTATCCAGGATCGGGGGGAGGGGTTGTCGTGCTTTTTCGGAGAGGCTTGGATGTCGCCATACGGGCATCTTCCTGCACGCAGAAGGTAAGTCGGTGGTGCTGGGCGTGACCGGCAGCGAAAGCAATGCTTTCAAGCTAGTAGCCATCTACGCCCCAGCATGGGCAGGACGGCCAGATTTCTTCAGACGTCTAGAGACCTTTCTTGGAGCATCCCGCTCTTTAGTGTTAGTGGGCGACTGGAACGGTATCTTAGATGCATGCTGGGATTATGTGGGACTAGTAGACAGGGCAGGAGGGTGTAAAACCCTCACCAACCTGCTCAGACGTTTTGAACTGTCTGACAGGTATAGACTGGATTATCCGAATGTGCCAATGTGGACATGTGCAAACCGCATCGGGTTATCCAGATCGTATTTAGATAGAGTATTCTGTAGGGAAACAGATAAGGCTAGTGTAGGTTATCCACAATTTAACGTAGTCGACTATATGGACCACAAATTTGTGATCTGTGAAGTTGACTTAGATAGACTCCATAGGCAAGAGCCCGGTTATGGAAGCCAAACGCGTAGTTCTCGGCGTGCAAAGCTTACAGAGACCGGATTAGCGAATTAGTTAAGTGTGCGTTGACGTGGGCGATCATCAACAACAGGTGGTGGTTTACCCTGAAAAGGGCTATTAGAGTAGAATCGATAAGATTTGGCAAAGGAGTAGTGATAGAGGAAAATAGAGTAGAGGGAGAGTTAATTAGAAAGCTAGAAGAGGCGTTTTGGACAGGCATCGCAACCGACGTGCTTGCGGCGAGATTGGCACTCGACCAATTCTTCAACGCAAAGAAGAAGGCTGCGTTGTCAGAGCTAGAGCGCGTGCTCTAAGACACGAGGGGACGAAAGCCGTTCAATGGGCCCTGGTGGTGGAGGGGCGAGGTGGCAACAAGTCCACAATTCGGTCTTTGTCTGATCAAAACGGGCGCATGTTGCTCGAACCCTAGCAGATGTGTGCCGCTTTTCAACAGCACTTTGATCAATTGTTCGGGAGCGGCCGCGTGCCGGATCGGAGTATGGACTTCGGTGCATACCTCGAAGGACTGCCGCGGCTCTCAGGGCAGTGTTGCGAAAAGCCGATAACAGAAGGTGAAATACGGGCGCGATGTCTGACTGCACGAGGAATAAATCGCTAGGTTTGGATGGTCTGCCCTACGAGCTTTATGCGTATATGCCAGACTTGTACGGCGACCTCTTGGCAGATGTCTACTGCAACTGGCAGCAGAACGGGAGCATTCCCGGGGAGCGGTAGCGCTGCTGAGAAAAGACCCGAACAAGGGCGACGTTATAGACAACTTCAGGCCCTTAACTCTGCTAAACGCAGAGTTTAAGATTAGGGCCAAGGTGTTAGAAAAGAGATTGGCGCTTTTAGGGGCTGGATCGCTGCGATGCACAGCGACATCTGCTCGATTGTGAGGGTGAAAGATCACCTGTCGCAGCCTTTCAGCATCATGCGCTTGGTTACCCCCTCTCGCCCATCTTGTACGTACTAGCCCTAGAACCTTTACTACACAAATTGGAGACGATGAGGGGATCCCACGCGACCTGGTGGGATGTGGTGGTGCCGAGCACCAAACACGTCCAGATGCTCGGCACCGCTCTCAAGGAATACGAAGCGGTGACAGGAGCAACGATAAACCAGGAAAAGTCGGTGGGCTTGCAACTCGGCACCTGGAGAGGCAAGTCCATGCCGTCCGACAGCGTTGTGGGGCGCTGGACGGAAGGACTGGTTAAATTTCTCGGGGGTCTTGTTCTGCCCGGACCTCCAGATGGAGAAAAACTGGAGCCAGGTGACGAGCAGCGAAGCCTCTCTCACCCAGAAATGGGCCGAGAGTAGGCTGTATTTGACAGGTCGGGCGGAGGTGGCGAATGCGTACATAGCGTCCGTCATATGCTACCGTCTGACCGTTGTACTTTGCCTCCGCCCAACTCTGACTAAAATGGAGCGCGTTCTCTTCCGCTTTTTTCAAAGGGACGTGCTCTCATGGTCAGACGATCCATTTGCTGTCAACACCCGTTGCGTGGAAGACTAGGCCTGCCGTGGTTGTTGATGCGCAAACATGCGCTGAGGCTGCGACATCCCTGGTGCTTCCTTGACGGTGAACAGGTGTGGTCCTTGACGGAGCTGCAGTCCTGGAAAAGGAAAAGACCGAGGGATAGCGCTTGGAAGCTTGAATGTCTCCAAGTGCTCACCGCCCCCTACCGGCTGGGCACTAGTATCGGTGGAACATCCACCTCGGCGTTCTATAGAGGGCTAGTGGAGTGAAAGAGCGACGACGTTCTCAGGGAGACACTGGGCGTCGAAGACGATCAGCTGTTCGCTCACTTCAAGAGAACTTTCAGACCGAGGCCTATGGACAACTTCCAGAAATCCCTGGCTTGGCAGTGCTAGCGGGGAGCGTTGCGGTTCGGTTATCCTCTACAGGCACGGAGGTGCTGTCAGCCGAGCCTGTCCGAGATGTCCGCAGGGCGACGAAACCGTCCTGCACGCATTCGTTCAGTACCCGAGGATTTCTGACTTGTGGAGCTATGTCGAACAGCTGCTGTCGCGTGTAGGACGGATCCGGTTATCGACTGAGTCCATTGTGCAGATAGCCCCGCCATCCTCCTTTAAAGAGGAGGAAGGGCAGGCAGTTTTCATCTGCCTGGTGGCCATGGCGAAAGAGATTGTGTGGTGGACAAGATTGAAAGGGTTGAAGACGGACACTTTCCTCTCCGGCTAATCCCTGATTAACTTTTTCAAGTTTCACTTGAAGAGGAAAATCAGGGTGGAGAGGCAAGTGCTGACTTCTAGTAAGTTTGTTGACGGTGGGTGAAAGTGGCGAGTCTGGTCCCAGTGAACGGGCCTGCTCTGAGTAGACTGAGGAGTGGGAAAAGTGAGAGAGAGCGCTTGCCCTGGTGGTCAGGGTGGCCGTGGTCTTTTGTGTGGTTTTCACGACGAGTAACCCTCGGAGGTTTCCCCCTTCTTGGGGAATTTTTGTTGTTAGTTTTTTGGGGGGATTTCTAGCCCTATTTTGTTATAAACTGTTTACACGACCAAAACCCACTTTATATCGTCCTGTACTGTTCTGTGCCATCTCTAATGTTTTTCTTCGTGTCAGCCCTTGTGGCCAATAAAGAAACCATTATTATTATTATTTCGGGATAAACTCTACAGGCACGGAAGTGCTGTCAGCCTGGCATATGCAAGATACGCGCAGGGCGACGAAACCGTCCCGCATGCACTCGTCCAGTGTCCGAGCATTGCTACTTGTGGGTTTATGTCGAACACCTGCTGTCGCATATAGAACGGATCCGGCTATCAGCTGAGTCCATCGTGAGGATTGCCCCGCCCTCTTCCTTTAGCCGGGAAGGGCAGGCAGTTTTTATCTGTCTGGTGGCCATGGCGAAAGAGATAGTATGGTGGACGCGTCTGAAAGGGCTGAAGACGAGCACTTACCTCTTCGGTGATGCCCTGATTAACTTTTTCAAATTTCATTTGAAAAGGAAAATCAGGGTAGAGAGAGAGGTGCTCTCTTCCCAGCATTTTGTTGAAAGATGGGTGAGAGAGGCAAGAATGGCTCGAGTGAATGGGCCTACTCTGAGTATATGCCTGTGAATTGAAGGTGGAAAACTGGGAGAGGGCACTTGCCCTGGTGGTCACGGTCACCGTGGCTTTTTTAATGGGCTTTCTCCACGAATGTCCCTCGGAAGTCTCCCCCGTGTTGGGGAATTTTTCATTGTTCTTTTTTTGTTACAGCCTGTTTTTGTTTTTTTTACACACAGAAATGCCCATTTGTACCGTCCTGTATTGTCCTGTACTGTCCTTAATGTCTGCTTTGTTTAAACCCTTGTGGTTAATAAAGAAAGCATTATTATTATTATTGAGTCTGAACGTAAGTTTATTATTATTATTATTATTATTGAGTCCCGTAAGTTTATTTATTTACCTGTCAAAACTTATTTATTGAATTTGTTGTTGTTGCATACAAGCCCTTGGACTTTGCCCTGTGAAGGTGAAAGAACAATATTTGGGCCTTTTGGCCCAAATATTTGAACTTTTTTACATTTTAAAAAGTTATCGAGGAAAAAAAAAAACATGGCTGAGCCACGCCCCCCAGCGATATG
Source organism: Eledone cirrhosa (assembly GCA_964016885.1). Classification (NCBI taxonomy): domain Eukaryota; kingdom Metazoa; phylum Mollusca; class Cephalopoda; order Octopoda; family Eledonidae; genus Eledone; species Eledone cirrhosa. The sequence continues at coordinate 172,002,518 of OZ024741.1, forward strand.
TCTGCTGTCGTGCGACTACGACGTAGCTGTTGAGAGGAGCGCTACGGTGAAATTAACAGAAATTGATACAACAAACACCACTACAAACAATGTGAACAAAGACATCAATGATAACAACACTGAGAACTCTAATTTTGAAAAAAATGACAGTAACAGCAACAACGAAAATACAGATAACAGAAATAATGACAAATACAACAATATCAACACCACTAACATGAAAACAAATAGCGACAACACCCACAGCAACAATACCAACTGCACCGAGAACAACGGCGGCATCAAAGACAACAATGATAACAGCGACAGTGATAACACCACCAACAATAACACCCCCAACGACAACAAGAAGAACACTTTCGCTGCGGCGGCAGCAAAAAAAGAGGCCATGCTTCAACATGGACCTCTCAAACAAAGATGAAAAGTTGGCCCAGGCATGGAAGCTCATCAAGCAAGAGCAAACCTGGGCCAACTTAACTGTCCCGGTAGAAGCTATTGAGGCAGTGGAGCGCAGAACGGTACTTTATAGATGCATTTCAGCACAAACCAAAAGGGCAGCTTTAATCCCAAAAGCAGATGTCGAAGTCGCACTGAGGTACATCAGAGATTACACCGAATACATAGCGAGGGGCAGACAGTACGGCACCATATTGGTGCTGTTCAAGTCAGAAGCCCTCGCTATGAAACACGCTATGACTCCTTGCAAAACCAGCAAGGTCATAATGTACCCCTCCCACATGGGAAAAAGAACGGCCCGTCTCCGCGTTCCCAGAATCCCACCAGGATTTGACATGTGGTGGCTTCTGTGGGATGTGTGATTGTGGAGGGGACAGATACCGTCCCGATAGAAGTGACCAGAACGGCCAGAGAGGACTGGTCCGGGTTGACCTGGAGATCCTTCTCCAGATCAGGCCCGAGAATGAGAAGACAATCCCGGACCACATCCGCCTTCAGAATGGGACGGTCATTCATATTATGACCGAAAGGAAAAGACCACATTGTTTTGTTTGTGAGGAAAAAACCCATTTGCGAGCCTTCTGCCCTCAACTGCTGAAAGATACAAGGGGTAGAAAGGCTCCACTGCTGCCGACGCCGGGGCGAGGACCACAACCAACACCAGCACTGGCAAAACTACTAACAACAACACCAATAGAAAGACCACCACCAACATTGACCACCCAGGGGGGAAACGAGGAAAGTTGTCGAATTCCCCTACCCCCCAAAATACACACATCAATAAAAACATAAACACCCACACAGACACACTTACAGACACAGACCCCTCATCTACCAGTAGTGAAGATGATGGGAAACCAAAATCTCCCAAAATAGAAAAAAGGAAATACAAAAAGGAAAAAAAAACTCAACAAAGCACAAAATCCCCCACAATAAAAAAATGCAGACACCACCCACGCAAACATCTCTCCAATAACACCAACATCAACACCACCATCACCATCACCAGAATCCCCCAAGCGCAAACAACCTAAACAGAGGCAAGAACAAATACACACACAGACATCTGAAACCACAGACACCGTACTCACAACAAACACAGATACAACCGAAACAACAACACCAAAACCATCACCACCACAACCACGCAAACTAATAAAATCACACCAACAAAACATACAAAACTTCGTGCTCGTCAGGAGGGCCAACAAGGTACTGATGGCCCCCCTAGCATGAAGTGAAAATATACAAAATGAGGGGGAAATTTTTAAATCGAGCACATTTCGCGTGCCGGAAGATTTGTTTCTGGTGCGAATGTCGCTCGATTTATACAAATAGATATGAGACAGCTTTCCTCGGGACGTGGGAACCCCGAACGTAAAACCCACTTCAAGACTTTTAAAGGGGTTCCCAAAAGAAACCCCACCAGCTGTGGAGGACGAACCACCCGACCTTCACAAGAGCCAGGAAGGTAAGTAAACCTTTCCTCTCTCTCTTTTTAACCTGCCAACATGGCCGTATTAAGAGTAGGAAGTTTAAGTGTTCGAGGCCTGGGATCGTCCTGGAAGCAGGGTCACCTGCTCAACGACCTCAGGTCTCTAGAAATGTAATTGCCGTTAGCGAGACCAGGATTTCCGACACGCGCGCACTAGCCCCCATTTTCGACGACTATCAGATCTTTGCATCTGTTAGCCGGCCGGGAATGGGAGGCGGGGTGGCAGTGCTGTTTAGGAAAGGCCTGGATCTCGAGGTAAGGTCGATCTTCCGGGAACCGGATGGGAAGGTGGTTGTCCTGGACGTAAACAATAACGAAGGTGGTGCCTTTAGACTGGTGGCCGTCTACGCCCCTACTGGGGTAGGACAGCCTGACTTCTTTAGACACCTGGAAGCCTTTCTGGTTACGTCTCGCCCTTTACTGTTAGCGGGGTAATGGAACGGAATCTTAGACGCACGCTGGGATTGTGTGGGAGTATCCGATAGGGGCGGAGGTGCAAAAGCCTCAAGAACCTGATCAGCCAGTTCCAACTGTCTGACAGGTACCGACTAGATTTCCCTAATGCGCCAGTGTGGACCTGGACTAACCGCATAGGTTCATCTAGATCGTATATAGACCGGATATTCATTAGGAAATAGACAGAAATAGTGTAAGCTGTCCACGTTTTAAAACGGTCGCCTATTCAGATCACAAGTTTGTGATCTGTATGGTTGACCTAGATAAGACGCGTAGGTTAGGACCTGGCTACTGGAAACTAAACATGTCATTTCCGGCACGTAAGGCTTACAGGGACCAGGTCAACAATTTAGTTAAGAAAAAGTTGACAGGCTGAGTCGTCAACAATAGATGGTGTGGGGCTCTCAAATGAGAGATTAGAGTAATGTCAATAGAATTTAGCAAAGAAGTAGCGTTAGAGAAAAATAGAAGTGAGGGGAGTTGGTAGATAAGTTAGACGAGGCTATTGGTAGTGGCATTGCAACTGACGTGCTAGCGGAGAGAATGGCATTAGACCGTTTCTTCAATGCGAAACACGAAGGTGGCATTGTCAGAGCTAAGGCGCGTGCTCTGAGAAACGATGGAACCAAAGCTGTTCGATGGGCCCGCGTGGCCGAGGCGCAGCGTGGTAATAAAACCACGATTCGGTCTTTGACGGACCGAGATGGACACGAGCTGAGCGATTCCAAGCGGTTGTGTGAGGCCTTTCGCCAACATTTTGCTAGGTTGTTCGGGAGAAGTGGCAGGTCAGAGGCGGTGGCGGACTTCAGTCCCTACCTCGATGGCTTGCCGCAGCTCTCGGTGGCCGACGCTGGGCTCTGCGAAAGGCCGATTACTTCAGCCGAGGATGCCCTTGTCGGCTGCATCAGGCGCAAGTCACACGGTTTGGATGGGCTGATCTACGAGCTTTACGTAAATATGCCAGACTTGTTCTCCAAACTCTTCGAAGCGCTCTACTGCAACTGGTAGCAGAACAGGAGCGTTCCCAGTTCTGTAAGCCGGGGCGTAGTGACACTTATAAGGAAAGACGAGAACAAGAGGGACACATTAGACAATTTCAGGCCCATAACTCTGCTCAACACAGAGTTTAAGATTTTGGCTAGGGTGTTAGCGAAGATGTTGGCGCTTGTCGTCGGGGATTTGGTTGGGGAAGCGCAATCCCAACCAGGTCCATACACGACAACCTCCACCTGATGCGATACATCATAGAGAGGGTAAGATGTAAACCTGGCTTCGGTGGGGCTCTGATCAATTTAGATCAATCGAAAGCATTCGATAGGGTCGACCATCGGTACCTGGAGGCTGTCCTCAAGTCGGCTGGCTTCGGCCCCGTCTTCAGAAGCTGGATCGCTGCAATGCACAGCGGCACCTGCTTGGTGGTCAAAAATTATTGGCCACCCCTCGGAACCGTTTCAGGTCTCCCGATCGGTCCGTCAAGGGTGCCCTCTCTCGAGCCTTTACTGCGGAAGCTGGAGCTGTTGCAGGGTATCCCACTGAAACCGCGACGCGGAAAGACTGTGTCGGCTTATGCGGACGACATCACCGTGATGGTGTCGGACACCTCAGAAATCGAGGTGGTCGGCAACTTATTTGAGGAATATGAAAGGTTGACGGGAGCAAAACTTAACCCGGAAAAGTCCTCCAGGTGAATAAGAATTGGGACGAGGTAACGGGCAGGGTAGCCACTCTCACTCCAGAAATGGGCTGCGAGAAAGCTATCACTGAAAGGTTGGACGGAGGTGGCGAACACGTACATCGCGTCCGTCATCTACTACCGTCTGACCGTCGTCCCTTACCCCCATTGGCACCTCGCCATCTTGGAGCGGCTCCTCTTCAAATTCTTGTGGATGTGTCACCTTCCGCTGGTGAGGCGGTCTATCTGCTGCCAGCACTCTCTACGTGGAGGGCTGGGCATGCCGTGGCTAATGAAGCGCAGACACGCGCTGAGGCTGCGGCATCTCCAGATATTCTGCCTAAACGGTGAACAGGTGTGGTCGCCGTTTGTCAGACGGGCCTTTCCGCAGCTCGTTTCTTTGACTGAGCTGCAGTACTGGGTCAAGAAGAGACCGAGACTGGGTGACTGGCATCTGGAATGTTGCCAGGCACTCACTGCCCTCTACCAGGCGGGCAATGCGGTCAGTGGAACTTCCACTCTCAAGTTCTATAGAGGATTAGTGGTGGGCAAGTGCGACGACTCACTCGGAGAGGCTCTGGGAGTCAACGAAGTCGAACTAACCAGTCTGTACCGGAAGACTTTCGAGCCGGGGACGATGGATAATTTCCAAAAATCTCTCGCTTGGCAGTGCTAACGGGGGGCACTGTCAGTTCGAGATAAACTCTACAGGCACGGAAGTGCTGTCAGACGGACCTTCCCGAGATGCGCGCAGAGACACGAAACCGTTCTACACGCACTCGTCCAGTGTCCGTGCATTACTGACTTGTGGAGTTATGTTGAACAGCTGTTGTCGCGTCTAGAACGGATGCGGCTATCGGCCGAGTCCATGGTGAAGATCGACCCGCTGCCTTCTTTTGGCCAGGAAGGGCAGGCAATTTTCCTCTGTCTAGTGGCAGTAGCGAAAGAGGTTGTATGGTGGACGAGGTTGAAAGGACTGAAGACAGACACTTTTCTCTTCGGCCAATCCCTCATCAACCTTTTCAAGTTTCACTTGGAAAGGAAGGTGAGGGTGGAGAGAGAAGTGCTTCCCCCAGTATATTTGCTGAAAGGTAGGTGAATGTGGCGAGATGGCCCGTGTGAGTGGGCCTACTCTGGTCATGCGGCTGTAGGTAGGTAAATTTGAGGAGGAGAGGGGTGCCCTTCCAGGGTTTTCTCCAAGCGTCGGGTCGTTCGGGACTGGTGGGGTACCTGAGCGAACCCTAGGTGGTCATCCCCCCTATTGGGGAATGTTTTCTTGTTGTAATTTTCTTGTTACTTTATTGTTACTTTGTTATTGTTACTTTGTTTATTCATATTGTTTACTCGATTTTTCTGTAAAACCCACTGACCCAGTCTTTTGTATTGTCCCCTATATGTCGGCCCTTGTGGCCAATAAATGAAATCATTATTATTATTATTATTATTTGCGAGCATCTGTTTGTGGCACAGAGGGAGATATTTTATTGATTCTGATTCGTTACCTATTTTCACCATTAAATTAGGTCTATATTTAGAATATCCTCCTTTACAATTTTCTTTTCTTAGATATTATTTCTCGTATTATTTCTTACTCATATTTTCGTTTGTCTAATTCTGATTCGGTATTTGTTGGTCAGTATTCCGTAGGAATGCTAAAGTTTTATCTTCACATATTTGTTATATTTTGTTTATATCGTGTTACATATAATGAATATAACTTTGTGATTTACGTGCTCAGTGTTTTTATTCATACTGCTTTCCTTTTCGTTGTTTATAATTCCGTTGAGTATTCTTTTAGTTTTGAAGAATGTATTTTCATGAATTAGCTTTTCTGTTGGGATCCAACTTTTCTCCAAACAATATATATATACATGCTTGTTGGTAGTTCTATTTTGCAGACCTGCCAACCTCTAAAAACCCAAACGGGGAGCACCATGAAATATGTGCCCCAAAACAGAGAGAAATGAGGCAAAATGGGGAGGTTTTACATAATGAAAGCTATACCTATTTTCACAAGAGAAGGCATCTCTTACCCACCCCAAAGTAGATGGGAGATCTTCCAGCCAGACTGGGAAAGTTGACAGGTCTGCATTTTGACGGCGTTCTACCATGTAGCTGTGAAATATTCGTGTAGTAGTGAAGCATATCCTCACTTATCCATATATCCATATATCCGTGTCTACTTTAATACCGTTTCTACTTTATTTAAGGGAAACTTGGGGAGTCATCTCTGACCCATTATTTAAATAATCGTCATTTAAATCCTGTATCAGTTTGTCATTTTCTGAACGTTCTATTTTTCATTCTTTTTTTTTATTTTGGCATCAAATTAAAAGTACATATTTCCCTTTTTAACCTTAGGCTGACTGAATTGGTTATCATTTGTAATGATTTTTAATGACGGGACACAATTTTTCTGATGGTGATTTGATTTCTGCTCAATTAGTGTTTCCATGTGACGAATAATCGGCCATTACAGAGAACACAGGCGATACATTATTGTATTAGACAAAAAAAACAAAAACAATAGCAATTTCACTAATAAGTTAATGCATTACTTACACTAGTATACTTCAACATTTTCGTCATTTGATTTCCGTTTTATTTTTATTTCATTAATAATGAATATCTTTTAGAGCGCAATAAAGTAACGGCACCTTCTTGTTCTTCATTTTCTCTTATTTTTTTCATTATCATCATCGTCGTTGTCGTCGTCGTCGGCGGCTGCGGCAGTGTTACCATCATCATCACTATCATCGTCATCATCATCATGATAATCATTATCATCATAATCTACTACTACTACTACTACTACAACTACTGTTGCTGCTGATACTATTGCTACTACTACTGCTCTACTGCTATTACTACTACTAAGGGTGGTACTACTACTACTACTACTACTACTACTAATACTACTACTACTAATACTACTACTACTACTACTAATACTACTACTACTACTACTACTACTACTACTACTACTGTTGCTGCTGATACTATTGCTACTACTACTGCTCTACTGCTATTACTACTACTAAGGGTGGTACTACTACTACTACTACTACTACTACTACTAATACTACTACTACCATCTTTTGAACTGCCGTTTTCCACCATGTCGAGCCAGATCCATACTATGAGCTTGTGGTGTTCTAAGGAAGATGTCACTTAATTGACAGTATTGTAGATGTTGATGTTGCCTTGGATACGGATTGTAGACTCTTTTATTCCCTTCTTAATATGTCTTAATTCGATGACTAAGAAAATTATTTCTGTCCTCATATTCAACCTTCTGATGATTTCCATCTCAAGGATTTTGTAATTGCCCGACTTCTATATAAATTTAAGATATTATTGCTACATCGTTAGGTCTGTATCTCTTTTTCTCATTGCTCTTGATAACGATATCAAGCTTGTTTGCTTTTATCTCCTTATCAGTGTGGCTCGGCATGTCCTAGAAGATAGTGAATTCGTTATTGTCACTGAGCGTATTCGGACCAATTATCGTACCACTTCTCAGCCATTTTGATCTCGTAACTCTTGCATATCTTCCAGTGCTGATTCAAAACTGTCTCGTTGATGTATGTGCAGCTACGTATTTACAAATATTTAAAGACAGTGAAGATGTGTAGTCATCCTGTGTTAGGCGCTTCTTTCTCTCAGCTCGTCTATTTGACCGAGCTATATTACTGGCTCAAGCGAGGTCCGAAATTCGGCGCCTGACATCTGAAATGTTATCAGGCGGCGTTCTACCAGTTAATTAATGTGGTCGGTGGTAATTTCACATGAGCATTTGATTGAGGGATAGTGGTGAGCAAGTACGACAACGTTTTGGGGGAAACCTTAGGCGTTGACCATAATGAACAGACTACTGTGTTTCAGGGAAATTTCAGCCCGGATACGATAGATAATTTCCAGAAATCCCTGGCCTACACGTGCTACGAGGATGGGAGGAATGGCACTACCGGTTGCAGACAAACGTTACAGGCTTGGAAAGGCTATCAGATGAGCTTGTCCAAAATGCGCACAGAGAGAGATGAAGCTGTTCTGCAGGCTTTTTTTCCAGTCTCCTTGCATTGCCGATTGAAGTGTTTTCTCGAACAGCTATTGTCACGTAAAAGACGAATCCATCTATTGATTTACATCATCATGAAGATCGCCCCGCCGCTTGTTTCCTTTTCTTGTCCGGGAAGGATAGGCAGACTCCCTCCATTTGATGGCTAGGGCGAAAGAAGTTGTGTAGTCGACAAGGCTAATAAATCTGAAGACAAAAATATTTTTATTCAGCCAAGCTCTTCTTAAAGTTACACCGGGTCAGGAAAGTAACCGTGGACAAGGAAGTGTTGCCTTTAGCATATTTGTTAAAAGATGGGTGCTTATAATGAGAAAGGTCCTAGTGAATGGGTTTACGCTAAGCATGCCTTGTTAGATGGAAAGAATGAAGGAGAGCGCGGCACTTGCCTGTGTTGACCTTGGTCATCTGGGTGATTTTATATCTGTGGGGTTCATTAATTACCCCTGCTTCATGTCTCCTATTGGGGAATCGTGTTATTGTTATTTACTGTTTCCTTTGCTACCCTTTTTTCCAGTTTAATCATTTATTGTGAAGCCCAATTGTCCGTGTTATTGTCTTAATATTTTAAGGCACGGTGACCAGGTAACAAATTGTTGTTGTTGTCTTTGTTGTTATTGTTATTGTAAGCTGTGGAATGGCAGTATCGATAAAGTATCGGATTACCTGCTTTGCAGCATATAGTTTCGATCCTTTACGTTCTGAGTTCAAATCATGCCGAAGTTAGCTTTGCTATTGATCCTTCTGGAGTCAATGATATAAATCACCAGCAACGCAGCGGTCGATTTAATCGACTTTTCTCTTCCTTTCAAATTGCTGGCCTTGTGCCAAACGTAGAAATAGTTTTTATTGCAACGAATCCTCGCACATTTCTGACTGTGAATTTATTTATTTTTTTAAATCAAGCGTCATCATTTTTTTTCAAATAGCATCAAATTGTTATTTTTTCTGTGTATCACTTAGAAAATAATATATGCTACAATTTTGTATGAGTGTCTCCTTTTATAAAAACTATTTGCCGAGGTGAGCAAGTTTCACAATTTTGAATAATAAAATATTCATATTTATTGAAAAAGATAGATTGATACGTTCGATAAAATGATACAATTCAAGGAGGAAGGGAGAAAGTGCGGGGAAAGAGAACGTATCTGAGGCAACGAGAGAGAAACTTTGCTATCGCCTCTCTTGAGATCAACGAGAACAAAGCAGCCATGACAACACAAATCATGAAAGATAACAGGAACACCAGTGAAATTAAATAAGACAGTTTCGACATAAATACATGCAAATTTAAATATTATCTACAACAACAGAAGCAACAGCAACATCAACAATAGAAACAATAATATAAGCAGCAGCAACAGTAACGACAGCAACAGCAAAACAATAATCTCAGTAAAAAAGACCACAAAAATAACAATAACATAACCAACAACAACAAAAAAGCAATTAAGGACAAAGCAGTAAGAGAAAATATATCTTTTGTATTGACTACAAAAAACTGAATTACGAACAAACTACACGAACAATCTGAGCAGGTCTAAAATAAAATTGTGACGAAGTGCGACTTGCTATGATAAAATATCTGCCAAGATACAAATGATATACAAAGCTGAACAATACTCTACAATTATATCAACAGAGGAAAAGAAGATTGTAACGCTCTTTTCGGAAAATGTTTCGAAGAGGTGTGGATTTCCATGTGCAAAAGCTAGGTAAAGGTGGCAGCAGTCTGCGAAAGTAAGAAAGAAGCTCTCAGGCTCGGCACAAAAACTTGCACCTGTCAGCAGTATATTATGATCCGTTTATATAATGGACAGCAGATGACCAAATTCTTGGTCACCAACATCCTTCTCCAAAAGGACCAGAACTCATTTAAGGTTCGTGGACTGCGAACCAGTGTGGGTTGTGATGGAAGAATGAAGACTATATAGTAAAAATCTCTCATCATAAGTTTTTCTGTTTTTCATAATTACTACCATCACCCCCAACTACCACAACTCCAATAGTAATAACAATAACACTTGGACCCTGTCACCCCGCCAACCACTAACACAGAAAATCATTGCTTCCCAAAAGCGCAAAGGACCTCGCATCTGAAAGACAATAATGATATAAAATAGTATGTGTATGATAAACAGAAGGGCCGTCGATACAGAAGAGGAGTCGGACAGCCAAATTCAATGGTAAAACGCTAGATGTTGACACCACCAAGTTGAGCAACCGGCAAAAGATCGATGTTACACAGACAGACTTGACTGCAAAACAAATATCAAGCAGAATCTACAACAGCAGAAGCAGCATCATGTACAACAACAACAGCTTTGACCACAAGAGTCACGGCAGCAAAAAGAGAAAACATCAACAACAATGTCAATCACATCAACAGGAAGAGGCACGCAAAGAACAATAACAACAACAGTATGAATAACAACAGCAATTACAACCACAGCAACCACCACTCACAAACGATACCTTCAACTACACAGTTCTTCGAGAAGAAAGCGAGGAGTTGATGAAGTCTATTTACTCGAATAAAGACAGAATATTCACACCAGGCAAGAGATTGAATACGGTGACCCTCTCTGAATTCCCACAAGGAGGTATTCTGGCTTACACAACACCAGGGTTTATGGCTACCATTTCCACATTTCCACATGGAGACGCGTGGCCTAGTGGTAAAGGTGTTGGACTTATGACCATAATGTTGTAGGTTCGATTCCCGGACTGGGTTACGTGTTGTTCTCTTGAACAGAACACTTCAATTTACGTTGCCCCAGTATAGACAGCTGAAAATCAGTACCAGCAATAGCTGGGGTTTAACCCTGCGATGGACTGGTGTCCTGTCTAGAGGGGTGTTGTGTACTCTGTCACTTAACGCCACGGAAACCGTTATAAGCACCGGCCTGATGAACCTCCGAGCTCGAGACAGACTTTAGACTTTAGATTTTAACATAACGTAGTTCACGTAAAAATATCTACTGGACACAAATCTTGGAAGTTCCGTCGAAGCATTACACTTAGATAACGGTATTTGGTACATTGTCTTTCCTTTCTCGTTGTTCTCTTCCTCATCATCGTCCTTTAATGGCCATTCTGAGAACAAACTGCATAATTACCTATGTTGGTATAGAAACAAAGCACTTATTCAATGAATTCTGGCGACTGCATCTGAATTAAGGAGCCATTACTGAAATATAGGTTTCTAAGATGCATTCACTTGCTCTCCTTTTTGGCGAGTACAAGTTGTACGGCTACTTCGGTCGACACGAATGTAAGTGGTGGAGCAGTGTTGTTTTAGAAAGACATATGTATATAGAAGTAAGCACTTTTTTTTAGAGCCAGATGGTAGGTAAGTGGTCCTAAACGTGTATAACAATGAAGCTGGTGTTTGGTTTTACTGAATGATGGCCAGTTACTAACAGGACCAAATCTGCGATGTGAAACACCAAAGATGTAATGTTTGTGAAAGAAAGCGTAACATGAAAAAGAAATATATGAACGCTTATCAACAAAGTCACGTTCCGGTCTGTGACAGCTCGCAGCAAGAGAGTGCGAGAGATTTTCCCGCAACACTTTGCCTAATTATTCGCTAGGATTGATGGACTGGAGCCAGCAGATGTTGTTGCCTATCTTGACCACCATTCACCACTTTCGACTAAATAAACAGTGCTACGAAAACCAATTACTGTAAACGAAGTGGTGGTGGGTGTAATTAGTATGAGGAAACATCACTGGAATAGGATTGTCTCCGTGACGAACCTTATTTCCACTTGCCTTTTGAGGAGCCTCCCGCTCGAACTATGTTCCTGGATTACCGTGTATGCATACGTGGACCACATAAGCATATTGACGCTAATGTCGTCTACGTATGCAAACACATGTGTAAAATACTTCGGACATTGAAGCGGTCAGTATCATACACGTGAAACACCATTGACGTGAACGACATTAACTGGGATGGCAACTCGTCACTTGGAGAGGTAAATCGATGACTTTCATCGAAAGATTTTGTGGCCGCAGCAAGGAACTGTACAAGGGGTTCGGAGTTTGTTTAGATCCGGAGTTCTATGCGGAGTTGAACAGAAAAAGGCCAAACATAGTTTAGCCAGTTTCATTTAGACAATTTTATTGCTGAAAGATTGGGCTGAAGTTAAATATGCTAAGGCTGACTCACGTATAGAAGCATTCTCACCACTGTATGATGACAACGATTGTTGAAAGCAAAGGTAAACTGTTGTGAGGACTTTACGTGTGGTGGATTGGTAGAATAGTTAGAGCAGTCGTGGGCAACCTGCGGCCTGCGAAGCTTTCTGAATGGCTCGCCTAAGTCAGAAAAGAAAAAAATATTCGCCATCGTCAGACAACCGTGTAATTTTCAACTTGCCTCAGAGTCGATCTTCAACAATTCAAATATTCACATGTTTTATTTCAAAAACAAACGTTCATAATAATTCTTTTCTCCGGGGAAAGATTTTTGGCGCTAATTTACATAGAATAATAAAATCTACGATCAAATGAAAATTAAATCTTTCTGATTTTTTTACTCCAATTTTTCAGCCGTAATTTATCCTTCTATCATTTTTACGATAGAGTAAAACAACGTGTACGGATTCTGAAGAATCAAATCAAAACAACCTGGGCACGATGTAAATTAGCGCTTGCGGCCCGCCTGATGATGAACCAAATCTCATGCAGCCCGCTTCTCGAAAAAAGTTGCCCATGCGTGGGACAATTGCTGCGCAGTATTTTTCTGGCTCATTACGTCTTTTCACCTATCAGGGATCGATCAAATAAAGTACAAATCTAATACTGGATCCGATTTTATCGACAGTGTCCGTACCCCCAAATTGCTGTCCTTGCGTCTAAATTTAAAATGTTTATTATTTATAATATTAATCTGCCTATGTATGTACGTTAAAGAGATAAATAGGGAGAGGGAGAGAAAGAAATAGAGAGTGAGATGCGAAAGAGAGGGTTAAGAGAATTTTTCAGAGGAAAGATAATAACGGCGAGAGGCAGAATATAGGGAGCGCTATTTAGTGACATATAACCACACGCCCACACATAGAAACTTATATGTGATGTACTGAGAACTGCAGTGGCTATGAAAATAATGCCGTTATTGGTAGAAATATCGGTTAATGAACGTGACGCTGGTAGTTTTGGTTGGTGTAAGGGGCCGAAGGATATTTCTGTAGTTACTTACTGGAATAAAGTTAATTTATTTCAAATCGTCAATTATTTAACACATGCGCTTTAGTGCAGTTAACTGTCATATGCTAAATTTGACCTTTTAGAAATAAATGTTTCCAGTTAGATTATCTTATTCAATGGCAATTAATAAAGCAGAGGATCAAACATTTAATAGGATAGTTATGTATCTAACACAACTAGTATTTGGTCAGTTTTACATGACAGTCTCTAAATAATGGGATTGATAAGTTAATATCTGTATACAACAACTACAACGGTACGCGATGGGGCCCACCCACAGCCCCGGCGGACAGAATGGAGTAGGCGTTTACCCGTGGGACGGCAAGGGAGACGCACTGGAAAAGCCACTCCAACTCGCGGGGCTCACACCTGCGGCTGGCTAGCTCAGCGCCTATAGTGGTGAGTAAGGAGGTAGACCTGGGGCCGAGGACACCAGAAGTCTCCACTGCCATGGGTACGACCGCAAACCTGTTGGGGAGCGACAGGTATTTGAGGAGTTTGGCCCCCTCAGTCCGACGTGCAGCAGAACCTGGGTCAGTTGCAGACTGCATCAGGTTGCGGCTGCAGAAAGTGTCGGTGCAAGTGGCATCCCAGACGAGGGGTTTGCCACCGGGGAACGGGAAGATGGTCATGCCATCTTGTCTTTTGCCGTCCTCTCGATCCAGCCCCACCGGCTCGAGCTGGTAAGGGAAGCCTGCAGCGTCCAAGCCATGCTTAATGACCTTGAGGGCAGCATGGTGTGGAATGCGGCCGGCACTGTGGCGACAGGAAAGCGGGTGGAGGCCGAAAGAGTCCACGGTGGAACCGCAGCGACATTGGTGTGGCTGGCAGATCCGGAGGCCGAGTCTCACGGAAACGCCGATGCGCAGCCTATGGTTGTCTAGCTGCGTGCCAGTGGAGAAGGAGGACAGGGCATGGAGCCAGGCACCACTGTGGGGTTTGGAGGCCGCATGAAAACAAGCAAGGCGGTGCTGGCCGAGCTGGCGCGTGAGCCTGTCTGAGGCTAGGCTGCACTGGATGGCATCCCACGTGCGCTAGGGGGACTTGACGTCAACAGGGGGAGAAGGAGGAGGGAAGTCTACTGGGCTAAGTCCCAGCCGGTCCCACGTCTCACAGGCGGCCTCGCGTTCTCTGAACACGGAGTGTTCTGTTGTGTTTTGAAGAACCCTGCTGACGAGGACGCGGCACGAGGTTACCGACGAAAGATACGCCGGCAAAGTTAGTGAGGAAATTAGCCGACAGTTTTGTTAGGGAAGTTAATACCAATAAAAAAGACAAATAATGCGAAAGATTATCAATAAAATGTTTGTATATACAATAAAAAAGCTATTAAATCAATATAATAAAATATAATAATGATAATTTATTGTGTAATGATTCAAATGATACAAAACATATGTTGACCGTGAGAAAACTAGATAACTAACAAAGCGGTTAGCGAACTGGATGGATAATTTTCAAGTTGGATAATTTTCTAGCTGGATATACGGTTAACTACTACAGCCTTCTGCTATATCTACAATAATTGTTTCTACTTTTGGCACAAGGCCAGCAATTATCCCAATACATTACTGGTACTTTATTTTATCGACCCCGTGAGGATGAAAGGTAAAGTTAACCACGGCGGGATTTGAACTCGGACGGTAAAGGGAAGTAACTATGCTGGAAAGCATGATATCCGACCCTCTACCGATACTGACAATATCTACAATAATTTTTTCTGGTTTTGGCATCCGTGCAACAACCATGTAATTTCCACGGGTGTATGTATTTAGTTGTGGATTGGCAGTATCGGTAGAGAGTCGGACGCCATGCTTTCCCGCATAGTTACGTCCCTTTACGATCTGAGTTCAAATCCCGCCGAGGTTGACTTTGCCTTTCATCCTTATGGGGTCGATAAAATAAAGTACCAGTAATGCACTGGGTAGTTGCTGGCCTTGTGCCTAAAGTAGAAACAATTATTGTAGAAGGGTGGTAGATTGGCAGTATCGGTAGAGGGTCGGACGCCATGCTTTTTAGCATGGACTTACGGCTCTGTACGGTCTGAGTTCAAATCCCGCCGAGGTTAACTTTACCTTTCATCCTTACGGAGTCCATAAAATAAAGTACCAGTAATGCGCTGGGATAATTGCTGGCTTGTGCCGAAGGCTGTAGAAATAATGATTGTAGATGTAGCAGGATTGTAGTAGTTAACAGTCAATCAAGCTAGAAAATTATCCAACCAGTTTGCTACCCTTTTTATTAGGTATCCAGTTTGCTCACTATCAACATATTTATTAAAAAGAAACTAGTTATGCAGTTAGCTAGCTGTGCAATTATTCAGACAACTAGATATCCTGTTAGCTAACTGTCTATCTTTCCAATGTTCCAGCTCTTTAATACTCAGTTACCTTGCTCTCTTCTGTGAAGGATGCTACATAATCAAACGTGTGCCCGTTCATCCGCAAAATCCCCGGCATGTGTCCTTGTTTTGTCCCCTTTTCTTGTGCGCCCTTGTGGCAAATAAAGAAATATATCTATCTACCTACCCACTTATCTATCTATCTATCTATCTATCTATCTATCTATCTATCTCTTCGTACTCCTGGAGATGAGGGTTGCACATTTTTTCGGGGGTATGTGTTACCCATATAAACTGTCTCCCTCTATTGGGGAAAATCGACTAACTTTTAAATTCCATCTGTGATAACATTTTACACGTTTTTATTGTATGTAAACTTCCCCCTTTGTATTTGTCCCCTTCTTTTGTGCCCCTGTGGCTAATAAAGAAATATATCTATCTATCTATCTATCTATGTGTATGTCTATCTGCCTGGATGCCTTGTTGACTGACCAGGTACCTATCTATCTACCTGGCACCTCGAGTGCCTTCAGGCGCTCACAGCCCTCTATCAAGCGGAAACGGCAATCAGCGAAGACTCTACTTCGATATTCTATAGGGGATTAGTGGAGGATAAATGCGACGACGTTCTCGGGGAAACTCTAGGCATCGAGGAGGACGAACTGACCAGTCTGTTCGGGAGGACCTTCCGTCCAGGCCCTACGGATAACTTCCAGAGGTTCTGGCCTGGCAGTGCTACCGAGGAGCTCTACTAGTTCGAGACAAAATCTACAGTCACGGACGCCCTGGCAGAGATCCTGCCAAAAGGACCTGTCCAAGATGCGAGCAGGACATCGAAATCGTTCTGCACGCAATTGTTCAGTGCTCAGGGGTGACCGACCTGTGGCATTATGTCGACAGCTACTGTCACGTGTGGGATGCATCTAGTTGTCAGCCGAGTCCATCGTGAGAATCACCCCGCCGCCTTCATTTAAGAATGAAGGAGAGGCGGTTTTCCTCTGTCTGGTGACTATGGCGAAAGAGGTAATATGGTGGACGAGGTTAAAAGGACGGAGGGCAAACACCTTTCTCTCCGGACAACAACTTATCCCCTTCTTTAAGTACCACTTCAGAAGGAAGGTGAGAGTGGATAGAGAGGTGCTACACCCCAGTAAATTCGCTGAAAGGTGGGTGAATGTGGCGAAAATGGCCCGAGTGAATGGGCCTTCTCTGTATATAAACCTGTAGGTTGAGGAAGATAAACAGAGGGAAGTCAGGAACACCTACAAAACGTGTTCCTGGTATTGAGGGGTGTAAAACAACCCTGCAGTAGCGTTACCCCCCCCATGGTGATTTCAATTGTTATTTTATTATATATAGTTTATTATTATTTATTAATGTTAAAGTTATATGATTTGTATGTAAAACCCCCGCCGTCACGTCTTGTAATGTCCCATTTTTGTACGCCCCTGTGGCAAATATAGAAAGATATCTATCTATCTATCTCTATGTATATCTATCTGCCTGCTTGGCTTTTTGATTGGCCAGATACCTTTCTATCTACTTACCCACCTATCTACCCACTACCTACCTCTTTTTCGAATGTTTGTCTCTTTCTAACACGCTCTTGCTATTACCTCGGTTCTTTCTTCTTCGTTTTCCTTCATTTCATTCTCGCTGTACATATTTGTCTTATATATTTTATTTGATTCATTCCTATCACGTCTTCCTCGTTCAATGAATTGTTCAATTATATCAAATTCCATTCTTGACTTCGGTTCTTCTGAAATGTTCACCTTAACGTCTTCAACTGTGGCAAGACTGTGATGATGGCGATGATGATAGTGATGGTGGTGATGGTGATGGTGATGGTGATGATGATGGCAATAATGATGGTGATGATGACGATGGTGATGGTGATGGTGATGATGACGATGATGATAGTGATGGTGGTGATGGTGGTGATGGTGATGGTGATGATGATGATGGTGATGGTGATGGTAATGATGATACTGATGATGATGGCAATAATGATGGTGTTGGTGATGATGACGATGGTGATGGTGATGGTGATGGTGATGATGACGATGGTGATGGTGATGATGGTGATGGTGATGGTGATGGTGATACTGATGATGATGATGATGGCAATAATGATGATGATGATGATGATGATGATGATGATGACAATAATGATGGTGATGGTGATGGTGATGATGGTGATGGTGATGGTGATGATGATACTGATGATGATGATGATGGCAATAATGATGGTGATGGTGATGGTGATGATGACAATAATGATGGTGATGGTGATGGTGATGGTGATGATGATACTGATGATGATGATGATGGCAATAATGATGGTGATGGTGATGGTGATGATGACGATGGTGATGGTGATGGTGATGGTGATACTGATGATGATGATGATGATGACAATAATGATGGTGATGGTGATGGTGATGATGATAGTGATGATGATGATGATGATGGCAATAATGATGGTGATGGTGTTGATGACGATGGTGATGGTGATGGTGATGGTGATGGTGATGATGATACTGATGATGATACTGATGATGATGATGGCAATAATGATGGTGATGATGACGATGACGATGGTGATGGTGATGGTGATACTGATGATGATGATGATGGCAATAATGATGGTGATGACGATGGCGATGGTGATGGTGATGGTGATGGTGACGATCGTGATGGTGATAGTGGTGCTGGGATTAGTAATAATGAGGTTGATGACAATGACAGTGTTAGTGGTAGATTTTCTGGTGGCAGTTGCGATGATAATAATGAGGAGAATTCTGGAGATGATGTTGACTATAGGTATATTGATGGTGATGAGGCATGGTGACGGTGGCGATGATGTTTCCATGGTGATGATGATGGTGGCACTACTACTACTACTACTACTACTACTACTACTACTACTACTACTACTAATAATAATAATAATAATAATAATAATGATTTCATTTATTCGCCACAAGGGCCGACATATAGGGGACAATACAAAACACTGGGACAGTGGCATTTTACAGAAAAATCGAGTAAACAATATGAATAACAATAACAAAGTAACAATAAATAACAATAAAAACATTCCCCAATAGGGGGATGACCACCTAGGGTTCGCTCAGGTACCCCACCAGTCTTGAACGACCCGACGCTTGGAGAGCACTCTGGAAGGGCACCCCTCTCCCCCTTTAATTTACCTACCTACAGCCGCATGACCAGAGTAGGCCCACTCACAGGGGCCATTCTCGCCACATTCACCTACCTTTCAGCAAATATACTGGGGGGAAGCACTTCTCTCTCCACCCTCACCTTCCTTTCCAAGTGAAACTTGAAAAGGTTGATGAGGGATTGGCCGAAGAGAAAAGTGTCTGTCTTCTGTCCTTTCAACCTCGTCCACCATGCAACCTCTTTCGCTACTGCCACCAGACAGAGGAAAATTGCCTGCCCTTCCTGGCCAAAAGAAGGCGGCGGGTCGATCTTCACTATGGACTCGGCCGATAGCCGGATCCGTTCTACACGCGACAACAGCTGTTCAACATAACTCCACAAGTCAGTAATTCACGGACACTGGACGATTGCGTGCAGAACGGTTTCGTCGCTCTGCGCGCATCTCGGGAAGGTCCGTCTGACACCACTTCCGTGCCTGTAGAGTTTATCTCGAACCGACAGTGCCCCCGGTAGCACTGCCAAGCGAGGGATTTTTGGAAATTATCCATCGTCCCCGGCTCGAAAGTCCTCCGGTACAGACTGGTTAGTTCGACTTCGTTGACTCCCGGAACCTCTCTGAGTGAGTCGTCGCACTCGCCCACCACTAATCCTCTATAGAACGCGAGAGTGGAAGTCCCACTGACCGCATTGCCCGCCTGGTAGAAGGCAGTGAGTACCTGGCAACATTCCAGATGCCAGTCACCCAGTCTCGGTCTCTTCTTGACCCAGTACTGCAGCTCAGTCAAAGAAACGAGCTGCGGAAAGGCCCGTCTGACAAACGGCGACCACACCTGTTCACCGTTTAGGCAGAATATCTGGAGATGCCGCAGCATCAGCGCGTGCTTTCGCATCATTAGCCACGGCATGCTCAGCCCTCCACGTAGAGGGTGCTGGAAGCAGATGGACCGCCTCACCAGCGGAACCTGATCCCTCTACAAGAATTTGAAGAGGAGACGCTCCAAGATGGCGAGGCGCGAACGGGGGCAAGAGACGATAGTCAGACGGTAGTAGATGACGGACGCGATGTACGCGTTCGCCACCCCCGCCCGACCTTTCAGTGATACCTTCATCCCAGCCCATTTCTGGGTGAGACTTACTACCCTGCCCGTCACCTCGTCCCAATTCTTATCCACCTGGCTACTTCTTTGCTAAACTCTATCGACATTACTCTAATCTCTCTTTTGAGAGCCCCCCACCATCTATTGTTGACGACTCCCCCTGTCAACTTTTTCTTAACTAAATTGTTGACCTGCTCCCTGTAAGCCTTACGTGCCGGAAATGACATCTTTAGCTTCCAGTAACCAGGTCTTAACCTGCACGTCTTATCTAGGTCGACCATTTCTGTCTATTTTCCTAATGAATATCCTGTTTATATACGATCTAGATGACCCTATGCGGTTAGACTAGGTCCACACTGGCGCATTAGGGAAATCTAGTCGGTACCTGTCAGACAGTTGGAACTGGCTGATCAGGTTCTTAAGACTTTTGCACCCCCCGCTCCTATCGGGTACTCCCACACAGTCCCAGCGTGCGTCTAAGATGCCCTTCCAGTCCCCCGCTAACAGTAAAGGGCGAGACGTACCCAGAAAGGCTTCCAGGCGTCTAAAGAAGTCCGGCCGTCCTGCCCCAGTAGGAGCATAGACGGCCACCAGTCTAAAGGCACCACCTTCGTTATTGTTCACGTCCAGGACCACCAACTTCCCGTCCGGGTCCCGGAAGATCGACCTTGCATCGAGATCCAGACCTTTCCTAAACAGCACTGCCACCCCACCTCCCATACCCGGCCGGCTAACAGATACAAAGATCTGATAGTCGTCGAAAATGGGGGCTAGTGCGCGCGTGTCGGAAATCCTGGTCTCGCTGACGGCAATTACATCCATTTCTAGAGACCTGAGGTCGTTGAGCAGGTGACCCTGCTTCCAGGACGATCCCAGGCCTCGAACATTTAAACATCCTACTCTTAATACGGCCATGTTGGCAGGTTAAACAGAGAGAGACGAAGGTTTACTTAACTTCCGGGCTCTTGTGAAGGTCGGGTTGTTCGACCTCCATAGTTGGTGGGGTTTGTTTTGGGAACCCCTTCAAAAGTCTTGAAGTGGGTTTTACGTTCGGGGTTCCCACGTCCCGAGGAAAGCTGTCTCGTATTTCTTTGAATATGTTGAGCGACATTCGCACCAGAACCAAATCTTCCGGCACGCGAAATGTGCTCGATTTAAAAATTCCCCCCTCTTTTTGTATATTTTCACTTCGTGCTACGAGGGCCATCAGTTCCTTGTTGGCCCTCCTGACGAGCACGAAGTTTTGTATGTTTTGTTGGTGTGATTTTATTTGTTTGCGTGACTGTGGTGGTGATGGTTTTGGTGGTGTTGTTTCGGTTGTATCTGTGTTTGCTGTGAGTGCGGTGTCTGTGGTTTCAGATGTTTGGGTGTATATTTGTTTTTGCGTCTGTTTCGGTTGTTTGCGTTTGGGGGATTCTGGTGATGGTGATGGTGGTGTTGATGTTGGTGTTACTGGAGAGATGTTTGCGTGGGTGGTGTCTGCGTTTTTTATTGGGGTGCTTTTGTGCTTTGTTGAGTTTTTTTTTTCTTTTTGTGTTTCCTTTTTTGTATTTTGGGGGATTTTGGTTTTCCCTCATTTTCATTACTGGTAGATAAGTAGTCTGTGTCTGTAAGTGTGTCTGTATGTATGTTTATGGTTTTATTGGTGTGTGTATTTTGGGGGGGAGGGGGAATTTGACAGCTTTCCTCGTCCCCCCCCCCTGGGTGGTCAACGTTGGTGGTGGTCTTTCTATTGGTGTTGTTGTCGGTGGTTTTGCCGGTGCTGGTGTTGGTTGTGGTCCTCTCCCTGGCGTCGGCAGCAGTGGAGCCTTTCGACCCCTTGCCTCTTCCAGCAGTTGAGGGCAGAAGGCTCGCAAATGGGTTTTTTCCCCACAAACAAAACACTGCGGCCTTTTGCCTTCGGTCATAATGTGAATGACCGTCCCATTCTGAAGGCGGATGTGGTCCGGGATTGTCTTCACATTCTCGGGCCTGATCTGGAGAAGGATCTCCAGGTCAACCCCGGACCAGTCCTCTCTGGCCGTTCTGGTCACTTCTATAGGGACGGTATCCATCCCCTCCACAATCACACATCCCAGAAGCCACCACATGTCAAGTCCTGGTGGGATTCTGGGAATGCGGAGACGGGCCATTCTTTTTCCCATGTGGGAGGGGTACATTATGACCTTGCTGGTTTTGCAAGGAGTCATAGCGTGTTTCATAGCGAGGGCTTCTGACTTGAACAACACCGAAATGGTGCCGTACTGTCTGCCCCTCTCTATGTACTGGGTGTCTTCTCTGATGAACCTCAGCGCGATATCTTCTTGTGGGTTAAAGCTGCCCTTTTGGTTTGTGCTGAGATGCACCTATAATGCACCGTTCTGCGCTCCACTGCCTCAATAGCTTCTACCGGGACAGTTAAGTTGGCCCAGGTTTGCTCTTGCTTCCATGCCTGGGCTAACTTTTCATCTCTGTTTGTGAGATCCATGTTGAAGCATTGCCTCTTTTTTGCTGCTGCCGCAGCGAAAGTGTTCTTCTTGTTTTCATTGGAGGTGTTGTTGTCGTTGTTCTTGTTGGTGTTGTTGTTAGCACTGTCGCTGTTATCATTGTTGCCACCGTTTTTCTCGGTGCAGTTGGTATTGTTGCTGTTGGTGTTGTCGCTATTTGTTTTCATGTTAGTGGTGTTGATATTGTTGTTGTATTTGTTATTTTTTTTTTTGTTATCTGTATTTTTGTTGTCGCTGTTACTGTCATTTTTTTCAAAATTAGAGTTCTCATTGGTATCATTGGTGTCTTTGTTTACATTGTTTGTGGTGGTGTTTGTGTTATCAATTTGTGTTAATTTCGCTGTAGCGCTCGTCTCAACTTCTACGTCGTTGTCGCACGACAGCAGACATATCGCTGGGGGGCGTGCCTCACCATGTTTTTTTTCCTCCGTAAATGTTTTAACATGTAAAAAAAATTCAAATATTTGGGCCAAATATTATACTTTCCCCTTCACAGGGCAAAGTCTAAGGGCATATATCCCTTACACAACAAGAAATATTTAACAATAAATAATTTTAACAGGCAAATAAAGCCACTTACTGGGAGCGAGCAAAATACGTCCGCTTAGACCAATAATAATAATAATAATAATAATAATAATAATGGTTTCTTATATAGACACAAGGCCAGTAATTTGGGGGGAGGGGAAAGTCGATTAAATCGACCCCAGTGTGTGACTGGTACTTTATTTTATCGACCCCATAAGGATGAAAGGCAAAGTTAACCTCGGCGGGATTTAAGCTCAGATCATAAAGAGCCGTAACTCTATGCTGCAAAGCATGGCGTCCGACCCTCTACCGATACTGCCAATAATAATAATAATAATAATAATAATAATAATCATTTCTTTATTAACGTCTAATGACAACAAAAATATAATCATTGCTTTATCTGGAACAAGAAAAGAAAATATTGAGAAAATGGAAACCAAACGTAAGAATGAAAACAAAACTAAATATGATAGTAAGATGAAAATGAAACGTAAAGTAGGATATTCATGTTGAGTAAAGAGCAGGTGGAGTATGTATGAAGGTGGAAATAACGATGGTAATGCCGAGAAAGATGAAGAAAAATCGAATGTGCTATGTAATGGAAAATGCTGACTTTTCAGCATAACTGGTGAAACCATTTTTGTCTATCGAACATGAATCTCATTAGGCATATGTACATATGCGTTCATGTTTACATGCTTATATGCAGTGTAAAATTACACGCACGCATACACCGACACCCACACATATATGTGTGTGGTCTGTGTTTAGATATATTTATTTATATATATAGATATTTGTGCACACACGAATATATATATATATATATGTGTATATCTCTCTGTCTCTCTCTATATATATATACACACACATATATATATATATATATATATATATATACATATACATATATATATGTACATCATATACAGATGGACACTCATTCACACTCACACACACACACACACTCACACACACACACACACACACACACACACACACACATATATATATATATATATATATATATATATATATATATATATATATACATATATTTGTACATGTGTGTGCATGTGTGTGCATGTGTGTGCATGCGTTGCGTTGTTGTTATAATAGAATAAACCTTAATACAAATGTTTCAATGCTCAACAATTTTTATTC
>OZ024741.1:172034193-172084193 GCA_964016885.1 Eledone cirrhosa
TAATGCTTCAAAACGTAAGATAGAAATCTGATTTTATTTTCTTGCTCTCTCTCTCCCTCTCTTTTTTTGCTCTATCTCTCCTCTCTATTTTACTTGCTGTCTCTCTCTCCTACTTCTATACAAGGTTCTCTTATTCGATTGTTTACTTTCAACTACTCCGAGTATGTGAGTGGCCAGAAGAAAATAAAAGTTTGAGAAACTTGTTGAAACTATAAAACGAATGAAATGGTAAAAATGCATTACATAATGGAGTTGTGAACAAAAACTATATTTTAAACGAAACTTAAAACATTTTAAACATCAAAATATTAAAACTTCATAAATATATGTAATAAGCATGAGTATTTCAAAACCACACCATCTAAACATGATGTGTTGATTAGCTACCTCAGCTTATAAACGGGTTTTCGATTTTTGCCCATTTCTCAGGCATAAAATAGGAATTTAGATTATATTTAGATCAGTTGATATTTGAGTATATATGGTAATATCTCTGTTATGTCTAATTTAGGGAAAAGAGAAAAAAATAGAGAGGTTAACAAAATATTATCAAATTCTGGATATCACAATATATGATTACCACATTGCTCTAGTTTCAGCAACCCTAAAAAAAGAAAAAGATGTACCATTATATTAATGACTTTCTGTTTCTATTTCAAATGACATAAACTTATTAAGCTCCAAATTATACACACACACACACACACACACACACACACACACACACACACACACACACACACACACACACACATATATATATATATATATATATATATATATACATATATATATATAAGAAGAAATTAAAAGATGGTTAAAAAGTTCCATATATTTTATTATGCGCATTTCGAAAACATCATCCTGGGACAAAAATTGTGTTCTCATCAGATAAAATAAGGTAACATGATATGAGGCGTAAAAGCACTTGTCAACAGGAAAGTGCAAAGTCTACATATGACAGAAATATAAGAGTAAGAAAAAGATAGGAAAATAGAAGAAAAGGAAAGAAGTGGAAAAGGAAAAAGAAAGTGAAGAGAGGAAAAAAGAAAAAAAAAGGAAGAGAGAAAGAGATATTATAGCATCTACTTATTCTGACAAGAATCTAAATATCTAATCGTCTGCGAGTGGTGGAAATTTGTTATCGTCTGCGTGTTCCATAAAAGGGAAATAACTCGTCTCTCATCTCTATTTATACATTTGAACTGAAAAATCAATACATTGCAAATTCGATTTTTGCACTTGACGTGGGTCGATTTGAAAATTTGTTTGACCGATGTCTCCGCCGGACCTTCATCTATAAGTGTAGCAATTTCACCGAAATTTGAGCGGACGGTTTAAGAGGAGATGTGTGCCGACCGTTTTTGTAGACGGACAGACAGACAGACAACCTCAGTTTTATATATATAGATATATACACATACATATATATATATATATATATATATATATTAAAATAACAGATTAAAGTTTAAGCAAAGAATCGCTGCTTTTACTCTTAACGGGATCTTCTGAAACTAAAAAAAATCAATCTGTGAACGCAGAAGTAAATATTTCAAAAAACGTTGCAACCGAAGGAAGACATGACAGGAAGACGATACTTTGGTTCGTGGAAACGTTCCCTGGCAAAGAATGGGAAAAAACGAAGATAATACGTCATTATGTGGAGCAATGAAAACAATTACACGCAAAGACAAAACCACGTATATCGTATAACTGAAGTCGTAGACTAAAACTCTATTTAGGAAACCGAATGATTCTCGGCTTCAGAGTTAAGAATAAAGTAAATAAAATACAGAGGTAATTGAAATTAAATATATACATACACACATCCATATACGTACATACACAAGCATACGCGAAGCCACTCCCCATGGGTATGCAAATTCAAGCACGTACACAACAACAACAACAACGGCAACAACAATTAAAAAACACACACGCACATACAGAACCCACGCAACGCATGTACTGCGAACATACGAACGTATACACCAAATACACATAAAAATATAAATAAATAAAACCTATATATATACACATGTGTGTGTGTGCGTGTATACATAATTAAATAAACGTATATAAATATACACACATAAATACATATACAACGTGTGCACACATACACCCTCATGTAAAGACACATATGTTCGTCAACGTACGTCAACCAAAGCACAAAGTACGCATATACACACACCCTACATACGTACGAACCTGCATACTCACACAGACGCAAAACTCCCGTAATCACATAACCAAATGCACATGTACCAGTATATATAATATATACGCCATAACATATACAAGCAAATATACGTACGAGAAAATATACGTACCTTCACAAAACATACAGGTAATATATACTTACCTATACGAATAAGTAATGGTATTAACATAACATATACTTAATTACCACATCAAGACGTAAAATATCCGCGTATGGTTCGTACTATCCGTTAGGGTAAAATGTGGGGCTGTAATACAGGAAAGTTTTGTGAAATTTATGTTTACAAGCCGAAATTGCCTCAGATTTTTTGTTTAAGATGTGGTCTTTGGCGTAGAGTATTTCCAGGGCCTCAGCGGCGCAGAGGTCATATGGTCTTTTAATTCCGTTATACGATCTAGCCTTAGCTAGAATCTCCCAGTGTAAATTATTGGGTGTGGTTGTCTTTTTAAACTCCAGATATAAGCTGTAAGTGACGTCACATTCCTTCTTAAAGGGTTAAGAAAAGAATGTGTATGCATGTAAAGACGCTGCTTGAATCTATTGGCAGTTAACCCTATGTAGGCCCTACGAGACGTGGGTGTTTCAACATTACATTTGTAGACAATGTTACTGGAGAGGCATTTCCCGGATAGGAGGCAGTCAACCCGATTCCTACAATTACAGTTAGTACTAGCTACAGGGTTGCACGTGTTCCTACGGCTAGGTAATTTAGCTAAATTTGAATCTGTGATGTTATGTGCAAGGTTGGGAGTCGTAGAGTAAGAAATTTTAATGGTATTTCTATTAAAAATATTACTAAATTTATGTGCTGGGGGAAATGCTTCATAATAAGGGAGAGGAAGATCTTAGCTAAAGGTGTGGCCACCTCCATATTATATGGTGGGTTATACCATATAATGCGTCGGGAACTATATTTCCTAGGTCTATTCTCGTGTCTGTATAAGCTACCTTATCGACAAATCCACTCCGAGGAAGAGCTTCATTGTAATATGTGGAATGGTCGTTGAAAATATGCTCGTTTGTAGATAGACGGGAGAGCCTCAAAGAAACGTTTCTTACCAGGTTCTTGGTTATGCTGGCAGGATGGTTAGAATGCTTACTTATGTAATTAAGCGTATCATTCGGCTTTCTATACGGGTAGTGCAAGCCATTCGACAAATCGAGGGTAACGTCGAGGTAATTAACGACCGAGAGGTTGGCATAGGTTATATTTATTAATTTTGTTATGTGTATTTGGTGTATACGTTCATATGTGTGCGGTACAGGCGTTGCGTGGATTCTGTATGTGTGTGTGTGTGTGTGTGTGTGTGTGTGTGTGTGTGTGTGTGTGTGTGTGTGTGTGTGTGTGTGTGTTTTGTTGTTGTTGTTGTGTACGTGCTTGAATTTGCATACCCATGGGGAGTGGCTTCGCGTATGCTTGTGTATGTACGTATATGGATGTGTGTATGTATATATTTAATTTCAATTACCTTTGTATTCTATTTACTTTATTCTTAACTCTGAAGCCGAGAATCATTCGGTTTCCTAAATAGAATTTTAGTCTACGACTTCAGTTATACCATATACGTGGTTTGTCTCTACGTGTAATTGTTCTCATTGATCCATATAATCACTTATTATCTTCGTTTTTTTCGTTCATTGCCAGAGAACGTCTCCATGAACCACCTAATAGAATATTAGTCATTGACTTCATTTATACCATAAACGTGGTTTTGTCTTCGCGTGTAATTGTTTTCATGCACCAAATAATGACGTATTATCTTCGTTTTTTCCATTCTTTGCCAGGGAACGTTTCCACGAACCAAAGTATCGTCTTCCTGTCTTCCTTCTGTTGCAACGTTTTTTGAAATATTTACTCCTGCGTTCACAGATTGATTTTTTTAGTTTCAGAAGATCCCGTTAAGAGTGAAAGCAGCGATTCTTTGCTTAAACTTTAATCTATTATTTTAATAAATATTTGCTCTACGGTTCTTATATATCTGATATATATTTATCCTTATCGAGCCCTCTTTGGATTTTAGTCTTCAAATTTTATTATTATTACTATATATATATATATATATATATATATATATATATATATATATATATATATATAAATGATATATATATATGTATATGTGTGTGTGTGTGTATAAAATGTATATAAATAGGGAGACACAAAACAGGCTTTGTTTAGAAACTAATTAGTAGTGAATTAATCACCGCTTGTAAATTCATAGCGAGGCTATAAAAATGTTTATTTTCTTGAAACTTTCGTATGTTTCACTATATAACCCCAGTTACGTATCAAACAGTCTAATGTCAGTAATAGTAGTAGTAGTAGCAGTAGCAGTAGTAGTAGTAGTAGTAGTAGTAGTAGTAGTAGTAGCAGCAGCAGCAGCAGCAACAGCAGCAGTAGTAGTAGCAGCAGCAACAGTAGTAGTAGCAGCAGCAGCAGCATCAACAGTAGTAGTAGCAGCAGCAGCAGCAGCAGCAGTAGTAGTAGGCGCAGCAGCAGCAGTAGTAGTAGTTGTAGTAGTCGTAGTCATGTTGCTGCTGCTGTTGTCTTGCTGCTGATCAATTCTCTTGAAAAAGACCACTGCTTAAATATCTTTCAGACATGTAAATACCATCTGTATTGTCTTCGAAACGTTATCTCGTGTCGGAAGGGTCCGATATGAAGGAGAAATAGCTGATATATATATACCAAGACGAGCATAGACCGTAAAGGCCTGTCACTCTAATTTGTTTTGTTGCTGTGCTGGTGGCTATTATTTGTCTTCCTTTTTCAAGTTTCACTTGAGAGAGAAGTGCTCCCCACCCGCCACCCCAGTACATTTGCTGAAAGGTGGATGAATGTGGCGAGAATGGCCCGTGTGAGTGGGCCTACTCTGATCATGCGCCTGTAGGTGGGTAAATTTGAGGAGGAGAGGGTTGCCCTTCCCGGGTACTCTCGAAGCGTCGGGTCTTTCAGGATTGGTGGGTAAATGAGTGAACACTGGGTGGTCATCCCCCCTTATTGGGGAATTTTTCTTGTATTTTCTTGTTAATTTGTTATTGTTATTTATATTGTTTACACGTTGTATATGTATATGTAAACCCCCACTGTCCCAGTCTTTTTTATTGTCCCCTATATGTCGGCCCTTGTGGCCAATAAATGAAATCATTATTTGTCTTACTTTTATTGTTCATGCCCACATGATACTTGATTGAGAAAATATATGGTTGAAGGTCTTCTAGGGGAGACCAGCTCGTTAATTTTCAAGCATACTATATCTAGGACTACATTTATATAACCTACCCTTCCCTTTTTAAACAATGTAAAGTGTGATTTGGTGCAAAATTTCGCTGTTATTATAGCATGAGGTAGAAATGTCTATTATACATTCGACCTGACTCTCTCGTTTCAAGACTGGCCATGTTCTGTGCCCACGTTATCCGCCCACGTTATCCGCCCACGCTTCCTACCCACGTTACCTGCATTCGTTCCCCATCCACGTCTCCTTTCATTTCTGGGGGCGTCAAACTACGGAAGGTTAATTTTCAAAAATCACCGTAAATATTTGTTTTTCATGACAAAACTATTCCTAAACAGTGGATAGGGATTGAGGAGGGAAATTGTTGAATGTATATACGTCACGATTTAATGATAGATTTCATCATCATCATCATCAACAACAACAACAATGAAAACAGCAAGAACAACGTTAGTAACAACAAAACCTACAAGTGCGAAACAAACACTTATTGGTGTGGGCGGTACAGCGTGAAAATCAATATATAAACGTAAGAATCTTTTTGAATTGATTTAACATACTTTGATGATGAAATTTTTTATGATGATTATGATGATGATGATAATGATGATGGTGGTGTGGATGTGATGATGATGATCATGATCATGATGCTGATGGTGATGTCGATGGTTGTGGTCATAGTGTTGAAAATGCTAATAATTCTTAAACGAAATACGTCTAGCTGCACAAATAAATGAATTGATTGAGTTATATATACATATATTCATTATATTAAGACGAAATAGTAAGACTTGTTACTTTGGAGTTTTGCTTGTTTCTTCACATCTCTGATGGCCTTATGAAAAACAAGCGAAACTCTAGAATAACAAGACTTAATACTTAGCCTTAATAAATTGAATATTTAATCTGTATTTCGGTACTGAGTACTCTTTTCACCCGCCCCTCAACTGCATGTGATATATATATATAATATAAAATCAAAAGATGGTTAAAAGAGTTCCATGTATTTCATTATGCGCATTTCAAAAACAAATATCATCATGGGATGATATTTGCGTTCTCATCAGATAAAATAGGGAGACATGATATGAAGCTTAAAAAACACTTGCGAGCAGTGAAGTGTTAAATCAACATATGAAAAATAAAATAAGATGGATATATGAGATTGGAAAAAAGGAAAGGAAGGGGGAAAGAAAAGGTAAGGAAGAGGAAGTAAGAATATAGATAGAAGAAAAATATATAATGATAAGGAAAGGATGACGGAGGAGGAGTATAAGAAAGAAGGATGAGAGAGGAGGAGAAAATGAGTGAGAGAGAGAGATAACCTTCGATACTGAGAAACACTGTCTCACAGAGAAAAATTTAAAATAAACTTTTTTAAGATAATACATAATTTTTAAAAAAATTAAGAAATTAAAAGTTAATGAGGTTTATGAATGGTGATGCTTATGATTAAAGAAAAAGGAATTAGAATACTATTTATTTAAGGTTTATATATTGAAGGGTTTAATAATATGTGCGAAAAGGAATTTATTAAAATGTATTATAAAAAATAAAATATATTATGAAGATAAGGTTAAATCAATTATGAAGGAATTAATTAGGGTCGAAGTTTGTTTCTATATATTGTAATAGGAAAAAGTAAATAATAGATTTAATACCTAAATGGAAGAAGAGAAGAAAGAAAACATTGAAGGAAGAAAAAATATATAACGTCAAAAAAATATGTTTACAAAATTTCTCTAATGGTAATATATATATATATATATATATATATATATATATATATATATGTAGATAAATCTACCAAGAGTTTACGGTAGTGTCCAATCCGTATGAAGAACTCAATGTATTCCGGATATCATGGAAAGAAGAGATGTAATGAAAATCCAATTTCGGTGAAAGATAAACGGTATACAGAGTCAAGATAAAATATTAAACAAATAATGAACAAACAATTCCTTATATTAAACAAAAAAAGTTCACTATTTAACGATCGTTTCTAGGGTATATATGTGTTATAATTGGTATGCATATTTAACAGATCTATGTACAAAATTATACAAAATTATACAAATTATCAAGATTAAATATACATACCTAACTCATATATACGCCGTCTTCAGAAATAATGAAGTATATTTATTGATAATAACAACAATTCAAAATATCAGTTCAAAATTGACCAATGAAAACACAAAGGGTTAAAAAGCAGTTTGGTGTGTGTATATACATGTAAAACCCTACACACATTTTACAATAATGTGTGTATAATTTGTATGTGCATACTAAAAAGATGGATGCAAATAAAAAATTTCAAGGTTAATATCTCTGTAAGCTTAATGCGCTGATAAGATACGCAATGATACTTATGGAGTCAAGCATATAAATATATTTTTTTCATACTCACACATATCAGTATAATCACACATACATGTGCGTATATATATAAATATACACATAACCACGAACACACAAACACACGCACTCCCCCACTCACATTTATATATGTGGATATAAAATCATAAGCAAATAGAAATTAAGTCACTCACTTAAACACACTGGTACACACATTTCAAGATCAAGATACAGAAATTAGGTGGGAGGGGGGGGGGAGGGGTCAGTATTAGGTTGTCAGACCAGACAGCCTAATATAAATGTATCTATAAATTATGAAAAATAAAAAAATAAAAACAATAAAATATATTACATATAATATAATGTACATACGCATACAGATATACATACACATACATACATGTACGCGCACATAGAGATATCTACACATACATACATACACACATACCTATACTGTCATACACACACATACATTTACACGAACATACACATACACATATAAAAAGATAAAAATACGGACACACACACGCGCAACACATACACACATACACATATATATATATATATATATATATATATATATATATATACATATATATACACACACACATAGACTCATATATATATACATACACATACATATACTTATACACAAACATATATATCCCACACTCATACCACCATGAAAACACATACAAACATCCAGATGTATATATATATATATATATATATATATATATATATACATATCAACATACACACACGTACACATATATGTATATATAAATACATATATACACACATACACATATATATATACACACACACATAAAATACAGACATGCACATATATATATATATATATATATATTTCATTACTCTTATATATACACATAGTATATATACATACACAACCTCACTTATACACATATACACATAAGTTATATTACAATAATAATAAAGAATAATATATATATATATATATATATATATACATATATATACACACATATACACATATACATACATATACATACATATACATACATACATACACATACATACATACACCTAAATATAAACATATATAAATACACACATACGAATAAAGACATATATTCACACATAGACACCTATATACACATATATATATATATATATATATATATATATCTATATACACACACATACACACACATACACACATAAATATATATACACATATACACACACGCACACACATACAGACACACATACACACTCACATATATATATATATATATATATATATATGTGTATGTGAGTGTGCGCAAATACATATATATATATACACACACACATACAAACACACACAAACACATACATATGCATACGTGCACACACACACACATATATCACATAGATACGAAGATAAACATATAAATAGAGAGACATACAAATATATACAGAACCCATATACACATACATACAAACACGCATATACATATATATACATATATACACACATATATATTCCTATATACAAGCATACACATACACACACATATATACATATACATACACATATATATACCACACATTCACATACACGTACATATATAATACATATATATACATATATATACATACATATGTATGCACAATCATATATACACACTCAATCTTACATTCATATTTACATGCTCATATATGTATTTTTATATTTAGAAATAAATACCAAAAAAACTATATAGACACCCATCTACACATATATTCATACATATACACTTACAAAAACAGATGATAATAGTATGGGGGAAAGGGGGGGGTTTGGAGAAGGGGATCAAAGTAAATATATGTTTCAAGAAACTTATAATATTTTCCATATCTTAATTCAATGTATGTTCCTACATATTTTCAGTGCTAGGAAATACGAAATCTATGCATCACAAAATAAAAAAGTATACCATTAATCATATGTCAACTAAACCAAAGATAGTCAACATATTGATTTCCAAGGTGTAAATTAGTTAGGTTTATAATATTTGAAGCAGAATTATGAAGTCAAACAGTAGTAGATTATTAATTACATTATAACTAAATTAAAGTTAATAACGTTATGGTATCAATATTAGGAGATGAAATTAGTAATAGGGAAAAGAAACCCAAATAAAAATAAAATAAAGTATTACATCGGTAGTAGCATATAAATTATATGTTAACTAAGTTAAAAATTATATATTTATTTCAATAGTATATGTTAATTAGTATATGTTAATTAGGTATACAATACATAAAGCAGATATTGTATTTCATCAATAGCATAATATAATTATATGCAAATAAAAATCAAAATTAATACGCATACATATACATATACATACACATACACATACATATACATATACATACACATATATATATATATATATACATATATATACACATACATACATATATAGTCACATAAATATACATACAGACACCCATACAATACACACATATACATATACATATAGATATACATATCTTTTTCAAAAAATTTGCACAGAATATATTAACTAGGTATATATCCAAAAACACCTCCCATTCTATGATTACATGAAATTCTGCAATTCGTCTGTACAAGGATACTAATTTTAAGCAAATTAAAATTAAAATTAAAGTTTTAGGTTGATTAAAGTAAAAAACTACTCATCATAAGACTATAATAAATATTAATAATAAAACTCCTAATAAAAAAGATAAAACACCTAAATCTACAAATATAACTAAAAATAGTTGTGGTGAGATCATTAACATTATTCCTC
This sequence comes from Eledone cirrhosa, assembly GCA_964016885.1. NCBI lineage: Eukaryota > Metazoa > Mollusca > Cephalopoda > Octopoda > Eledonidae > Eledone > Eledone cirrhosa. The sequence continues at coordinate 172,044,807 of OZ024741.1, forward strand.
CTAGTAAAAATCATGATACAACATATAAAAATAATAAAAATAATAAACAACATAGAAACCGTAATAGACGAGTTACTTGGTATAATGCTCCTTTTAATTTACAAGTTAAGGATAATATTGCTAAAAAATTTTTTTATATCCTTGAGAAAAACTTCCCGCCAAACCACAAATACCATCAAATCTTAAATAGGTCTACAGTTAAATTCTCATATTCTACAACAAATAACATAAAACAAAATATAAGTGCATATAATGCATATAAATGTAAGAAAACTATAAGTATACCACCAGTACATCAAATTAACAATAATATCTCCTCAAATACAGAATTAACGAAAGGATGTAACTGTAGAAACAAAACAAACTGCCCATTAAAAGGGAATTGTCTTGTTAACAACATAGTCTATAAATGTAATGTTAAAACTAAAGATTCTATTTGCTCATATATAGGAGCTACCTCTAACAATTTTAAGACAAGGTATAATACCCACAAACATAGCTTTAAAAATGCCGCACTGGCTAATACAACATCTCTAGCAGAAAAAATCAATAGTTATAAAAATAAAAATATAAAATATGATTTGACCTGGAGTGTGCTCAAAAGAGCCACCCCTTATCAAAATAATAGAAAGGAATGTAGATTATGTTCCCAAGAACTATTTGAAATAATGAAGTCTAGGGATATCTTATTAAATAAAAGACAGGAATTAATTATATCGTGTAATCATAAACTAAAAAAAACATTTAAATATTATAAACCTAATTAATAACATTATTCTAGAATTTAATTTAATTTAAATGTTAGTTAACCTATAAATTTAATTTAATTAATATTTTATTACAGATGAGAAAATATTATGTAATCATTAATTTTGAAAAACCTTTAAATATTACTAATACATATTCAGTAATTTAATTTATAGATTAATTTTAACTTATTTTAACCTTTTATTATAATTTTTTAATTTAGTTTAACCTTTTATTATAATTTTTTTTTATTATAATTCTTTTACAGATAAAATATAACAAAATAATATCATGTATCCTATGACGGAGAAAGAATTTTTAGTATTATTGACCTAATTAATATACATTTTGGAAATATATTTATTATTTGGTTTTAGCTTTAATCAACCTAAAACTTTAATTTTAATTTTAATTTGCTTAAAATTAGTATCCTTGTACAGACGAATTGCAGAATTTCATGTAATCATAGAATGGGAGGTGTTTTTGGATATATACCTAGTTAATATATTCTGTGCAAATTTTTTGAAAAAGATATGTATATCTATATGTATATGTATATGTGTGTATTGTATGGGTGTCTGTATGTATATTTATGTGACTATATATGTATGTATGTGTATATATATGTATATATATATATATATATGTGTATGTATATGTATATGTATGTGTAGGTGTATGTATATGTATATGTATGCGTATTAATTTTGATTTTTATTTGCATATAATTATATTATGCTATTGATGAAATACAATATCTGCTTTATGTATTGTATACCTAATTAACATATACTAATTAACATATACTATTGAAATAAATATATAATTTTTAACTTAGTTAACATATAATTTATATGCTACTACCGATGTAATACTTTATTTTATTTTTATTTGGGTTTCTTTTCCCTATTACTAATTTCATCTCCTAATATTGATACCATAACGTTATTAACTTTAATTTAGTTATAATGTAATTAATAATCTACTACTGTTTGACTTCATAATTCTGCTTCAAATATTATAAACCTAACTAATTTACACCTTGGAAATCAATATGTTGACTATCTTTGGTTTAGTTGACATATGATTAATGGTATACTTTTTTATTTTGTGATGCATAGATTTCGTATTTCCTAGCACTGAAAATATGTAGGAACATACATTGAATTAAGATATGGAAAATATTATAAGTTTCTTGAAACATATATTTACTTTGATCCCCTTCTCCAACCCCCCCCCCTTTCCCCCATACTATTATCATCTGTTTTTGTAAGTGTATATGTATGAATATATGTGTAGATGGGTGTCTATATAGTTTTTTTGGTATTTATTTCTAAATATAAAAATACATATATGAGCATGTAAATATGAATGTAAGATTGAGTGTGTATATATGATTGTGCATACATATGTATGTATATATATGTATATATATGTATTATATATGTACGTGTATGTGAATGTGTGGTATATATATGTGTATGTATATGTATATATGTGTGTGTATGTGTATGCTTGTATATAGGAATATATATGTGTGTATATATGTATATATATGTATATGCGTGTTTGTATGTATGTGTATATGGGTTCTGTATATATTTGTATGTCTCTCTATTTATATGTTTATCTTCGTATCTATGTGATATATGTGTGTGTGTGTGCACGTATGCATATGTATGTGTTTGTGTGTGTTTGTATGTGTGTGTGTATATATATATATGTATTTGCGCACACTCACATACACATATATATATATATATATATATATATGTGAGTGTGTATGTGTGTCTGTATGTGTGTGCGTGTGTGTATATGTGTATATATATTTATGTGTGTATGTGTGTGTATGTGTGTGTATATAGATATATATATATATATATATATATATATATGTGTATATAGGTGTCTATGTGTGAATATATGTCTTTATTCGTATGTGTGTATTTATATATGTTTATATTTAGGTGTATGTATGTATGTGTATGTATGTATGTATATGTATGTATATGTATGTATATGTGTATATGTGTATATATATATGTATATATATATATATATATATATATATTATTCTTTATTATTATTGTAATATAACTTATGTGTATATGTGTATAAGTGAGGTTGTGTATGTATATATACTATGTGTATATATAAGAGTAATGAAATATATATATATATATATATATATGTGCATGTCTGTATTTTATGTGTGTGTGTATATATATATGTGTATGTGTGTATATATGTATGTATATATACATATATGTGTACGTGTGTGTATGTTGATATGTATATATATATATATATATATATATATATATATATATACATCTGGATGTTTGTATGTGTTTTCATGGTGGTATGAGTGTGTGATATATATGTTTGTGTATAAGTATATGTATGTGTATGTATATATATATGAGTCTATGTGTGTGTGTATATATATGTATATATATATATATATATATATATATATATATATATATATGTGTATGTGTGTATGTGTTGCGCGTGTGTGTGTCCGTATTTTTATCTTTTTATATGTGTATGTGTATGTTCGTGTAAATGTATGTGTGTGTATGACAGTATAGGTATGTGTGTATGTATGTATGTGTAGATATCTCTATGTGCGCGTACATGTATGTATGTGTATGTATATCTGTATGCGTATGTACATTATATTATATGTAATATATTTTATTGTTTTTATTTTTTTATTTTTCATAATTTATAGATACATTTATATTAGGCTGTCTGGTCTGACAACCTAATACTGACCCCTCCCCCCCCCTCCCACCTAATTTCTGTATCTTGATCTTGAAATGTGTGTACCAGTGTGTTTAAGTGAGTGACTTAATTTCTATTTGCTTATGATTTTATATCCACATATATAAATGTGAGTGGGGGAGTGCGTGTGTTTGTGTGTTCGTGGTTATGTGTATATTTATATATATACGCACATGTATGTGTGATTATACTGATATGTGTGAGTATGAAAAAAATATATTTATATGCTTGACTCCATAAGTATCATTGCGTATCTTATCAGCGCATTAAGCTTACAGAGATATTAACCTTGAAATTTTTTATTTGCATCCATCTTTTTAGTATGCACATACAAATTATACACACATTATTGTAAAATGTGTGTAGGGTTTTACATGTATATACACACACCAAACTGCTTTTTAACCCTTTGTGTTTTCATTGGTCAATTTTGAACTGATATTTTGAATTGTTGTTATTATCAATAAATATACTTCATTATTTCTGAAGACGGCGTATATATGAGTTAGGTATGTATATTTAATCTTGATAATTTGTATAATTTTGTATAATTTTGTACATAGATCTGTTAAATATGCATACCAATTATAACACATATATACCCTAGAAACGATCGTTAAATAGTGAACTTTTTTTGTTTAATATAAGGAATTGTTTGTTCATTATTTGTTTAATATTTTATCTTGACTCTGTATACCGTTTATCTTTCACCGAAATTGGATTTTCATTACATCTCTTCTTTCCATGATATCCGGAATACATTGAGTTCTTCATACGGATTGGACACTACCGTAAACTCTTGGTAGATTTATCTACATAATTTTGCTCCTATTTTCACGGAAATATTCGTATTTTTGTACTGTATGTGTGTATTAATTTTATATTTATGTATAAACATATATATATGTATGATTTTGTAAACCCATATACATTTAGTTGAGCTCTTTCAATTGTCCATCATCCATATCACAATGGAAAAACAATATTTAGGAACCTCCTTAAAAAACATACCAATACCTTCTAAGGACGACTTCTTACTCCTTATGATTCAGAAAACTAATAATTTTATCAGAAGGGTTAGATGGAGAGCCTACCACTTTGATAGAAAATCTAAACAAGCAGATCGGAAATATATGTATGATTTCAACACTTACAAGAATCCACCACAAAACTTTTTACTTGAAGACTTCGAGAAAGACCTTTTTAATTTAATTAAACACCTCAAATTTAAAAAGTATAAATCCGTCTTTCAAAAGGACCTTGATTCTACCCTATTGGACCTAAAAAAGTCTAAAAAAATCCATGTCCACTCGGACAAAACTGGTAACTTGTATCATATGGATATTGAACATTATAATGAGTTCATATATAAAGAACTCAGAAAAAATTATAAAAAATCTAATAATGCGTCACTCACCAACATCAACAACAAAACACACAACATAGTAAAAAAACTAAATATTGAAGATAGAACTGAACCTTTGGCATTGAGAAGTCCACACTTCAACCTGAAAGATCACAAATCTAACTTTAACTCTAATCCTTCTATTAGACTTATATGTCCCTCCAAATCAGATATTGGAATAATTAGCAAAAAAATTTTAGATAGAGTCATCCCACAAATAAGAAAATACGTTATTTTACCACTCTGGGAAAACACCTCCCAGGTAATTAATTGGTTTAAAAATATTAGGTGTAAATCTTCTGCTTCTTTCCTACAGTTTGATATAGATAATTATTATTCTTCTATATCACCCATACTCCTGAACAAAGCATTAATATTTGCTAAAAATAGATCTAATTTAACTTCGGATGACATTAACATTATTACACATGCTAGACAAACACTTATTGAATTTCAGAATGAATACTGGACCAGAAACACTTATAGTAATCTTTTTGATATTACTATGGGTTCAAGCGATTCTGCCCAAATTACTGATCTTGTGGGCCTCTTTCTCCTTTTCAACATAAATGCCTCTTTTCCCCACCTCAAAGGTGGTTTATATCGTGATGACTGTCTTCTTCTTTCTAACAACCTTAGCCTTTCAGAAATCGAAAAAAACAAAAAGCATATTAGAACTTTCCTTAAAGACTATTATAATCTTAATATTACTTTTGAAAAAACAAGTAAAGTAGTAAATTTCCTAGATATAACTTTAGATTTAGCTACGGGTATATACCAACCTTACCATAAACCTAACCAAAACTTACATTACATACACTCACAATCTAATCACCCTAAATCTATCCTTAAAAACCTTGCATATAATATATCACTTAGAATTTCTAACCTTTCTTCTAACCAAGATGTATTTGATAAAAATGCGACCTTTTATAATGAAGCTCTAGATAGAAGTGGCCACAAAAATAGATTAGAGTATATAACTTCTACTAAAAATACTGAAAACATACAGCATAATATTACCAACAAACACCAAATGAAAAGTACACACCTAAATGCCACCCACAGTATACCCCAAAATACTAAATCTTCTAATATAAAGTATAGTAACCCTCAAAAAACTACTCATCATAAGACTATAATAAATATTAATAATAAAACTCCTAATAAAAAAGATAAAACACCTAAATCTACAAATATAACTAAAAATAGTTGTGGTGAGATCATTAACATTATTCCTCCTAGTAAAAATCATGATACAACATATAAAAATAATAAAAATAATAAACAACATAGAAACCGTAATAGACGAGTTACTTGGTATAATGCTCCTTTTAATTTACAAGTTAAGGATAATATTGCTAAAAAATTTTTTTATATCCTTGAGAAAAACTTCCCGCCAAACCACAAATACCATCAAATCTTAAATAGGTCTACAGTTAAATTCTCATATTCTACAACAAATAACATAAAACAAAATATAAGTGCATATAATGCATATAAATGTAAGAAAACTATAAGTATACCACCAGTACATCAAATTAACAATAATATCTCCTCAAATACAGAATTAACGAAAGGATGTAACTGTAGAAACAAAACAAACTGCCCATTAAAAGGGAATTGTCTTGTTAACAACATAGTCTATAAATGTAATGTTAAAACTAAAGATTCTATTTGCTCATATATAGGAGCTACCTCTAACAATTTTAAGACAAGGTATAATACCCACAAACATAGCTTTAAAAATGCCGCACTGGCTAATACAACATCTCTAGCAGAAAAAATCAATAGTTATAAAAATAAAAATATAAAATATGATTTGACCTGGAGTGTGCTCAAAAGAGCCACCCCTTATCAAAATAATAGAAAGGAATGTAGATTATGTTCCCAAGAACTATTTGAAATAATGAAGTCTAGGGATATCTTATTAAATAAAAGACAGGAATTAATTATATCGTGTAATCATAAACTAAAAAAAACATTTAAATACTATAAACCTAATTAATAACATTATTCTAGAATTTAATTTAATTTAAATGTTAGTTAACCTATAAATTTAATTTAATTAATATTTTATTACAGATGAGAAAATATTATGTAATCATTAATTTTGAAAAACCTTTAAATATTACTAATACATATTCAGTAATTTAATTTATAGATTAATTTTAACTTATTTTAACCTTTTATTATAATTTTTTAATTTAGTTTAACCTTTTATTATAATTTTTTTTTATTATAATTCTTTTACAGATAAAATATAACAAAATAATATCATGTATCCTATGACGGAGAAAGAATTTTTAGTATTATTGACCTAATTAATATACATTTTGGAAATATATTTATTATTTGGTTTTAGCTTTAATCAACCTAAAACTTTAATTTTAATTTTAATTTGCTTAAAATTAGTATCCTTGTACAGACGAATTGCAGAATTTCATGTAATCATAGAATGGGAGGTGTTTTTGGATATATACCTAGTTAATATATTCTGTGCAAATTTTTTGAAAAAGATATGTATATCTATATGTATATGTATATGTGTGTATTGTATGGGTGTCTGTATGTATATTTATGTGACTATATATGTATGTATGTGTATATATATGTATATATATATATATATATGTGTATGTATATGTATATGTATGTGTATGTGTATGTATATGTATATGTATGCGTATTAATTTTGATTTTTATTTGCATATAATTATATTATGCTATTGATGAAATACAATATCTGCTTTATGTATTGTATACCTAATTAACATATACTAATTAACATATACTATTGAAATAAATATATAATTTTTAACTTAGTTAACATATAATTTATATGCTACTACCGATGTAATACTTTATTTTATTTTTATTTGGGTTTCTTTTCCCTATTACTAATTTCATCTCCTAATATTGATACCATAACGTTATTAACTTTAATTTAGTTATAATGTAATTAATAATCTACTACTGTTTGACTTCATAATTCTGCTTCAAATATTATAAACCTAACTAATTTACACCTTGGAAATCAATATGTTGACTATCTTTGGTTTAGTTGACATATGATTAATGGTATACTTTTTTATTTTGTGATGCATAGATTTCGTATTTCCTAGCACTGAAAATATGTAGGAACATACATTGAATTAAGATATGGAAAATATTATAAGTTTCTTGAAACATATATTTACTTTGATCCCCTTCTCCAAACCCCCCCCTTTCCCCCATACTATTATCATCTGTTTTTGTAAGTGTATATGTATGAATATATGTGTAGATGGGTGTCTATATAGTTTTTTTGGTATTTATTTCTAAATATAAAAATACATATATGAGCATGTAAATATGAATGTAAGATTGAGTGTGTATATATGATTGTGCATACATATGTATGTATATATATGTATATATATGTATTATATATGTACGTGTATGTGAATGTGTGGTATATATATGTGTATGTATATGTATATATGTGTGTGTATGTGTATGCTTGTATATAGGAATATATATGTGTGTATATATGTATATATATGTATATGCGTGTTTGTATGTATGTGTATATGGGTTCTGTATATATTTGTATGTCTCTCTATTTATATGTTTATCTTCGTATCTATGTGATATATGTGTGTGTGTGTGCACGTATGCATATGTATGTGTTTGTGTGTGTTTGTATGTGTGTGTGTATATATATATATGTATTTGCGCACACTCACATACACATATATATATATATATATATATATATGTGAGTGTGTATGTGTGTCTGTATGTGTGTGCGTGTGTGTATATGTGTATATATATTTATGTGTGTATGTGTGTGTATGTGTGTGTATATAGATATATATATATATATATATATATATATATGTGTATATAGGTGTCTATGTGTGAATATATGTCTTTATTCGTATGTGTGTATTTATATATGTTTATATTTAGGTGTATGTATGTATGTGTATGTATGTATGTATATGTATGTATATGTATGTATATGTGTATATGTGTGTATATATATGTATATATATATATATATATATATATATTATTCTTTATTATTATTGTAATATAACTTATGTGTATATGTGTATAAGTGAGGTTGTGTATGTATATATACTATGTGTATATATAAGAGTAATGAAATATATATATATATATATATATATGTGCATGTCTGTATTTTATGTGTGTGTGTATATATATATGTGTATGTGTGTATATATGTATGTATATATACATATATGTGTACGTGTGTGTATGTTGATATGTATATATATATATATATATATATATATATATATATACATCTGGATGTTTGTATGTGTTTTCATGGTGGTATGAGTGTGGGATATATATGTTTGTGTATAAGTATATGTATGTGTATGTATATATATATGAGTCTATGTGTGTGTGTATATATATGTATATATATATATATATATATATATATATATATATATATGTGTATGTGTGTATGTGTTGCGCGTGTGTGTGTCCGTATTTTTATCTTTTTATATGTGTATGTGTATGTTCGTGTAAATGTATGTGTGTGTATGACAGTATAGGTATGTGTGTATGTATGTATGTGTTGATATCTCTATGTGCGCGTACATGTATGTATGTGTATGTATATCTGTATGCGTATGTACATTATATTATATGTAATATATTTTATTGTTTTTATTTTTTTATTTTTCATAATTTATAGATACATTTATATTAGGCTGTCTGGTCTGACAACCTAATACTGACCCCCCCCCCCCCTCCCACCTAATTTCTGTATCTTGATCTTGAAATGTGTGTACCAGTGTGTTTAAGTGAGTGACTTAATTTCTATTTGCTTATGATTTTATATCCACATATATAAATGTGAGTGGGGGAGTGCGTGTGTTTGTGTGTTCGTGGTTATGTGTATATTTATATATATACGCACATGTATGTGTGATTATACTGATATGTGTGAGTATGAAAAAAATATATTTATATGCTTGACTCCATAAGTATCATTGCGTATCTTATCAGCGCATTAAGCTTACAGAGATATTAACCTTGAAATTTTTTATTTGCATCCATCTTTTTAGTATGCACATACAAATTATACACACATTATTGTAAAATGTGTGTAGGGTTTTACATGTATATACACACACCAAACTGCTTTTTAACCCTTTGTGTTTTCATTGGTCAATTTTGAACTGATATTTTGAATTGTTGTTATTATCAATAAATATACTTCATTATTTCTGAAGACGGCGTATATATGAGTTAGGTATGTATATTTAATCTTGATAATTTGTATAATTTTGTATAATTTTGTACATAGATCTGTTAAATATGCATACCAATTATAACACATATATACCCTAGAAACGATCGTTAAATAGTGAACTTTTTTTGTTTAATATAAGGAATTGTTTGTTCATTATTTGTTTTATATATATATATATATATATATATATATATATATATTATAATTAGAGAAATGTTGTAAACATATTTTATATATATATATATAGTAATAATATAATAATAAATTTGAAGACTAAAATCCAAAGAGGGCACGATAAGGATAAATATATATCAAATATATAAGAACCGTAGAGCAAATATTTATTAAAATAACAGATTAAAGTTTAAGCAAAGAATCGCTGCTTTGACCCTTAACGGGATCTTCTGAAACTAACAAAGTCAAGCTGTGAACGCAGAAGTGAATATTTCAAAAAACGTTGCAACCGGAGGAAGACAGGAAGACGATACTTTGGTTCGTAGAAACGTTCCTGGCAAAGAACGGGAAAAAACGAATATAATACGTCATTATTTGGAGCGGTGAAAAACAATTACACGCAAAGACAAAACCACGTTTATGGTATAAAAGAGGTCGTAGACTAATATTCTAGACGTTCTCTGGCAATGAACGAAAAAAAACGAAGATTATACGTCATATGTGGAGCGTGAAGAACAATTGCACGAAAAGACAAAACCACGTAAATGGTATAACTGAAGTCGTAGACTAAAATTCTAACTAGGAAACCGAATGATTCTCCGCTTCAGAGTTAAGAATAAAGTAAATAAAATACAATACAGAGGTAATTGAAATTAAATAAATACATACACGCATCCACATACGTACATACACAAGTAAACGTGAAAAACTCGTCATAGGTATACAAATACACGCACATATAAATATGTGTGTGTGTGTGCGCGTGTATACAAATAATTAAATACACGTATATAAATAAATAAATACTTATATAACAAGCGCACACACATACCTACATGTAAATACACATATGTTCGGAGACGTACGTCAACCAAAACACGAAGTACACATATACACACACCCTGCATACGTACGAACCCGCATAATCACACAGACGCAAAACTCACGTATACACATAATCAGAAGCAGGTGTACCAGAATATATAAAATATACAATCAAATATACGTACGAGAAAGTATACGTACCTTCACAAAACATACAGGTAATATATACTTACCTATACACATACGTAATGGTATAAACATAACATATACTTAGCTACCACATCAAGACGTAAAATATTGGCGTATAGATCGTACTATCCGTTAGGGTATGATGTGGGGCTGTAATACAGGAAAGTGTTGTGCAATTTATGTTTACAAGCCGAAATTGCCTCAGATTTTTTGTTTAAGATGTGGTCTGTGGCGTAGAGTATTTCCAGGGCCTCAGCGGCGCAGAGGCCATATGATCTTTTATTTCCGTTATACGATCTAGCCTTAGCTAGGATATCCCAGTGTAACTTATATTGGGTGTGGTTGTCTTTTAGACTCCAGATATAAGCTGAAAGTGACGTCATATTCCTTCTTAGAGGGTAACGAAAATAATGGGTATGCATGTAAAGACGCTGCTTGAATCTATTGGCGGTTAACCCTATGTAGGCCCTATGGGACGTGGGTGTTACAACCTTACATTTGTAGATAATGTTACTAGAGAAGCTTTTCCCGGATAGGGGGCAGTCAACCCGATTCCTACAATTAGTACTACAGGGTTGCACGTGTTCCTACGGCTAGGTAGTTTAGCTAAATTTGAAGCTGTGATGTTACGTGCAAGGTTAGGAGTCGTAGAGTAAGAATTTTAATAGTATTTCTATTAAAAATGTTAGTATGTTTATGTGTAGGGGGAAAATGATTCGTAATAAGGGAGAGAAAGATCTTAGCTAATGGTGTGGCCACCTCCATATTATATGGTGGGTTATACCAGGATCTATTTCTTCTAGGTCTATTCTTGTACTCTGTATATGCTACCTTATCGACAAATCCACTCCGAGCAAGAGTTTCATTGTAATATGTGGAATTCGTCGTTGAAAATATGCTCGTTAGTAGATAAACGGGAAAGCCTCAAAGAAACGTTTCTTACCAGGTTCTTGATTATGCTGGCAGGATGGTTAGAATGCTTACTTATGTAATTAAGCGTATAATTCGGCTTTCTATACGGGTAATACAAGCCATTCGATAAATTCAGGGTAACGTCGAGGTATTTAACGACCGAGAGGTTGGCCGCAACCTGTATGGAGAGGCTGAAGCCTTTAAAGAAGGCTGTGTGTTCTTTTCTGAACCTGTCGCAAGCACGTGGGCCGCACTTAGTCATGGTCAAAAGACCATCATCATGGTACAAACCACCGCCCACGTTGGGGAATTCGTCCTTGATATAGAAAAGAAGGAAAAAGCCGATAAGATCAGTAACCTCCGTAGAATCACTGGCGCCCATACTCACGTCGAATGGGGTACTATTAGATTTTTTAATCCAAATAGAGTCGTCGAAATTAATCACCGACTTACGGGCATTGAGGATGACATCAACTTCGAAATCCTTAACTACTGTGAGTGTTTTAGCGAAATTGATAGCTCTAAGGAGAAGTGGTAAAGTGATGGAGGAATAGTCATTATTGATGTCAAATTGGATAAAACGGCAATGTTCCTCGTTGCATATGCCGTTGAACCAATCAATCACCGCGAAAGAATTGTTCCACAGTGCAAGAGGCGCCAAACTTCTAATTTCAGGTATAATTCTATCAATAATCCTTTCACTAAGTCTACCTAAATCGGACTTCGTAGGGTTAATAAGCCGAATAGAGGGGTTGTTCGGAAAATTGGATTTGTGATCCTTCATGGTAAAGTGAGGGAGAAATAGGGTCCAGAGGTTCAGTCTGGTCCAGGATGTTGAGATCAGAGGTGATTTTAAACCCAGCATCGTTGATTTCATTAATAACGCAGCGATTAGTTTTACGGTAATCCTTAGTTACAGCTTTATGTAACAGTTTATGGTAAGTACTGCGCTCCACTTGATATAGATTGCCAGTTTTGTCGGAATGGATGTGCACGGCATTAGAATCCTTAATAGAACGAATTCTATTCTTCAGGTCCTGCTGGAAGGAATTGCTCCTAATCCGAAATTTGATAATCCGTATGAGTTCCAAGACATCATTTTCAAAGGGTAGCAATGGTGGGTTAGACGGATGGTTATTATAGGTTTTAAACTCAGATTTATCCTGTTTGTTGTCTGCTTTTTGCTGATTATCGAAATAAAAGGCACGCCAACGCAACCTTTAATGAACGCGTCTGTTTTCTGTAAGATCCCGTTACGGGTGAAAGCAGCGATTCTTTGCTTAAACTTTAATCTGTTATTTTAATAAATATATATATATATAATAGAAAAATTTGAACAGGGACAAGACAGAGAGGCAGTACAACAAATGTTTATTAATTTCACGCTCTTGAGAGTGGGGTGTATATATATATATATATAAAGAATGAATAATAACAGGTAGACATCATAAAAAGGTAATTTATTCCGTGTGCTTACAAGTGTTTCCACGGTGGTACTACAGCCTAGTTATGCTATGTGCAAATTCACAAGTACTTGCAGAACTCAAATATCCAATGCTGTGACCACTCTTTCCTCAGAGCAGAATGGTAAAATGTACAATGTAAATACCCTTAAGTGGGGTTGTTGGGGCAGATAGAGTAGAAAAGGAAGAGAGAAAAGTAGGGGGGAGGGAGAGAGAGAGAAAGATATGCAGGGGTTGGAGAAGTAGGAGAGAGTGGTTTGTAGATATCTTAATCAAAATGTTATGGTAGGGGTTTTATTATACTGGTTACTTTTGGAGAGATGCGTCGATAGTTAAGGTCGGAATTATTTATTGCCCCAGAGAGCAGGTTCATAGATGTTGAGAGGGAGGTAGGCCAAAGGCGAGAGAGAAAGAGTGTAATGGTTGTAGAGAGAGAGGTAGAGAGGGGACAGACGAAGTTTGTGTGGTAAGTGAACTTTGGGTTTGTAGTAGTAATCTAGGAATTGCACTGAGTTACCATTTATAGTGATAAGCAGTGTATTGTCTTGTAGTGTGGGGGGAAGAGAAGGTTGTTAGCTAGAAAGCGGTGTTATAGTTACGGGTTCGAATGTTAAGTTATTTTATAGTGAGAGAATTTAGCTTTTAGTTTGTGGTTGCAGTATAATGATCGTTCAATTCTATCGTTAAGTAGTTTGTTTTTGGATTTTAATATGTAAAAGAGCTCAAGGTTACATAACCTGCAGTACTTCAATCCACTCCGATATGCACTTGCGCTGGAAAGTATATTCCATTTTAAGGTGAACTGTTGGTTGTGTTCACGGAGTTGCCAGGTCTTGTTGGCGAGCGTGGTCACAAAACGGTGATTAGGATGTTTGATTGAGAATCGATGACGGTACCAGCGAGATTTAAACGAGGTGGTGGTAGATCCGATATAATACCATTTCTGGTCGTTCGATTCAACCGTGCATTGGTAAACAATGTTGGACTTTAGGCATTCATTCTTCAATGGACATATTTCAGGTAGATGGCAGTTACGTTCTTTGTTGTGGATAGCGGGTATACCATGGATATGTTGTGATAGCGGTACAGGTGGGTTGTGTAATACCCGTCTCCCATTTAGTGGTTGGGAGGCAGATATTGCGTTCTGCCCATCTGTTACTGAAATGTTTTGTTTTGTAGGGTTGTTTAATTGCCTTAAGTTAAGTTTTTTTATGTATGCTTCAAGGTTTGGTGCCGTGGAGTATGATAGTCTAATAGTTTTAGAGTTCAGAATGTTGCTGTATTTATGGGAACTAGGGAAGTGTTTGTTGATTAACTTAAAGAATGAAAGAGATAATTTTGTACTAATCGAGGCATTAAAAATAGGATTGTACCAGATATACTTTCTACAACGTGATTTATTTGGTGGTGATTTTCTATTATTAGTATGTCTGGTAGTACTGTGTGTGTGTGCTTGTATTTATATATATATAAGTTGTAACACAACAGTTAGTTTACCATAATTATTCTCGGTATGATGAACTACCTGTTGTGTTACTACTTCTACCAAACTCGACCCATGGATTGAGTGCTCTACCACTACAGATATTAGCTTCCATTGCTCTACCTTTATATATATATATATATATATATATTATAATTTGTGTGTACATATGTATATGATTATATATATATATATATATATATATATGTGTGTGTGTATATGTATATATATATATATATATATATATATATATATATATATTAGCAGCGGGACCCGGCGTTGCACGGGGTAGGAAACGTGAAATAGCAACACGCATATGCAAAGATTGAGGAATGTAGCTGTGTACTTTTTGAATTCCCTTATTCTCAGGGAATGATTGTTCATCTACTGGAAAGGTAGAACTCCGGCAGGCCCGAATCGTGTAACATCTGCATGCATATGCAAAATCTGATGAAAATCAGCTGGATACTCTTTAAGCGTACTAAATCTTAGAGTATGATTTTTCTTCCATTTGGAGAAAATCGGTTAGGTACTTTTCAAGTTTTATAGATTCGCACCCAGTCATCCGGACAGACATCATCAGTTATGTCTATTGCACATGCTCGCATACTGTACAGAGTAAAGCCTGCAATGTTTGAGTAAGACATGTCATGCAACTGCACAGCATGCTGGGCCTACCACACAGGAGGCATAGCCTCTTCGTAAATCTACCCAATCTGATATAGACTGAACTGTTATATCGGATGCCGAACGCTTCAGAGTTACTATTGGGGTCACCATTAACAATTTCAAGTGGGGGTCACCGCGGAATTAGCACAACCGCTGTTCGGCGTACATGCGCAGGGCGTTCTTACTGGGGTGTAGGTGCAACAAAAGGGGTCTTAGAAGTAGCACAGACGTGAGTTTTACGGTGTCAATAACACGCCAACATAATAGGGCCCGGATTTGCGCGCGATGAAAGCACGAAGCGTCAACAGGTCTCAGACAAAATTTTAAGGTCTTCCTCATTTCCTCAATCCTCCGAAAATGGTCCTGCTTAAAAGCAAGTAAGTATTGTGTCCTCTGTTAAATAAACCAAATTTTTAACGAAATATTATGCGTTGCTTACGATGTTTAATTAGCGTTTATATTGAAAATGAAAATGGCATCTAATGCCCAATGTTAATTCGTAAATTTCTTAGAAACCATTAATGGAATCGGAAATATTTTGTCCACAGCAATGCGAGGGGACTAACTAATGTGTGCTGCACAATTCGAGGAATTATCTGTAAGTAACGCCCCCAAAAAAGCTTTAAAATGCCTTTAAAATGCGGTTTTTAGGGCAGAAAAAGTAATAATGTTTTAACCCATTGCACATCAAGAAATATAAGTAAAGTTTGAAAAAGATCGGTCGGGTACTTTACACAGATAGACATCCTCTGTTTTATACATATATATATGTATCTATGTATAGTATATTTGGCAATATACCGTATGTTTAATTAAAAAGATTTAGAAGACCATACGCTATTGGTTTTAAAGTAGCGACTATGTCACTTCTTTTCGGCGAAAGAGGGGAGAGAAGCTAACAGTCTATTTCACGCTGGTTGGCGATCCTCAGAGCCATGCACCCCTGCTTCCGCCGAAAATTATAGAAGCTGGATTCTTATAGAATTCCAGTAATAATAAGGAACTGATTATACAGAGCGATTGCCGGTCCAGCAAAAATTAGGTATTAGGATTGGTGCTTGGAAATAGCGATGTATACATGAATGTATGTATAGTTATTTGGCAATATACCGTATGTTTAACTAAAAATATTTAGAAGACCATACGCTCTCGGTTTAAGCTGATAAGACCTCTTCCACCTTCAAATCTCTTTAAGTAGAGTTTATCGACATCACTCCTCTTGTGGAACATGTTGTCACTAGCTTCCAAGTCACTAGCTTCCTAGTCTTCCTATACATTTCTTTTTGTACCTCACCAGACATCAAGCAGTCATTGAACATGGTTGTCAGTTTCGGGTGGAGGGATGTTATATTTTTAATCCAATACTCCTGCACACCATCTGGGCCTGGTGATTTCCAGTTGGTTAGTTTTTTGGCCTACCCATTAAGAGTTTCAACTGTGATACTCAAATCAGTTTGTTGGTGTGCTTGTTCACAAATCTTTGTGTGCTGTCTCAATCCACACTGCCTGACTATTATGTTCAATATCCTGCTCCGATATTCCTCTCCAGAATGTCTTAGTCTGGTCCGCCTCAAGGATCAAGTCGTTGCCTCTTTCTTTCCCTTCAAGCTGTCCAAACAACATCTTTTGGTTGTTGTCAAACATGCGGTTCTGTCTATACTGACTGACTCTGCTCTCATACCGTCTAATCTTTGCACTTTTTGCTACAAAGCGTTGCTTCAGTTCCTCTATGATAATATTTAGCTTTTTCCCCCTAGTTTTGTTCTTTATTTCCAATCTATTTTTAGTGTCTATGTTTTGTAATGTCCCATTCAGTAGGGACTCAAGCTTTGCAATGTCTTTTCTCATTTCCTTGCTTTGACCATTCAGTCGTTTCTTCCACCAAGGTTCTGATCTTTCTTGTTTGTTATTTCCTCTCGTTTTTATGCCAACTAATTTCCTCACCGCATTTGCTGTTGCTTTGAGGATATTGCTGCATTGGTGAAGGTTCCTCGCCTCAAGGTATGGGATGACTTTGTTTACCTTAGCTGTTGTTTCTTTTAACTTTTTCCTGTCTACAAATCCTAGGTTCATAGGTTTTCCACTATCATTGTTCATTTCATCTACCACTAAGTTCAGGATATCAACCAAATCTTGTCCGAGCCCGTCAGAATTCATTTCCTCAATGGCCGTATCTTTTTGTTCCAGATGATATTTATTTCAGCATTCAGATCATTGTCTGCTTCCGATGCTTCCTCGGGTCTCTCAACCTCTTCACTTTCATTTCCTACTGGCTCGTTTGCCTGACATACTCCACTCTCCATTTCCAACTTAATCTCTCTGCTCAGTTCCTCCAGTTCCAACTCGCTTATCCATCCATTAGTTCTTATTATCCGAGCCTGCCCGGCCAATTTTTATTTATCTAATATAAATAGACCAATCTCATTCCAGATGTTATGCATCCGTTTCCTATAGCCTTTTTCCATGAGGTTACTCTTCATGTAACATTCCATGACAGTTCTATTCAATTCTTTCGTCCAGTTGGTTCTTGTCCCTTTCCTTCTTCTTCTTCCTCCAACACCAGCAATATTTGGATGACAGCCAGGTCCCTGCTGCTGGGCCAGGGAACACTTGCTGGGTGACAGTCTTTCACATGACGTTCCAGTCTCCTTTTCACCGTTATTCGAACTGTTTAGGTTCGACATTTAAACACTCATATCGAGGATTGGTGAATGTATGGTTACATAACCACGAGTGATTTCATCAACCCCAGTGATTTCATCACCCCCGGTGATTTTAGCGTGGCAGCATCACGCTGTAGACGAACATAAATAAATAAACAAATAAGTAGATAAAAACTTTAAAAAATAAACATAAGTTTCATTGTAATGTTTGAATGTCTGACTTAGTTTTTTGTTTATTTGTTTTTTCCTTTTTGTTTTTCAAGGCCAGTAACATCGGTTACATGGTGTTGTTGTTGCTGCTGTTTTTTGGTTTTAGCTACGAGGGAAGTAGGGGTTGTTGCGTTCAAAACTTTTGAAATTTGTTTTTCTTTTGTTGTTGCATTTGTTTTTGTCTGTATTCTGTTCTGTAATTTTTCGACTTGTTGTGGATTGGCAGTATCGGTAGAGGGTCGGACGCCATGCTTTCCAGCATAGTTACGTCCCTTTACTATCTGAGTTCAAATCCTGCCAAGGTTAACTTTGCCTTTCATCCTTACGGGGTCGATAAAATAAAGTACCAGTAAGGAACTGGGTAATTGTTGGTCTTGTGCCAAAAGTAGAAACAATTATTATTATTATATTAGTGAATTGGCAGTATAGGTAGAGGGTCGGACGCCATGCTTTGACACATAGAGTTACGGCCCTTGCTATTCTGAGTTCAAATCCCGCCGAGGTTAACTTTGCCTTTCATCCTTACGGGGTCGATAAACTAAAGTACCAGTAATGTACTGGGTAATTGTTGGCCTTGTGCCAAAAAGTAGAAACAATTATTATATTAGAGCGGCGGATTGGCAGTACCGGTAGAGGGTCGGACGCCATGCTTTGACGCATTGAGTTACGGCCCTATTCTGAGTTCAAATCCCGCCGAGGTGTATCTTTGCCTTTCATCCTTACGGGATCGATAAAATAAAGTACCAGTAATACAGTGGGTAATTTTGCTGGCCTTGTGCCAAAAGTAGAAACAATTATTATTATTATATTATAGTCTGGCCTTGTGCCAAAAAGTAGAAACAATTATTATATTATAGTTTAGATTTAGATTTGACATCGTTTAAATTAACATTTTGAGCGAGTTTAGAGATACAACAATAATTATGGTGTTGTTGTTAGCTGTTTGATCGGGTCACTAAATCAGTCTATTTATATCTTTTGGTGACTTCCTCGATTCTAGTCATGTGTAGTGGCACTAATACCATCCCTCTCTTAACAGGAGGCAGTGAGGGGATAGTGGTGGTAGCGATGATGCAGTGGTGACGGTGGTGATGGGATAGTAGTACTGTAGTGATGGTGTTGTTGCAGCTGTTGGTTTGTATCTATTTAAATTTTGTGTGATAGTGGTGGTGGTGGTGGCGGCGGCAGTGGTGGTGTTGGTGGTGAAATTATTTGGCTGTTGTTTTCTTCCATTTGTGACCATTTGTTACCATTTGCTTTTTTTACTATAACATTTCTGATACAAGATTAAATATTAAATATTGGAGCACTATGCCATAATGTTATGCTTTGTCACTTCCTGAGAGTTAAGACTGGTATCATATGTCCCATTTGTAATAAGAATTATTCTATCACAATTGTTTAAAATATGTAAAAAATCAAAAACTTACGGGAGCGATTCCATAACACTCTATCCACCGTGTGCGTAATCTTCCCTTATTATATTATTATTATTATTATTATTATTATTGGCGACCTACGTAGGAAATCGTATCATCGTGAGCTCCGCAGAGGTTTGTTGTTTTCGTTTGATTAAAATTGCCATTTATGGAAAATCTTTGTTGTTAACTATTTATAAAGTCACAAAATTTGCTTTCGGAAAAGGACATTCAAAAAGATTGGGGCCTTGAGCCCAAAATTTAAACTTTTATACTTATCAAACAAAACATTTCTTTGAAAAAATCATGGACGACTCACAGCTACACCAAGTAGCTGAGAGCCTTCCTCACAAACTAACACCTCACACCAACTCCACCATTGTAAATATTACTACGTTTGCCAACACTAAAAATATAAGCAGTAGCAATAATTTAAATTTGTCTCATGCAGACATTCATTTCCCGCCATTACCAATGACTGCAGATGTTGAAGCCGCCACCCCCACCACCACCTCAGCGACAACAGAAACGAAAGAAAAAAGTAAATTACCTTGTGACATCGAAATGGATTCACCCAGAATGGACTCTCCCACACCGAACACCACTGACGCCACCACCACCACAACTGAAACATCGTGTCATTTGCGAAGGCAGCCAAAAGATGCGAAACAATCCAGGTAACTCAGGAGGAATTAGATGAAGCCAAGAGAATGGTAAAGAAAGATGGGTACAGCTTTCTGCCCTCAGGCTATAAAGTTGAGGCCACCTCTCTTACCCACCCCAGTGACTCAACCATCAACACCACCAGCAGCAGAAATGGCAGCAACAACTGTAGCAGCAACAACAGAAGCAACTGTAGCAGCAACAACCCCAGCAACAGTAGTAAAACCAACACCACCACCACCCAACGCGCCAGAACAAGCACCAGCGCCTACACCATCCACCACGCTACAATCAAAACCAACGCCTGTGGAAGATTTTCCACTCCTCGGCTTATCGCAACTGGAGAGAGATTGTGACGACGAGGAGAGGGAAACGGTATCAGGAAAAAAGAAAAAGAAAAAAAGAAGCCAAAAAAGAAAAAAATCCCCTTCCTTCCCCCTCCAAAAACAAAATACAGAGGGAAACAAATAAACTATCAAACAAAAAAGTTAGGACAGCTATGCCACCATCCACACCAGCATCACCAACCCCATCACCACAAACACCAACACCATGACCATCATTAACCTCAACACCACCATCACCAACACCACAAAAGTTACCAAAAAGCGAAACAGAAACAAACCCACAACAAACGCAAACAAACAAAACAACCAAAACGATACACATTACACAGCATTAAATTTGAACAACCAATTATTACACTACATCCAACACAACACCAGCATCACAAACAAATACTACAAAACAACCCAAAAGTTCACACCACATCCACACATACAACTCACTCGCATCACACAGAAAACGTACATGAGACTAAAACAAAAATTCCCCGAAGATATCGGAGACTTCCGACAAGCACTCTCCAGGAGGATTTATAAGGACATCCTTCCGGAGGAGGCCACAAGCAGTGAAAAGGATGGAGAAACCATCCTTCCTCTACGAGAAGTAAGGTAAGTGGTTTTTCCTATCTTTTCCACTCCATTTCAACATGACCTCGTCAAGGAAGCAGGGCCACCTACTTACGACCTCAGGTCACTAAACATAGATGTAGTGGCCATCCGCGAGACTAGAATCACCGAAGCACGGGCCTTCGCACCGATCTTCGGTGGCTACGATGTGTACGCATATCCCAGCCGTCGTGGATCAGGGGAGGAGTTGCTGTGCTTTTTCGGAGAGGTTTGGATCTCGCCATACGGGCCATCTTCCTGGACCCAGAAGGTAAGTTGGTGGTGCTGGACGTGACCAGCGGAGACGGGAAAGCTTTCAGGCTAGTGGCCGTCTATGCCCCGACAGGAGCAGGGCGGCCTGATTTCTTCTGGCGTCTGGAGACCTTTCTTAGAACGTCTCGCTCTTTAGTGTTAGTGGGCGACTGGAACAGGATCTTAGATGCACGCTGGGACTGTGTGGGATTAGCGGATAGGGGAGGAGGGTGCAAGAGCCTCACCAACCTGCTCAGGCGTTTTGAACTGTCTGACAGGTACCGATTGGATTTCCCGAATGTGCCAATGTGGACTTGGACAAACCGCATAGGGTCATCCAGATCATATCTAGATAGATTATTTTGCAGGGAAATAGATAGGTCTAGCATAGGCTGTCCACAATTCAAGATAGTCAGCTACACGGACCACAAATTCGTGATCTGTGTGCTTGACTTAGATAGGCTTCATAGACGAGGACCCGGCTACTGGAAGCTAAATGCGTCCTTACCAGCGCGCAAGGCCTACAGAGACCGGATTAGCGAACTAGACGGGGGCCATCGTCAACAACAAGTGGTGGTTTGCTCTAAAAAGAGCGATTAGAATAGAGTCCATTAGGTTTAGTAAGGCTTTAGCAATAGAGAAAAATAGAGCAGAGGGAGAACTAGTTAGAAAATTAGACGAGGCGCTTAGCAAAGGCATCGCGACCGACGTACTTGCGGCAAAATTGGCCCTTGACCAATTCTTCAATACAAAGCACAAAGGCTGCGTTCTCAGAGCTAGGGTGCGTGCTCTCAGACACGAGAGGACGAAAGCCGTTCAATGGGCCCGAGTGGCGGAGGCGCGTCGTGGCAACAAAGCCACGATCCGGTCTTTGTGGACCACGACGGGCGCATGCTACTCGATCCCGGGCAAATGTGTGAAGCTTTTCAGCAACATTTCGCTTCAACTGTTCGGGGGCAGCGGCGGGCGGGGTTGAGGGATGGACTTTAGTGTCTACCTCGACGGACTGTCGCGGCTCTCGGCGACTGCGGCGGAGTGTTGCGAAAAGCCGATAACAGCCCCTGAAGTACGGGAGGCAATGACTAGCTGCACAAGGGGTAAATCGACTGGTTTGGATGGTCTGCTCTATGAACTTTACGTACAGATGCCAGACTTGTTCGGAGGCCTCTTGGCGGATGTCTACGTAAACTGGCAACAGAACGGGAGAATTATTAGCTCTGTAAGCCGAGGAGCTGTGGCGCTGCTGAGAAAGGATCCGAACAAGGGGGATAACATAGATAATTTTAGGCCCATAACTCTGCTAAACCCAGAGTTCAAGATTTTGGCCAATGTGCTAGCAAAGAGGTTGGCGCTTGTCGTTGGTGGTCTGGTGGGAGAGGCGCAGACATGCGCCATTCCCGACAGATCCATCCACGACAACCTCCACCTCATGCGATACATCGTAGAGAGCATAGCTAGGGAACCTGGCACGGGTGGGTCCTTCATCAATTTAGATCAGTCGAAAGCTTTCGATAGGGGCGACCATCGTTACCTAGCGGCAGTTCTGAGGGCGGCTGGCTTTGGGCCCGTCTTCAGAGGCTGGATCGCTGCCATGCACAGCGACATCTGCTCTGTGGTGAGAGTGAACGGTCACCTTTCGGAACCGTTCAACATCGTGCGCTCGGTCCGCCAAGGATGTCCCCTCTCGTCCCTCTTGTACGTATTGACTCTCGAGCCATTACTCCACAAACTGGAGACGTTGAGGAGGGTCCCGCGCGAACTAGGATGCGGAAGATCCGTGTCAGCATATGCGGACGATGTCACCGTAGTGGTGTCGAATGCCAAACACATGGAGGCGATCGGCACTACACTAAGAGAATACGAAGCGGTGACAGGAGCAATGATCAACCAGGAAATGTCAATGGGCCTGCAGCTCGGCACCTGGAGAGGCAGGTCCATGCCGTCCAACAGCGTCGTCGGGCGCTGGACGGACGGATCGGTTAAATTGCCTAGGGGTCTGGTTCGGTCCAGACCTCCAGACGGACAAAAACTGGGACGAGGTGACGAGCAGGGTGTCTTCTCTCACCCAGAAATGGGCGGAGAGGAAGCTATCCCTGAAAGGTCGAGCGGAGGTGGCTAATGCGTACATCGCGTCCGTCATCTACTACTGCCTGACCATCGTACCTTGTCCTAAGCCCCGCCTGACTGCGCTGGAGCGTTTGCTCTTTCGCTTTTTGTGGAAGGGACGCGCTCCGATGGTCACGCGGTCCATCTACTGTCAACACCCGCTACGTGGAGGGCTGGGCATGCCGTGGCTGATGATGCGCAGACACGCGCTCAGACTACGACATCTCCACCTCTTCCTCGACGGTGATCAGGTGTGGTCGCCGTTTGCTAGACACGTCTTTCCCCAGCTCATCTCCTTGACGGAGCTGCAGTCCTGGGTCAAGCGAAGACCGAGAGGGAGCGCTTGGAGACTGGAATATTTTCAGGCGCTCACAGCCCTCGATCAATCGGGCAATGTGATTGGTGGTAACTCCACCTTGGTGTTCTATGGAGGATTATTGAAGGGGAAGAGCGACGACATACTTGGGGAAACTCTAGGCGTCGACGAAAATCAACTAGCCAATCTCTTCGGAAGAACTTTCGGGCCGGGGCCTATGGACAACTTCCAGAAATCCCTGGCCTGGCAGTGCTACCGAGGAGCTTTGCCAGTTCGGGATAAACTCTACAGGCTAGGAGGTGCCGTCACCCAGGCATGTCCGAGCTTCCCGCAGGGCGACGAAACCGTCCTGCACGCACTCGTCCAGTGTCCGAGCATTGCTGACTTGTGGGTTTATGTCGAACACCTGCTGTCGCGTGTAGGAGGGATGCAGCTATCAGCTGAGTCCATCGTGAGGATTGCCCCGCCCTCTTCCTTTAGTCGAGAAGAGCAGGCAGTTTTTTATCTCTCTGGTGGACACGGCGAAAGAGATAGTATGGTGGACACGTTTGAAAGGGCTGAAGACGAGCACTTACCTCTTCGGTGATGCCCTGATTAATTTTTTCAAATTTCATTTGAAAAGGAAAATCAGGGTAGAGAGGGAAGTGCTCTCTTCCCAGCATTTTTTTGAAAGATGGGTGAGAGAGTCAAGAATGGCCCGAGTGAATGGCCCTTCTCTGAGTATGTGTCTGTAAATTAAAGGTGGAAAACTGGGAGAGGGCACTTGCCTTGGTGGTCAGGGTCATTGTGGCTTTTTACTGGGCTTTCTCCACGAATGTCCCTCGGAAGTCTCCCCCGTATTGGGGAATTTTTCATTGTTATTTTTTTTGTTACATCCTCTGTTTTTGTTTTTTACACGCATAAATGCCCATTTGTACCTTCCTTTATGTAAACCCTTGTGGTTAATAAAGAAAATATTATTATTATTATTATTATTATTATACTCTAACGCGTAGAAATACCTATGATGCCTAGTAGACAACTGATGATGGATAGTCCTGGCTTCTAATTTCTAATTTTTCATTATACTTAAATGCAACAACACAGCTCCCCATTTTGATTCATATATGCTTCCCCTTCTGCTGTGACTTGTCTTTTTTATCTTCCCTTGCTGCTATCCTCTCTCTCTGCCCCTTCTCTCTCTCCTTCTCCCTCTTACTTTCACTCACTCCCTTTGCTAGTCACCCTCTCTCTCTCGGCTAACCTCTTCCTCGCACTCCACTCACTCACTCTCTGCTACTTACCCCTCTCTCACTTCCTACATCGTCCAACACTGTACGCGGTCTTTCTTCTCGCTCACACTCGTACGGTCAAGACGCTGTCTTTTTCTCCTCGTTAATGAATTATTGACTGGAATTTTTCCTTTTTCCTCTCTTTACGTTGCTTCACCCACCATGTCTGTTTACATGTCTTTCTCTTTCTCCACCCACTTCTTTTTATCCCAATAACTTACTTTAGTTATTGTTTCGCCTTAGGCTGAGGTGTCTTGTCTCTAACGCGCAGAAATACCTATGATTCCTAGTAGACAACTGATGATGGATAATTCTAACTTCTAATTATTTCTAATTTTTCATTATATATATATATATATATATATATATATATATATTATTCAAAATATTAACAAATGAAAAATATTCTCATAATCAAAATATATACTTTATTATATATATTTCAGAGGTACTGTGTTGTTTTTTCAGTACGTCCTCATCATGACTACCAATACTGGAATTGAATAATCAAAACCGTAGCGGTATGTCATATATCAAATCATATATTTTGTCTGATGAACACGTACTGAAAAAACAACACAGTACCTCTGAAATATATATAATAAGGTATATATTTTGATTGAGAATATGTTTCATTTGTTAATATTTTGAATAATATTAAAAACTCCAGGAAAACCTCCTATCGAGTGCTTCTAATCTATTGTAAAATTGTATTTATTGAGTAATCAACGAACCATACTAATCTTTCGTTATATGTATATATATATATATATATATATATATATATATATATATATATATATATATATATATATATATATATATATATAGCCACAACATAAGCTAAATAGAGTTGCAACTACTGTAACCATATAACCAAGTACTGCTGAGGATAAGCTTTTTTTTCTCTTACGTGCATCTACCATATCCATGGTAAGCCTTTTCTTTTTCACTCTCCACTTCCCAGAACAACGCCCTGCTTTCCGTCCCAAATTCAGTGAACCTCAGTAACTAGTTTGGCATGTAGAATCTCAATACGGTTTCGTTTATGTTTCATATGTAGATGATGTGTTGTGAACTTATTATTCACCATATGCTTGATGATGGTAGTTAAATGTTTGATTCTGTGATGCAGGTTAATGATATCTGTCAGTGTTATCCATATGAGTGTCACGAAGTTATAGCAGTTGTGTGCAAGCAGGAATTAAATAAATTATATCAATAAGTCTCATCAAAAGGTTCCATATACTTTCTGGTGTTGTCATCAGCAACTTTTAACATAAATGGGACTGGCTTTTCCCCTGTCACATAAAGAAGGGCCTGACATTCAACATCAGCCTAGAGAAATTGGCAAAATTGGATTTTAAAAGGTTTTACGTTATATATACTCTACAGATTTCACAGACATCTGTCAGATCCGCATTTATGAATATATGTTTGTATGTATGTTCTTCTGGTTTTATAATTTCACAAATCTTTTCCCCAGAAGAACATACATACATATATTCATACATACGGATCCGACAGATGTCTGTGAAAGTATGTATGTATGTATGTATGTATGTATGTATGTATGTATGTATGTATGTATGTATGTATGTTCTTCTGGTTTTATAATTTCACAAAGTTTTACCAATAGAGAGAGAGTCGGTTTCTAACATAGACACAAGACTCTCTCATTGGAATGTACACAACATCAACTAGGTAGATATGTATGTATGCATGCATGTGTAGATATGGATGTTATTGTATGTGTGGATGTATATGTTTTGTGTTGTATATGTGCATGTGTATATGCTTTGTATCTGTACATGTGTATATGCAGTTATTAGATGCAACATTTTTGGAATGTTTTACATATTTTTACTGTTTCCTAACTAGTTGTGTTCTTTCTGTTCCTGTGAAGCCTAGCTTCTCAAGATTTGTATTGAGGCAGTTACTAACATATCCCAGTGCCCCAATAATCACAGGCATAAATCTGAAGGTGTAATCAGGGTGGAGTATCTGCAGATTTCTCATCAGTTCTGCATTATGTATGTATGTATGTATGTATGTATGTATGTATGTATGTATGTATGTATGTATGTATGTATGTATGTATGTATGTATGTATGTATGTATGTATGTATGTCGGGTCACTCTTGAGTGCTACTGGTAATATGTAACCCAGTACAACCTGTCGCATGTTCGGGTCATCGGCGACTAAACCAGCAATTCCACGTAGTTTACTTGGTGAGGAGGGTGATTTTGGACACCCTGCAAGACAAAAATCAAAACCTGACAAAGGGCAGAAGAACTCATAAGAGTCAACGGCCATCGAAAAGTGTACATAGGTATGTATATGTATATGTGTATATAAATGGGTGCATGTGTATGTATATGCGCGGTTAAACCACTGGGAGTGAAGGAATCCTATCCTTTGTCAGGGCATTCTTCTAGGAGAAGGCAACTCAGGAAACTGGGATTACTCCGATATAAAACCTGCGGCTCAGTAGTTAACGATGATGTTGATCTTTTCTTCTTTTCGGGTTATAGCTACTGTCGCTCAGAGAGTGGGATTGGCTCAGTGCACAGTCTTTCCTCACTTTAAAAAATATCTTCACGCACAGCATTGCACGATAGAATTAATTAATAATTATCAATAATGTTATATCGTGCAATGACCACACTCGATAACGAGGGGGCAGCCCTCATCATGTATGTATGTATGTATGTATGTATGTATGTATGTATGTATGTATGTATGTATGTATGTATGTATGTATGTTAAGAGAGTGGGACTGGCTTTGTGCAGTGCCTTTGCTCACTATAAAAGCTTCACGGCACAGGCATTGCTTTATATCTGGAGATCTCTCTGCACTTGTCGTCACATGGTACCATGGGCCCAGCACTATGTGTCAATAATTGTCACAAGTGTAGTGTTTGTACCAGAATTTTCAAGTCGCTGGCTGGACTAAAAAGTCACACTCGTTCAGCGCATCGGTAGGAGTTCTCCTACATGGATATAAAGTAGTGGCCGTACTCGAAAACGAGTTGGCAGCCACCATGTATGTATGTATGTGTGTCAGGTCGCTCACGTGTGCTACGGGTAACATGTAACCCAGCACAACCTGTCTCATGGTCGAGTCGTCGACGACTAAACCGGCAATCGAACAACTTGCTTGATGAGGAGGGTGATATTTGCACACCCTGCTGGATGAAATATAAGATCTGGCAAAGTGCGGAGGGACTCAGCAGAGACAACGGCCATCCAAATAGTACTTTACTTTTTCACCTGGGAGTGAAAGGTCCCCCAGCTGTTCTCACAACACCTTTCTAAGAGACGGAAGCACTAAAAAATTGTGGCTTCGGAAGCATCCGATGATGTTGACCAGTTCTCCTTTTCGGGTTTTGTTTTCGATGCTCAGAGAGTGGGATTGGTCGAGTACAAGGCTTTTCCCCACTTAAAAAACCTTCAAACATTGGCATTGCTTGTTCAGGATATGTTACAGGTTTGTGTGGCTGGCCGTAGCCTAAAAGTACACCAAACACTATAATCTGACAAGCGATCGCAATACTTTTAGCAGAGTTTGCAGCCATCATTGTTGGTAGGTAAGGGTGGTTGCATGGGTGAATGGAATCAGCGTGTGACACGGCTGGTATATTTGAATGACAATTAAAATCTGTCCGACGGGTTTCTAAATAGATTTTGTCCTCTTAATTTCACTCATACATAAAGTATAAAGGCGAACCTTGATGAAAGTAAATATCAAAAGCCTTCCTATAAGTACAATTAGATAGAATTTAGAATATCTTGACTTTGAAGCACACTTCATAACCAATCGACCGTGCTTGTGTCAAGAGATATATGGGAATATATGCGAATATATAACAACAGAAGAACGCATAAACTTAAATGTGTAGTAGAATCGGTAGAGCGTCGGACATACTTCATTGTTGTATTTAGTTGCGTATGTTTGCGTTCTGAAGATTCCTCTGGATTTCAGCTTTGCATTTGATATTTTATAGAGTCATAAGCATAACTACAGTTAAAGTACCGAGTCAACGAGGAGACATTGTCTCTAATCGAAACCAAAATCTAACATGTTGTTCCTAGGTTATATCACCAATTTGAGATGTGTTGGTCATAGTATTTACCCTCGCTATTAAGAAATCAATACCGCATTATAGAAAATCCAATTCCGCATTCAATGTTTTGTTATTCGTGATGATATTCTTGTTTTCTTTTATTCGTTTACTGGATTCAGTCATTATTTCCGTCTGGCAATCTTCACCCAAAGATAGCCGGAGAAGTTTAAGTGGTTCAAACAGGGGGCTGAATTAAGTCCAAGAATTGCACTAACTGGTGCATTAATGCGCCAGCTTCAGCATTTTGTCACCAGAAAATGGGAATTAGCTGTAAAAGCCAAATTCGCTATCTTTAATTCGGTATTCAGGTCAACTCTTATCTATTGTCATGAATCTTGTGTCATAACCAAGATAATACGATCGCGAATACAAGCAGTCATAATAGGGTTCCTCCGAAGGGTTTCCGAAGTAACGTTATTCGATAAAATGCGTAACTCGAAAATCTGAGTCGCTCCAGTTAAAGTGGCTACTTCTCCTTGAGATCAGATCTACAATACTACGGTGATGTAGTCAGAATATCTCAGGAAAGAATCACTGGACAGATTTTACGAACAAAACCAGCCGACAGAAGATCCAAGGGTAGACACCGAACACGCTGGTTGCATAACATCCATGAACTTATGTGGTCTCTCTTGGGGATCCAGCCAGATCAAATAGAAGCAGTTGCTATCTTACAAGACCCGCTTGAAGGAATGTCTGAGGACTCTGCCCGCACGACAATCCTAGGAACAATAATCAAAGAAGAAGAGAAATGCATTGGCAAACCGAGTGTGACACTCAGTGGAAGTACATGCATATACACACACATCATATATATATATATAGAGAGAGAGAGAGAGAGGGGAGAGAGAGAGAGAGAGTGGAGAGAGAGAGGGGGGGGGGGACATCCCGAATTACGGAAAACTGAAATCAGCATTATACGTATATGATAAATATATATATATATTTATAGTAATAATAATAAAATTGAAGACTAAAATCCAAAGAGGGCTCGATAAGGATAAATATATATCAAATATATAAGAACCGTAGAGCAAATATTTATTAAAATAACAGATTAAACCAGTTCTGCGTTTACAGATTGACTTTGTTAGTTTCAGAAGATCCCGTTAAGGGTGAAAGCAGCGATTCTTTGCTTAAACTTTAATCTGTTATTTTAATAAATATTTGCTCTACGGTTCTTATATATTTGATATATATTTTCCTTATCGAGCCCTCTTTGGATTTTAGTCTTCAATTTATTATTATTACTATATGTATATGTATATATATCCTGATGATTTCTTTGAATGAAACAGTTCTAGTCCTGTAGAACCCATTTCTATATTCAATATATATATATATATATATATATATATATATATTTATATATATATATATATATATATATATATTGAGTTAAGAACTCAGAGTAGTCACTTACACTTAAATACCTCTAAGAAAAAAGCTTTTCCGAGCCGTACAATATAATTGAATAAACAAGAGAGATGAACACTAATATAAACATATAAATTTTGGTCCTTACGATTCGAACATATATATATATACACCTTTTATTGTTAAGATTGTTGATGTTCTATTAAGAGAACCGATTTTACTGAAAAAATCGAATAATGTACACCATTTTACCAGGGGGGAAAAAAATACTGGTCCACCCACACACGCACACACACACACACACACATATATACACAAACACATACACACGCGTACATCAACATACAAAGAGACTTATACACACACACACACACACACGCACTTCTCCGTATAAGACAAAAGCTGAAAAATATCTTTTGACCTTCGAATGACTCTGCTGTGTGTATGTACGCACACACACACACACACACACACACACACTTATCTTAATAGCCATTTGACACACATCGCTGGTGGCTATTGTCGCAGCATCGAACACCTTACTACTACTACTACTACTACACACACACACACACACACACACACACACACACACACACACACACACACACACACACACACACATTTGTTGTGAAAGAGTCATTTCTCAATCTTGGCGCAAAACCAATTTTTTATCCACATGACCTCTACCGACCAATCAAAATTGTTTTGACCATAATTTTTGCTGGAGCCACTTTTCTAACATTTTAACATAAAAACAGTCTTGGCGCAAAATCAACTTTTTACATTCACATGACCTCTACCGACCAATCAAAATTGTTTTGACCACAAGCATTTTTGCAACACAAAAATAACGCTGGAGCCATTTTTTTAACATAAAAACAGGTAGAATTCCCAAAACTAATCAGATCAGAGCAAACAGCAGGGACACTCTATCTCAAAATTATTTTTGAAAAGCATTTAGAAATGCGCAACCGGTAAAAACTTAAAAACTTAAAACCACAACTGAATACTAACCCATACAATCACTAATACTCTTTTATTCCTAATTAAACCATTTTTCAACTGTGAACAATTTGTCAGCATTTTCTATTCCGTTTACCAATATATATATATATATATATATATATATATATATATATGCAAAAGTTCTATTTGAATTGTTGGGATACAACAAGCAAATATTTTTATAACTGATATAAAGCACTCAACAAATAATTGGAGTAAAAATACGATATTGACAAATGGAAACTATATTTATAAAACTATATTTATTTCATTATACATATTTCAAGGACACCAATTTAAATTATGGTGTGCTTTCATCAGATAAAATATAATATAGAGCAGTTTTATAAATAAATATTGACATACCCTTAAAGAATGCAACCATTACTGTTGGAAGCTCTTTATCCACCTAATTTTAACTCTTTGACATTAGAGATAGAACAGATACTCTATACTATTTCCTGTCAGCATGGCTTGGCAAGCTAGTTAGAACGCTGGTTTGAGACCTTTATTTCCCTCTGAAGAAGAGATATTATCTCGAAAATTAAGGACATTTAAATAAATCTAAGGTAAAAGACGAATTGTCAACAATATCTTTTGCAATTGCATTCTTTTTTCTGTCCATACCTGCATTGTTTTGGCTTTATTATACATATTCAAACGTTTATATATATATATATATATATATATATATATATATATATATATATATATCAGTGGATGTCTCTGATTAACAGTGGGTTGTTTAATACTTGATAAAGTAATATTCCTATTAGGAATGTGCTACTTGGCTATCCACAACAGTGATTGGGTCGCAATTATCATTATCATCATACCATGTCTAACATTAGTATATTTATGCTACCCTTGAGGGTAATAGAAAATGATAAATTTTAGTTTATACATCATGTTTAGCAGTCCGCTGTAAATTGTGTGCAGTGAAGAGATGTGATAAATCTTAACCAGATAAAGTTATATGAATCCCCACAAAAATGTTACCGAAAGTTTAATAGTTATATAAAGTTAGCATTGTTACTAATCATTTAAAGAAGTCTGCTATGCATTTAATGAAATTTGCTACGAGCCATTTCAAGCCTTTCTGACACAGTTGCTACTGTACCACTATTACTAACTATATTCACATTGACAATATGGCTTACAGGAAAATACACCAGGAAGCTTTCTGCATACTAACTTCATATATAGTAAATTTTCTAATACACGCGGTGCTGTACGTAAATATTTTTCATTTAATAAATCACGTAACCAAACTATTTTACATTATTCGGATTTACCATTTGAGTTTAGTGATGATTTCTGTATGATTTACATTTTATTCGTGTGAGGAAAGATAAGTGGGTTGTCTTCTGATCAACAGGAATAACTAGATAGTTGTGAAATAAGTAAAACCAACGAGTATACTTTTGTTTTTACACGAAAAGAATAACTAAAAGTGTTTACAATTTAAAATTTATTTTAGACTTTCTAAATACAGTAGGGTCTGAAGTTCTACTATATTTAAAGGAGGACTGGTGGCAATGTTAGAAACACACATTCCTTCCGAACAGTTAAATTTCAAGAAAACAAATTTGATGTAGGCTTCTAGAATTATCAACCAAATTATTCTCGAATCATATGTTAGTGTCTTAGAAAAGGAAGGACATACTGTACAGTTTACTCATCGAAACCGAGAAAATACGTTGTTTACGACTAGTCTTGGTCTTAGTTCAGTTTGATCAAAGTTGTCTCGGAGTTAGACAACCACAATAGTAACAATAAAATTATTGACCACCACCGCTACCAACATGACTATACTTTACTGAAATACAAAGGGCACATCAGAGGTAGCAATATGCTCCGGGAGGTTTAATTATCGTAAAATACCAAATTATGCCAAAAATAGGATAATAATTGTTTCTACTTTAGGCACAAGGCTAGCAATTTGAAGGGGAGGGGAAAGTCGATTAAATCAACCCATGCATTACTGTTTTTTTTTATTTCATCCACTCCGTAAGGATGAAAGACAAAGCTAACCTTGGCAGGACTTGAACTCAAAACGTAAAGGGCCGTAACTATGCGGGGAAGCATATTGTCCGATGCTCTACTGCTACTGCTAATCCACCGCCCTAAATAGCATAATAATACAAAGAATATTGCCTGAGTTTCTGATAAAACGAATTATCGTTATTATATATCTGTGATAATATACTTTGGATGAAGGAGAATAGTAAGTGGCCCCACGAGAAGAATAACTAATTCGAGAGAATATATCTAGTATTGACAATGGAATGGAAACAATCTATTCCAGTAGATTAAAGAAAGGGTTTGATTCGAGGTCCCGAGAACGTGAGAACGATAACGAATACGTTAGTCAACTGTACAAATCCCGAATGTATAAAGGCAGAAACGTTGAGCTCAGTTATCCGAATAAGCCAGTGTATGTTAACACAAAAAATTTGATATGTGAAAGTTACGAAATACTACTGATAATACTGGTACACGAGGAACGCCGGATGATGCAACGACGGAAACACTGTGTTTATAACAACCAAGATGAGGACACTAACCTCAATATATCGATGTATAAAATCAAAAAATAAGCTTGAAAACGGCTAAATACGAATTGTTGAAGTCATTACTTTCTATACTTATTTGGCGTAAAAAAATAAGAGATGTTTCCCATTTCTTGCCAAAAAATATATGGCGAATTGGAAAACAAACATGCATTTACCAAAATACAATAATATCTGTTTCAATACGGAATTTCAGTTCAAATCTCTTGCCAAAAATACACATATTGATAATAATGATTGCACAGACTGGCACTAGGCCACAGATTTTTAAAAGGGAGGAATATACAAGATAGAATCTACTTTAGCACACACACACACACACACACACACACACACACACACACACACACACACACACTCTCTCTCTATCTCTCTCTTTCTTTCTTCGTCTCTCCCCTCGCTCCTTCCTCTTTAATTTACTCTGTTTATTTTATAAAATAGAAAGGGTTTGGAAGGCGAAATTATATGATTCCTGATGGGATTTCCACTCAAAGAATTCTACTGCTTCTGCTAGGATATGAGGTTGATGATGATGACAGTGATGATAATTGCGGTGGTTGGGTGTAATGATGATGCTGGTGGTTGTGTCGATTATGTCGATGGAGATTATGGTGGGGATGGTGATAACGAAAATATTTGTTTCTAGATTAAAGAAGATTTAGACTACATGAATACCAGTAATTCACTGGTACTTGTATTTTATTGTTCGTCATTTCTACTGATATTAGCGCTTTGACTCCATAACAATAATTGTTTCTACTTTTGGCACAAGGCCAGCAATTACCCAGTACATTACTGGTATTTTATTTTATCGACCCCGTAAGGATGAAAGGCAAAGTTAACCTCGGCGGGATTTGAACTCAGAATGGCAAGGGCCGTAACTCTATGCGTCAAAGCAGGGCGTCCGACCCTCTACCGATACTGACAATAATAATAATTTCTGATATAGTTACAAGGTCAAAATTTTGAGGTGTAGGCAAAGTCGATTGAATCGTCGCCAGTACATTACTGGTACTTTATTTTATCGACCCCGTAAGGATGAAAGGCAAAGTTAACCTCGGCGGGGTTTGAACTCAGAAGATAAAGGGCCATAACTCTGTGTTGCAAAGTATGGTGCCTGACGCTCTACCGATACTGCCAATTAACCAGTGTGTTACTGGTACTTTATTTTATCGACCCCGTAAGGATGAAAGGCAAAGTTAACCTCGGCGGGATTTGAACTCAGAATGGCAAGGGCCGTAACTCTATGCGTCAAAGCATGGCGTCCGACCCTCTACCG
Source organism: Eledone cirrhosa (assembly GCA_964016885.1). Taxonomy (NCBI): domain Eukaryota; kingdom Metazoa; phylum Mollusca; class Cephalopoda; order Octopoda; family Eledonidae; genus Eledone; species Eledone cirrhosa. Next base: position 172,080,959 of record OZ024741.1, read on the forward strand.
ATACTGACAATCACCATTGCAATAATAATGGTTTCTTATTCTGGTACATGGGCATCGGATGAAGTGAATATTACAAAGAGAAATTTATAACATCGTGGAGTTTTCTATAGAAAGGAAAATATTAGCTAACAAGCAAGAATAGCTGTTATTTTGAGTTAGCAATAATAAAGATTATTCTTAATTTCTACTTCGGTATTTTCGATTCCAGCAACATCACGAATGTAAATATTCAGGTAAAAGAATATTATTGTAAATGATTACAATAATATTCTTTTACGATCACATTTATTATATATATATATATATATTATTTGCGGCATAGAATTATGGCCCTTTACGTTCTGCGTTCAAATCCCGCCGAGGTAAGCTTTGCCTTTCATCCTTATGGGGTTGATAAAATAAAGAAGCAGTCACGCACTGAGGTCGATTTAATCGACTTTCCCTCCCCCAAAATTGCTGGCCTTGTGCCTATATAAGAAACCATAATATATATATATATATATATATGTATATATATGGGTGTGTGTCTGTAAACATTACTTGAAAAGGTTCGAATCGATGAGTATGTATATATTACTAAAAGTCTGTGATTGTTTGCTTGCTTCTCTGTAATGTAATACAGACAAAAGGGCGCATAATGGGAAAATAATTTGAAAGGAAGTTGCCCCTGAAATGGGAATACAAATGGAATAAAACAAGTTTCGCGTAAATCGAAGCACGGGTTCCCAAGATATGGGTTTTTTCCGGGTACCTTCATAAGCAAAGAGAGAGAATGATAGAGAGAAAGAGATAGTGGTTGTGAGAGAGTAGATCTTTGTTTATAAAGGTACCCGGAAAAAACCCATATCTTGGGAAGCCATGCTTCGATTTACGCGAAACTTGTTTTATTCCATTTGTATTCCCATTTCAGGGAAAACTTCCTAAAGAGCGAGAAACGCGTCAGTTATTCCCCTTTGCTTTTGCTGAAGCAAGGTATGTGACTATAATCACTACTTTAAATTCATAGCGAAAGTCCTTCAAAATGTTTTAAAATAAACATACAGTATATTATTAAGTATACAATGCGTACATTCATATATATATCGCTATATCAGAGCTCCAACACAATATATGTCTGTGTGTGTATTTATATATCTATATCTATATATATATATATATATATATTATTCAGGATATTAATATATGAAGACATTCACATAATCAAAATATATGTTTTATTATATATATTTCGAAGGTACTGTGCTGTTTTTTCAGTACGTTCTCATCAGATAAAATACATGAATTGAACCATCAAGACCGTTGAGGTATGTCATACATCAATTCATGTATTTTATCTGAAGAGGACGTACTGAAAAAACAGCACAGTACCTTCGAAATATATATAATAAAATATATATTTTGATTATGTGAATGTCTTCATATATTAATATTCTGAATAATATTAATAACTCCAGAAAACATTTCTGTAAGAGTGCTTTTAATCTATTGTAAAACGATATTCATTGAGTAACCAATGAACCATATTAATCTTTGGTCATATATATATATTGTTATGCTTTGGGAGGGTCATGTTGCCAATAAGAAACACATGCACCAGTCGCTTTCACTTCAATTTATTATAAATTAAATTTATAAATTTAGGAATTTATAAATTTCCGGTTGCTTGGTTGGTTTCACAACCAGAGGATTGTTCATATATTGTCAAAGTTCTTTCGTCACACATTCTGTGACCTCTTCAATGACTGGGGATTCTTTTCTTTGTTTTTGTGTCTCTCCTTTGTTCTGTCCTACGCCATCTTGTTTTTGTGTGTGTTGTGTGCTTAGTTTGCGCATGTGTTACATCCGGGTGTCTGTGTGTGTTTATATTTGTTTATTTATTTGTTTATTTACATGTTACTGGTTGGTTGTTTGTTCTATGTGTGTGTGTTTTCATTTTGTACTTAATTGTAAGTTGTGATGTTGCTATTCCATTCATGTTTTCTATTTAATTTTGGTTGGAGTTCATTTATGTTTATTGCCTCTGTGATTTGTCTAAACATTGCGTCTTTTCTGTGTGTAGATTCTATTATTATTTCTATGTTCCCTAATTTACCCTTATGTTCTATTTTAGCATGTTGGTGGAGTACAGATGATTCTTTACTATCTTGAAGAGATCGCCAGTGTTCATTTATCCGTTCTCCTATACTACGAGCTGTCTCACCTATGTACACTATATTCTTACCTCTACATTGTCCTTCAGTACATCTTATGCTATATACTACATTTCTAGATTTACAGTTAATATGGGGGCTTAGTTTACAGATTATACATTTCTTATCTATATAAGGAGGTCTTTGAAAAGGGTATGTATTGCTAATATGTGTTTTTATGGAGGTACCTTGTCTTTCTACTATCTTAATATAGAGTTTCTGTTTATCTAGGGCCCTTCTAAATATAATGCATCCCAACAACATAATTCAGCCCAACAAAAGGACTGCCAACAACTTCCAGGCCTGGAACAATGATGTGCCAGCGTTGTATAGGCTTCGAAAAGATCATAAAACGAGCAGTAACCCTGTCACGGGACCACCAACTCGGCCATTCTGTGGAGCTATCATTGCTAGTAACTACAGACTTTCCTACTTCCTCTCCCTGATCATACGCCACATCAGCTATATGTGACAGCACGGAGGACCTCCTCAGAAGAATCGGCGAAAGTAACCGATCTAGGGACCTAACAAACTGCATAATAGGTAGGATGGATGTTGTGTCACTATATCCATCTATTGACGTGGATTTTGCTGTGGAGAAATGTGTAGAAATGATCAGTGAGAGCAATGTTGAATTCCGTGGGATTGATACCAGTGAGCTGGGACTCCTCATTAAACTTACCTATAGTAATGATTATCTAGATACATATGTCCTTAGCAACCTCTGCCCTACAAGACCAGCAAGAGGCGGACCACCTACCATTACCTCAATGGCCAAGAAAACCCACACAGATAGATGGAACGGGTGGACCAGAGCCATACGGACCCCCGAAAACCACGATGAACTAAAGAAAAGAATTGCACATACGGTGGGGGCCAGTATAAAATTAACCCTTAAGGAACATATGTTCAAATTTAATGGAAAAACATATGCCCAAGAGGAGGGAGCAGATATTGGTGTTACCATTGCAGGTGACATAGCTAACCTATTTATGGTATGGTGGGACAATAGACTTAAACTTAAACTTAAAGAACAATTAGAAGAC
>OZ024741.1:172089193-172126693 GCA_964016885.1 Eledone cirrhosa
GGGAGGGGAGGGCATATATATATATAAATACATATATATATATATAAATACACACACACACACACACACACACACACATACATATATATATATATATATATATATATCGATCAAAGCGATCGACGGACATCCGTCAGTTTCTTGTATAGAAGTGACGACAATATATTTTTCTTTATGTTGTTGTTTAACTCCAAAACTACCCTGATTAATTAGATTTATATGTTCAGACGCATCGCAATCGTAATAATCTTGTGTTTTTGCATATTTGGAAGCATATGTTCTTTTTGCGTTTTGTATATTTTTTTAGATATGATGCATTAGTGATATTTTGGCACTATTTTTAGCTGATTGAGTGGCCATGAATATATCCTCTCTTATTAGCTTCTTTTTCTGCTGCTGATATAATGGAGGATTTAAAACTGAGAGAAGACGGACATGACAATAGCACAAGTAAATCGATATTATTGGGTAAACTTCTGAAAATTGTAGTCGTTCGCATGCCATGGGGAATGATTTAAATGAGTGAAAGTTCTGAGCATTCACAACTACGATAATATTAAAAAAAAAGATTTCCTTTTTTTCTTTCCTTTGAAAGCCTTTGTTCAAAACACTGCTATTGCCATCTCCCCGCGGCAAGTAAACTTATTCAAATTTGCAAACATCACTAAATTATATTTGCCAACGCAAACCTCCAATAGTTTTTCCTCAGTTTTTATTTGCTAAATCAATATCAGCCATTTTACCGAGTAAACTATGTGAGAAAATGATATGTATATGATAGTAATATTTTCCAACACCTTAACTAACATATCTAACAATGGTAAAAAGTTCTCAACTCTGAGTAAACATTGACTATGTACCTCCAAAGTGGTGCACCTTACAAGCACATTTTAAATACACAAACATGCAGAAAGAGAAAACTTAGCTCATTCTTTCGGTTCCTATTTCGTTTTCTTCTTATATTTCTGTATTATTTTCTTCTATAGAGCGGTGGACTGGCAGTATTGGTAGATGGGTCGGACGCCATGCTTTGCAACATAGAGTTACAGCACTTTACGGTCTTAGTTCAAATCCCGCCGAGATTAACTTTGCCTTTCATCCTTACGGGGTCGATAAAATAAAGTACCAGTAATTCACTGGGTTAATTGCTGCCCTTGGTGCCAAAAATAGAAACAATCATTTTCTTCAATAACTTTCCTAGTTACCTTCTTTTGTTCTGTGATTATCTTCTAATTTCGTTTTCCTTGTTTCGTTTCTACTTTTTTCTTACTCTTCTGTCTTTACCGCCTCACGTTCCAAACTTCTGTACTTGCTTTTCGTTCCGTTCTCTCCCACTTTCTTCATATTCTTTCTCACTTTGTTCATTCGTTCATTACTTATTCCCTTTTCATTCGTTCCTTCTTTTCTCCTTTCGTTTCGTCTTTCATTCTTTCTCTAATGCCTCCCTTTCTTTCGCCTTTACTTCTTTTCCATGTTTTTTTATCTCTTTACCTCATTCTTTCGTTCATTCTTTTTTCTTCCTTCTCTTCCTTCTTTACATTCTACCTTTCTTTTTCTTTGTTTCAGTTTTCACCATTTTATTCTTATACCCCCTCTCTCTCTCTCTCTCTCTCTCTCTCTCTCTATATATATATATATATATATATATATATATATATATATATATATATATATATATATATATATAAAATAAAGTTAAATAAAAGTCAAATGATTAAAATTTAGCTTCGTTTATTACTGCTATATATATTTCAGTGACAGCCATCTTTGGCTGTGACCTCTTCAGGCAGTTTGAATTAGTATGGTATAGACAAGTACATATGTTGTTTAGGTGTATGATATTGTCAATACTCTGATATGCCCAGTTCCTTGTTGGGTTGTTAATTCACTGGTTGTTAACACATAATGAGAACCCTAATCTAAGCACGCAGAGGCCGCCCACCCTCTGCAACTGTAGAAACCCCGAATCATGCCCCCTTGGTAATGAATGTCTCAAGAAGAACATAGTGTACGGTTGTAGGGTTAAAACCCCCAACTCCGAACACCTCTACATAGGAGCCACATCAACGAGCTTTAAGGACCGCTGGTACAACCATCGCCATTCATTCAAGAAGGAGGCCAAAAGGAAAAGCACAGCTCTCTCCGACCTGATCTGGAAGCTTAAGCTGGACAGGACCCCATACTCGCTGGCCTGGTACATAATCAGGAAAGTACCACCCGATAAAGGGGGATCTTGCATATGCAAACTATGCCTGAACGAGACCCTCGAGATACTAAGAGGTGGAAGCGGCCTGATAAACCTCAGAACCGACTTCTTCGGGACATGCAGACACCTTAGAGCCGGGACCTTTCTCAAAATATATGGACAGTAGCAACACAAGAAGATTTGAACTCCCCTCAAGCTATAGGGACTTCTACAGAACATGAAAACACCTCTCGGCCAGACCTCCCTCAAGCTATATGGACAATTACAACACCCTAGGTTGTGAACTCCCCTCAAGCCATAGGGAACAACCCAGGCGGAGCAGACACCATGATAGCCTAGAGACAGAATCGGACACAGCCATAATAATCTGGCCAACATCTATAACACAAACACTTTTAATTTACCAGATTTCTGACTTTAAAGTTCCAATCTTAAATCTTGATTTCTCTATATTAATTTGTTATTTGTTTTCTGCCCTCTTCACTGTATAACCTTATATTTATATTTATTTTAAGTTGAGATAGATTATAACACAAACACATTGAATATCTCATCTTAACATCTTGTATCATACCAATCTATCCAACATATTCTGACCTTGAGATTGGTTATAGCACACACACACACACACTTTATCCTACATTATTTCTCACTTCTCCATATACATTATCATTACTTTTTCACCAATCTCTCATTTACTCTTTATTCTTTATTCTCTATTTATTTATTTATTTTCAAATTACACAAATTATATTAATTATTTTATTTTATTATATTATTTATTTATCTTCTGTTTTCTTCATTTATTGCCTTATATTTCTTCATATACATGAAATAACCCCCCCCCCCGCCACCACCACTACGGTGGTGGCGGGTGGGATGAAGAGAAAACACAAACTGAATACTTCTAAATTGTTAGCAGCAGCAAGATATAAGCTGACCACTACAACAACAACAGTACCAAAATAATGGTGGAGGTCAAATGTACTGAACAATAGCAGGCATAAACACTACAGGGAGCCTCACCCCAGAAAGAATTCTATAGACTTCTGACTGAGGAATGCTCTCAGAACTGAACAATGGGAAGTTTGACACATTTTTTGATATTTTGTTCCTTCAACACCTTGTCCCTTCTACCATTTTATCAATTTTTAAGCTAACTCCAACAATGACAACACTAATAACTGACCAATGAGAGGAGAAGGGGACCTGTGACACTAAAATTCGTTTGTTTAAATTCATATGACTCCAGTTCCCCAGTGAATTAACAACCCAACAAGGAACTGGGCATATCAGAGTATTGACAATATCATACACCTAAACAACATATGTACTTGTCTATACCATACTAATTCAAACTGCCTGAAGAGGTCACAGCCAAAGATGGCTGTCACTGAAATATATATAGCAGTAATAAACGAAGCTAAATTTTAATCATTTGACTTTTATTTAACTTTATTTTACACTACTCCGGAGTAACCAAACCAACCTGCGCACTTCGTCGAGTGCTCCAGCCTGCATACTGAGGTGTTGGTATACAACCAACATAAACTCAAAATCTATATATATATATATATATATATATATATATATATATATATATATATATATATATATATATATCTTTCCTTTCAGTAGACAGCTATTTTTTCTTTTGTTTGTTTGTTTGTTTCTTAATTGATTAATTATCTCTTTCGCGTTTGTTTATTTTATACAGTCACTCACACCATTAAATGAAAGAAGAAATGGAAAATACAAAAAGGCAGTTTGTAAAATATACACAACCTTATGCGCATATATACATGACATTTGGAACGAAAATAAAAAGCAGTCATACACCCACGCCATCACTAACAAAACCAACACCCCAATAATAACAAACTTGTAACTATATCACAAACAAGAAGAAAAAGAATCACAGACACATCAAGAACGACAGAAAAAACAACAACAGCAAGAACCAATATCACACACGTAAGCTACATTAATTTCACGGTTGTAAATAAATACAACGAGGTGTTGAGTTTTCTATGAAGAAATAACGAGGAAAGGAGATTGAAAATGACTTTCTTCAGATTACCTTTTCATGAATTTCTCATAGAAGCCCCTCAATTAAGTGAAATGATTCAGCAACAGAGTAGCCAAAGACATATGTACAGACCTTTCAAAGTATATTCTAAAACTGACCGTTTTACCCGATTCTCCATCAACATAGCTTTACTAAGAGTAGCAAATATATATGCATTTCATCTGGAATTACCGTGAGAGCATAATAGGTCAACTCGGCCAAGTTGGAGGTGGTGAACGTCAGCCTCTATGCTGCGACCTTTGCAGCCTCCGTCTTGGACGTGCGGCCCATTCTGCGCCAGGTTCAGGTGAACCCCAAAGAAGATGTCCTCATCCTCGGGTCACCGATCCACCCGCTGGCCATCCGCTCCACCATCAGGTCCAGTCTTCAACAGCTCCAGACTCTCACGAGTCGACTGGGCTTGATTGACGGCCACCCAGCACTCTTTCTGATGAACTGCTTCGCCATGCCGAAGCTCCTCTATACACTCCACAGCGCTCGATGCTACACCCATACATCTCTCCTCGCTGACCTCGATACTTGTATCCGAGCAGCAGCCGAGGGGATATGCAAGGTCAAGTTTGACGACATAGGGTGGCAACATACCACTTTACCGGTCAGGTATGGCGGCGTTGGCCTCCGGTCCCCGATCTCACTAGCTTTGCTGGCGTATCTTTCGTCGGTAACCTCGTGCCGCGTCCTCGTTAACAGGGTTCTTCAAAACACAACAGAACCCTCTGTGTTCAGTAAACGTGAGGCCGCCTGTGAGACGTGGACCGCCTGGGACTTAGCCCAGTAGACGTCCCTCCTCCTTCTCCCCCTATTGACGTCAAGTCCCCCCAACGCACTTGGGATGCCATCCAGTGCAACCTGGCCTCAGACAGGCTCACGCACCAGTTCAACCAGCACCGCCTTGCTTGTTTTCGTGCGGCCTTCAAATCCCACAGTGGTGCCTGGCTCCATGCCCTGCCCTCCTTCTCCACTAGCACGCAGATAGACAACCATAGCGTGCGAATCGGCGTTTCCATAGGGCTCGGCTTCCAGATCTGCCAGCCACACCAATGTCGCTGCGGTTCCAGCGTGGACTCTTTCAGTCTCCACCCGCTTTCCTGTCGCCATAGGGCCGGCCGCATTCAACGCCATGCTGCCTTCAACGAGGTCATTAAGCGTGGGTTAGACGCTGCAGGCTTCCCTTTTTAGCTCGAGCCGGTGGGGATGGATCGAGTGGAGGGCAAAAGGCCAGATGGCATGACCATCTTCCCGTTCCGCGGTGGCAAACCCCTCGTCCGGAATGCCACTACACCGACACCTTCTGCAGCCGCAACCTGGTGAAGTCTGCGACTGACCCAGGTTCTGCTGCACGTCGGGCTGAGGGGGCCAAACTCCTCAAATACCGGTCGCTCTCCGACAGGTTGGCGGTCGTACCCCTGGCAGTGGAGACTTCTGGTGTCCTCGGCCCCAGGGCTACCTCCTTACTCACCACCATAGGCCCTGAGCTGGCGAGTTGGAGTGGTGTGAGCCCTGCGAGTTGGAGTGGCTTTTCCAGCGCGTCTCCCTTGCCGTCCTTCATGGAAACGCCTTCTCCATTCTGCCCGCCGGGGCTGTGGGTGGGCCCCATCGCGTACCAATACATTAGTTAAATACCATTCTTTCATCTGCTCTGTTTATGTTTTCATTCTGAAAGAATTGCAAACGATTTGTTGGTGATTTAGTCGCTTACTTAACTATTTCATGTCACTACACATATGTATGGTAGCCATTAGTGAGACCATAATGTTCGGGCTATATGCACTCACTCACCTTGGACAAATAGGAAGCGTATACATTTTTTTATCGGAATGGATCGGGAAGTGGAGTGCTTGTATCTCGTTGTACAGCGAATCACACTGAACCCAGACAGTATGTCGGTGGCCCAGGATATAAACAACAGCAACGTTCTGCTTTTTAATACAAGCGGAAGAATAAAATGACATCTTAGGCACACGTTGAGATTGTGTGAGCCTAGCCGATAGAAAACAAAAGGGGATTAAACCATACTATTCTGCTTAGGCATTTCCAACTGTCTGACAAGTAGCAATTGATTTTCTCGAATGTACCAGTGTAAATTTAGAGCAATCACAGTAGGTCATCAATATCGTATTTAGATAAGGTATTTGTTAAGACAATTGTCAGGGATAGGGAAATAGAACCAGAATTTCTACTAGTCGAGTACTTCGACCTGACGTTAAGATTTGTATCGTCAACCTAACTAGGACACATCGACTGCTGGAAATTGATCACCTCGTTTCTGATACGCTCAACCTTTAAATATCAAACTTAGATACGCGTGGTTGGCAGTGGAAAATAGCAACAACTGGTGTTGGGAAATTCTGGAGGGAGCGATTAGAATAGAACCAATAAGTTTTAGTAAATAAGTAGATATGGAGCAACTTTGGAAAAGCGAATGTGATGGCATTGCTTACATTTTGTGTATTTTGAGCGTCTAAATTAATTTCATCAAACGTAACAGGAAATTGATCTGGCAACTTTGCTTGGCTCATCTATAAAAACTATTGTAAACTTTCCAGACACTGTCGACACTGAGGATCATCAGAACTTGCCATTTAATAGAAACCCTGTTTGAGTGTAATATATCAAATGGCAAGCTCTATTGATTCCTATTCAAATAAGGTTCCTAAGTTCAAATATCTAGTCTATGCAAATATAACCTAGTCGTGATTCTGTTTGTATTTCACCCTGTCTTTTGCTTATGCAAACTTTCATACTGTTCTGGATATACATGATCATGCTACACAAAATAGTTTCCACTCGAACAGTGACAAGACTGATAACATTTTAATGTTTGCGGTTAGTTTTCCGCTTTCTTGTGAGATGTTAATATTTTATCCAACCTATATCTAGCAGAATAATTTCTTTATTTACGATTCTGTCGAAAAAAGTATAAAAGAAAGTTTTCAAATCCTCAATGTCAATAGATTTGTTGAAATTCTCTATTCACGTTTAACTTCGATTTTCTTTGAGATGGCATTTAAAAGAAAAATCTCCAAATAGTTACAGCATGTCGACATTTCACAGTCCGATGACTGAAAACAGTAGTAGTTGAATGAACAAAAAAATGATTATCTCTTCAGTGCCAACAGGATGCTCTTTAATCTTTACTATGTTGTCAAGATTTATAAGTTTCAGCTTATCGTTTAGTTACTCAAGAAAGCACTATGACGTCTGAGACTGCATATTCTTCAGCTAACGACTCATTGACATGAATTTAGAACAGTTGATTACGAAAATAAGTTGTAATGAAACATCACAAATTTATGTAAATCTAGATGTGTACCAGTGTTAACTATTTAATAAGAAGGACGTGTGGTCTCAATAAGAAAAATCTTTTACAATTATTGGCATCATTACATTGAAATCAATAATGATTTGCTGAATTAATTGCTGTATAGATTGAATAGTGTGAACTACTAAACATCTTTGAATTTTCTGATATAATGTTTTATACTGTTAACGCGGCGAAAGAAGTGCAACGCTCATGACGCTTTTCAAAGCCTTCCAAGGCTGACGTGAAAGACGGAGGATGGATTAACCAAGCGAGTATTAAATCAAGCGACGGATTAAGTCTATTATAAAAAGGGCAACAGCGTGTTTTGATTCAGAGTGCAAAGAGTCGGAACAAATACCACAAGATATCTCGTTGATTCTCTGACAATTTCACCACACAGTTACCTTTAATGAAAGATACTATTGGCTTCAGTAGAACTTGAACTTGGAGCACAAAAAGCAGAGGAAAATAATTGTTTCTAGCATAAGTACAAGGTCTGTAATTTTAGGGGAGAAGGAAAGTTGATTAAACCAGCCCCAGTATATCAATTTTACTTTATTTTATTGATCCCAGAAGAATAAAAGGCAAAGTTGACTAGAGTGGGATTTGAAATCAGAATGTAGGGGGTCGTCCGACGTTCTAATGATTCTGCTACTCCACCACCGTGCTTTTATATTAATTCCTAATATTGACACAAGACCAGCAAATTGTGAGGAAGGGCAAAGTTGGTACTTTATTTTATCGAATCCCTGGGCAGGGGCTAGGTGAATGACAAAGTTGATCATGGCAGGATCTGATGTCAGAATGTAAATAGCCCGAACAAATACAGGATTGGCATCTTATACGAGGGTCTGCCAATTATGCCAATCAACAACCCCTAGCCCGAACAAATAATGCAAATTAGTTTATCATACGAGCTATCGACTCAGTAAATACGCTGCCTATTTATGTTCATTCTTAGAATGCTAAGCAACCGCATAAATGCCTCATTTTTGGCCTGTGTGTAAAATTATTTAATGGATCTCTCTTAGTTTCGACGGTGCGTTTTCTCTTTGCTCAGTTAATGGAACGCTATACTCATTAGATTACTTCATAAGTGGCAGTGTATTCTACAGACAATGTTTACTACTAATAGGTATGTGATCTAATCCAAAATGATCAAAGGCCCAACGTCAATGCCTGCGGGTTTTGTCTCAATAAACCAAAAAATGAAAAATTAAACTCCGCATAGCAACAATTGAAAGTATTTATTCGAACATTACCCTGCCTGGTAGTCTGGTAATTATTTGTCGACTTGTTCGATTCTTTCATCCTTCTTGAGAAAAGTAGAAGGTATCTAGTTTTACATAGATTTACAATTCATGGAATAATGCTTCGACTTCTTTGACTGTTCTTACTACACTTATGAACAACATAGACCGCATTTAAAAGAAAGTCTCTTGATTGATTTGATGCGAGTAACACACTAATACTTTTCAAACTCTAGCCTATAGGCCAGCATTCTCATCATTCCAACAGACTCTGTTTCTCTTTTGTGTGTAAAAATTCCACCGTGAAAAACACTCGTCTTTCCCTCATCCTCTCGTGACATGACACAACACTAACGGCTATACCTAAATCCCCACCTCCTCACAATTTCAATATTCTTGCGGCAACGTAGCAGAATTGTTATAGTGTAAGAAAGACAAAATATCTTGCGGTGTAAATTCCGGTTCACTGTGTTCAGATTTCAAATCTCTCCCAAGTAAAATTTGCTTTTCATTTTTCGTGTCTGCAAAGTAAAGTAAGAACCTAAGATGAGGAAATGGTGGAATTGTTAGAGCACCAGACGTGATGCCTTGTGGCATTTGTTCCAGCTCTTTGCTGGATTTGAACCAAGTCTGTGATTTAAGTTTGTCTCCTTTCATCCTCCCATCAATGTCGGTGGTCCTGCACAGTCGTGGGAACCACGATCCTTCACTGATTAAATAATTGTTTCTACAATTGGCACAAGGCCAGAAATCTGAATGGAAGGAGGAAGACGATTAAATCGACACTAGTGTGTTACTGATACCTCATTTTATCGACCCTGTAAGGATGAAAGGCAAAGCTAACTTTGGTGGTATTTGAACTCGGAACGTAAAAGATCCTGACTATATTCCTCAAAGCATGCTGTCCGACATTTCATCGATACTGCCAATTGAATAAATAATAGTTTCGACAATTGTCCTCCTTTCTGCACCTGTCCTATCATCATCAACTTATGTAAGCCTTAAGCTGACCGTCAATAGCATCAATCTAACTAGCCTTGGAAAGCCTGCTAATGTCGTGGCTTTCTTTCTGTCTAAACCATTAACAACAGAAAATTATTTTTAGATACGATTATTGGCTGTTATATATTTTTTACGTTAATCATATTAACAATATTTCAGAAATGCTTTTTAGATTAAATGTTGATGTGTAAGCTGGCTAAACATAAATTCTTAATTGCCGAAAAGCCATTTCTGGATTAAGAATGCTCTACGTAATCTGAAGAGCCACATAAACTCTATTATAGAGGAACTATTCGGGAGATTAGCAATATTGAAATAAGCTTGGATAACTACATAAAACCTAGTAGAGAAAAACCAGCTTTTAAATGAAGAATTCTACTCAGTATATTGAAGGATGAACCAAGGGATTATTTTTCATAATTTCCTGATTAAGGAATAGCAATATCGAATAACTAAATGCAGACACCACTGTAGAAGAAAATGCATTGCAACTAACAAAAATATAGTGATTTAGTTGATTTCGTAACCGATTTGTTACGAGTTCGATGATCATGTGCGAAAGGGATATTTGTCAAGTAGCAGGTATCACCTCACAAGATAGTCTCGAATTGACCATGTATAATTACACTATATATATATATATATATATATATATATATATATATATATATATATATATATATATATATATATACATGTATATATATATTTATTAAATTAACAGATTAAAGTTTAAGCAAAGAATCGCTGCTTTCAGGTATGTGCGTGCGCTTGTTATATAAGTATTTATTTACTTATATACGTTTATATAATTATTTATTTATTTGTACACAAGCATACACACACACACATATTTATATGTGCGTGGTTTCGTAGACCTATGGTAAGGTTTTGCGGATGCTTGTGTATGTACGTATCTGTTTGCGTGTATGTATTTATTTGTTTCTATTACTTCTGTATTGTATTTATTTAAATTGTTCTTAACTCTGTAGCGGAGATTCATTTGGTCTCCTAGTTAGTATTTTAGTCTACGACTTCTGCTATACCATTTACGTGGTTTTGTCTTTGCGTGCTATTGTTCTCCACGCTCCACATATGACTTATTATCTTCGTTTCTTCGTTCATTGCCAGAGAACGTCTCTATGCACCACCTAAGAGAACATTAGTCTATGACCTCTTTTATACCATAAACGTGGTTCTGTCTTTGCGCGTAATTGTTTTTCACCGCTCCTATTAATGACGTATTATTCGTTTTTTCCCGTTCTTTACCAGCGAACGTTTCCACGAACCAAAGTATCGTCTTCCTGTCTTCCTCCGGTTGCAACGTTGTTTGAAATATCCAGTTCTGCGTTTACAGATTGACTTTGTTAGTTTCAGAAGATCCCGTTAAGGGTGAAAGCAGCGATTCTTTGCTTAAACTTTAATCTGTTATTTTAATAAATATTTGCTCTACGGTTTTTATATATTTGATATATATTTTCCTTATCGAGCCCTCTTTGGATTTTAGTCTTCAATTTTATTATTATTACTATACATGTATATATATATATATATAAAATACTACACAAACAGAACAGGATTTCACCTAAGGTGCATGAAATGCGTATATAAGTATGTATTTATGCATTGACGTATATAGATGTGCCTCATTCATGTATTTCTCTGTAGACAGAAAATGATGAGCTTCTTGAGCTGAGTTTTTAACTAAGTTGGGACCTTCGTCAGAAGCTATCTACATATTTTACAATCAATGTATGAATACATAACTAAAGCACTGGATCTACTAATCATGTAGCTAGAGGTATAGACTATATTAAATTTGAAATATAGTCGACTCAATGCAAATAACCATAGCCAGTTGCGAATCAACGCAAACAATTCTGTCCACTTTTTTCTATCTCCAGGCGTACTTTACACAATTTTCTGGACTAATATTTATAAACATCGACTGTTACAATAAAACTTTGTGCTTTTGCTTCGCTTTAAGGGTGAAAGCAGCGATTATTTGATTAAACTTTAACCTGTTATTTTAATAAATATATATATATATATATAAATATCTGAAATAAATTTAATTAAATTAAATTAAGGGAGTCATGTCCGAGACATGCACCATATCCACCGTAGAATAAGCTCAAAGATCCCAATGAATAGATCCGAGCATTTTATATCAACTAGGAATTGATTGACATATATATATTTTTAAAATAAACACATGAAACAATCACAGGGAATAATTTGTGAAGTGTGTATACACATAGCTAGGTAGGTAACTAATTAAAGTTTAACTAGAGCTTCAAATATTACCTTTTTAAAAAATGATTAATCCTCCTTGTATATTTTTCATTAAAGAAATATATTTCACCAATAATCCGTAAAGTCACAGTAGTCAAATTTTGGAACTTTAGCAAGGGGGAAGAAATAATTATCTGTGTTTACACATCAAATGCAAATCTGCGAGTGACCTGTCGCACGTGTTGCAATTCTAAAACTACTGACAACATACTAGCGTCCTCCCATTGGCGTGAATAGGGTGGTCGACAGCTATAAATAGCAGCCGAGTCTTTTCAACCGATTTAGTTCTACAATTAAGGAGCCGTTTATATATCCGAATTTACAAATTATTCCCTGTGATTGTTTCATATGTTTATTTAAAATATATATATATATGTCAATCAATTTCTAGTTGCATTAAGCTATATTCAATACAAACAATCACATATACAACCGTACACACACAGGGAAACTTATACAGACATACAGACAGCTATATATATATATATATATATATAGGAACGAGTAGGACCCCGACGGCTGAGCTCAAGCCGTTTCGACGGCTAATTCTGGACTAAAATTTAGATTTTAGTCCAGAATTAGCCGTCGAAACGGCTTGAGCTCAGCCGTCGGGGTCCTACTCGTTCCTATTACCCACTCGACTACCCTAAGTATTGAGTACTTTGGTGCGTTATGGTCCACCTGGTTCCTTACCACATTTCCTTCGTTATATATATATATATATATATATATATATATATATATATATATATATATAGCTGTATGTGTGTTTGTATAGGTTTCCCTGTGTGTGTACGGTTGTATATGTGGTTGTTTGTATTGAATATAGTTTAATGCATATTTACAAAGTAATATAAGAGTCCCCGCGGCAAATATGCCGAGGGTCTAAATCACAACCGGATTCTACGGCTAATATATACGTCGATATCGAATGTAACATGGATAGATAATTCAATTAATGTGAATATATTGTTGGAAAATACGATCTTACTTTTATTTTCTCTAATGTGGTCTCTGCTTTCGACTACTTTTGTTTGTAAAACACAGGCACATGCACACAAGTACAGACGTAAACACACACAAACACACACACACGTATATATATATATATATATATATATACACACACACACTCACACACATATATAAATATATACATATATATATATATATATATATATATATATATATATATATATACACACATATATAAATACATGCACACACACACACATAACCATCTATCTATTTGTCCATTCACAAACACGCATATATACATACATATATACATACATATATATACGTGTGTGTGTGTGTGTGTGTGTGTATAAAACTTCATAAGTCAAAAATCTACGTAAATGCATTATCTAGTAATTTTCTTTATCTGGTTAACTCTGTCTATCATTTTGAACTTCTATTCTTCCCCTTAACCCTCTCCCCACCTCTCTCTCTCTTTATATATATATATATATATATATATATGTGTGTGTGTGTGTGTGTGTGTGTGTGTGTGTGTGTGTGTGTGTGTGTGTGTGTGTGTGTGTGTGTGTGTGTGTCTGTTTGTGTGTCTGTGTATCCGGTATTTGCATTGCTTTATTGTGCTACAATAAAACTCACCTCCTACATTATATATATATATATATATATTAGAAAGATCGAGTATCGAAAAATCGGCGCACGAGTTCACGATAAACAATATTCGAAATGAGCGGCAGAGGGCTCAATAATTCAATTGAATCAGAGCTATAACTATCGTTAAAATACCGTCACACATAGAACAAGTCTACAATCAACCATACGATAAAAAATCGATAATAGAAGATTCGGGACAAACAGATAAAAAATATCAATAAAACAATACATCAATAATTTAAATGAATGTAAAATCATACCCGGACCCACTAGAAAGGTGTTAAATCTAGCTTCTTGGGTTTCTGTAAATCCTCAGACTGTACTCTATCAGCTCACATATAAATATAAAAGCCTACTAGAGCAAGAGGAATGGAGTTTACTTCATCAACGAGCTTTTTTCCTAGCGGACAAGGGGTTAACCACCAGTGAAAAACGCACATGGCATTAGACAAGGGAGATAACCCCTACATCCGCGAAAACTATTCGAGGAAATGTGGAAATACACATATCGAATAAGAGTGCTCAATAGACATGTTAAAATAAAACAAAAGCTATTCATCACTCAATAGAATCGACAAAAAATGAGCAACAAAATTAACCGGTGGATAGCTATGTCCAGAGCTAAAAATATTAGAAAGATCGAGTATCGAAAAATCGGCGCACGAGTTCACGATAAACAATATTCGAAATGAGCGGCAGAGGGCTCAATAATTCAATTGAATCAGAGCTATAACTATCGTTAAAATACCGTCACACATAGAACAAGTCTACAATCAACCATACGATAAAAAATCGATAATAGAAGATTCGGGACAAACAGATAAAAAATATCAATAAAACAATACATCAATAATTTAAATGAATGTAAAATCATACCCGGACCCACTAGAAAGGTGTTAAATCTAGCTTCTTGGGTTTCTGTAAATCCTTAGACTGTACTCTATCAGCTCACATATAAATATAAAAGCCTACTAGAGCAAGAGGAATGGAGTTTACTTCATCAACGAGCTTTTTTCCTAGCGGACAAGGGGTTAACCACCAGTGAAAAACGCACATGGCATTATATATATATATATATATACATAGGAGGTGAGTTTTATTGTAGCACAATAAAGCAATGCAAATGTCGGATAAGTAGCACTCAACAGTGCTGGAGTATAAATAATATAAAATAATATAGCTTCATATCATGTCTCCCTATTTTATCTGATGAGAACGCAAATATCATCCCGTGATCATATTTGTTTTTGAAATGCGCATAATAAAATACATGGAACTCTTTTAACCATCTTTTGATTTTATATTATATATATATATATATATATATATATATATATATATATATATATATATATATATATATATATATATATATATATATATATATATATATATATATATGTATATATATATCGGAAAAGATTAAATTTCATTTCTCACTAATAGTACGGCTGATACTTAAATATAAGTATGTATACGTACATACATATATGTATACAGACGTACAGTAGTATGTATATACATACATACATGCACACATATATATATATGTACCTATGGATTTACCGAACATTTATTATAATGCTCGGTTTGTTTGTAAACAAACAGCCCGAATTAAGCCGTACAGTGTTAGGCAACCATCGTTGCCCTTTTGTTCAACATTAACTGAGGAACGATGAACTAGTTTCTAGCTTATTAGTTGTCATCAGCACCGTATACCTTCCTGTCAGTCGATTGAACGTTTGAATGTATATACTTTCCTTTTGCATATTAACGGCTGAGCAGCCTAATTTGCATATCGAGTGAGTTAGTCGGCCGGGTGTACCGGAAACGATAAATGGAAAAAATGAAATTTCATTTCTCACTCTTAGTATGGCTGATACTTAAATGTAAGTATGTATGCGTACATACATATATGTATACAGACATACACATACATACATGCACACACATATATATGTACGTATGGGTTTACTGAACATTTATTATAATGCTCGGTTTGTTTCCATTTATCGTTTTCGGTACACCCGGCCGACTAACTCACTCGATATGCAAATTAGGCTATTCAGCCATTAATATGCATAAGGAAAGTATATACTTTCACACGTTCAATCAACTGACAGGAAGGTATACTGTGCTGATGAGGGCTAATAAGCTAGAAACTAGTTCATCGTTCCTTAGATCAAAAGGGCAAACAAACCGGGCATTATAATAAATGTTCGGTAAACCCATACGTACATATATATATATATATATATATGTGTGGGCATGCATACTAGTGTTCGTCTGTATACATATATATATATGTACGTATACATACTTATATATATATATATATTAGTATATGAATATAAATATATATATATATAAATATATATATATATATATATATATATATATATATATATATATATATATATATATATAAGGATTAAAATACTGGAGCGTGTTGGAGTTAAACACCCTCTTCGTATTATATATGCTTGTATTGGCCGATAGTGCTTCTTGTAGTTTTAATTGCCCTGATGAGTCCTTAATAGGACGAAACATTGTTGGCTAATAAAGACTTTTGATGTATTGAAGGCTTCTTTGTTTTATTTTCATAAATATATATATATATATATATATATATATATATATACTTGGGGAGGGTCATATTTTTTTAATAATATTGCCAGAAATAATAATAGAACACACGCACTGTTTGGTTCTCAAAAGAAATATATATATATACATTCGTGCATCCACACATAAATACATGTTATAATGCATGTATGAATGTATGTATGTATCTATGTATGTATCTATGTATATGTATGTGTATGTATTATTATATATAATATATATAATAATATACCGGCGGTGGATTGGCGGTATCGGTAGAGGGTCCGACGCCATGCTTTCCAGCATAGTTACGTCCCTTTACGATCTGAGTTCAAATCCCGCCGAGGTTGACTTTGCCTTTCATCCTTACGGGGTCGATAAAATAAAGTACCAGTAATACCCTGGGTAATTGCTGGCCTTGTGCCTAAAGTAGAAACAATTATTATATATAATGTATGTATATATATATATATGTATATATATATATATGTATGTATGTATATAAATAATATATGTATGTATATATATATAATATATGTATGTATATATATATGTATGTATACATATAGTATACATAGTATGTCGGGTCACTCTTGAGTGCTATTGGTAACATGTAACCCTGTACAACCTGTCGCATGGTCGGGTCGTCGGCGACTAAACTGGCAACACCACAAAGTTTACTTGGTGAGGAGGGTGATTTTGGACACCCTGCAGGACAAAGAACAAAACCTGACAAAGGGCGGAAGATCTCATAAGAGTCAACGGCCATCCAAAAGTTTGTAAATATGTACATACACATGTACATATGTATGTATATGTATATGTGTATATACATGGGTGAATGTGTATGGACATAGAAATAATCGGGCTGGACACCCGATCGCGCGGTTAAACCACTGGGAGTGAAGGACCCCTAGCCTTAGTCAGGGCATTCATCTAGGAGAAGGCAACTCAGGAAACTGGGATAACTCCGATATAAAACCTGTGGCTCAGTAGTTACCGATAATGTTGATCTCTTCTTCTTTTCGGGTTATAGTTACTGTCACTCAGAGAGTGGGATTGGCTCAGTGCACAGTCTTTCCTCACTTTAAAAAAAATATCTTCATTCACAGACATTGCACAATAAAATGAATTAATAATTATTAATAATGGTATATCGTACAATGGCCAAACTCGATAACGAGGGAGCAGCCATCATGTATACATATATAATATATGTATGTATATATATATGTATGTATATATAATATATGCATGTATATATATATATAATATATGTATATATATATATAATATATGTATGTATATATCATCATCGTCTAACGTCCATCTTCCACGCTTACATGGGTATGTAATATATGTATGTATATATATATATATATATATTTATATATATATATATATATAATATATGTATATGTATATAATATATGTATGTATATATATATATATATATAATATATATATGTATATATATATGATATATGTAATATATATATGTATATATATATAATTTATGTATGTATATATATATATTATGTATATATATATATATATATATATAATATATGTATGTATATATACATATATATATAATATATGCATATATATATATAATATATGTATGTATATATATATATATAATATATGTATGTATGTATATATATATAATATATGTCAGGTCACCAGTTGGTGCTACTGGTAACATGTATCCCAGTACAACCTGTCTCATGGTCGGGTCGTTGGCGACTAAACTGGCAACCCCACCAAGGTTTCTTGGTGAGGAGGGTGACTTTGGACATCCTGCAGGACTAAAAACAAAACCTGTCAAAGGGCAAGGAAGCTCTTAAGACTCAATAGCCATCCAAAATCACCGGGAGAGATGACCCCCTTAGCCTTTGTCAAGGCAGAATTCTAGGAGAAGGAAAACTCTGATATAACACCTGCAACCCTGATGGTATCCAATGATGTTGACTTGTTCTTCTTTTTGGTAAATATCATCTTGGTTAAGAGAGTGGGACTGGCTTTGTGCAGTGCCTTTGCACACTATAAAAGCTTCACAGCACAGGCATTGCTTTATATCTGGAGATCTCTCTGCACTTGTCATCACATGGTACCATGGGCCCTGCACTATGTGTCAATAATGGTCACAAGTGTAGTCTTTGTACCAGAGTTTTCAAGTCGCTGGCTGGACTAAAAAGTCACATTCGTTCAGCGCATCGGTAGGGGTTCTCCTACATGGATATAAAGTAGTGGCCATACTCGAAAACGAGTTGGCAGCCACCATAATATATGTATGTATATATATATATATATGTATATATATATATATATGTATGTATATATATATATATGTATGTATATATATGTATGTATATATATGTATGTATATATGTATATATATGTATGTATATATATATGTATATGTATATATGTATGTATATGTATGTATGTGTATATATATATATGTATGTTTGTATATATATATATATGTATGTATGTATATATATATATATATATATATATATATATATATACGTTATTCCGGGTTGAATCGGAGGTAACCACAGTAAGTAAGGTACTCAATACATAGCAGAGTATAACAGTTTTAATATAGATGAGATTCTACAGGACTAGAACTGTTTCATTCATTAGAAATCATCAGGAATATATATATATATGTATGCATGTATATATATATATATATGTATGTATATATATATATATATGTATGTATATATATCTATGTATATATATATATATATATGCATGTATATATATATATATGTATGTATATATATATATATGTATGTATATATATATATGTATGTATATATATATATGTATGTATGTATATAATGTATGTATGTATGTATATATATATATGTATATATGTCAGTTCACCAGTTGGTGCTACTGGTAACATGTATTCCAGTACAACCTGTCCCATGGTCGGGTCGTTGGCGACTAAACTGGCAACCCCAACAAGGTTTCTTGGTGAGGAGGGTGACTTTGGACATCCTGCAGGATTAAAAACAAAACCTGTCAAAGGGCAAAGGAGCTCTTAAGAGTCAATGGCCATCCAAAATCACCGGGAGAGATGACCCCTTAGCCTTTGTCAAGGCAGAATTCTAGGAGAAGGAAAACTCTGATATAACACCTGCAACTCTGATGGTATCCAATGATGTTGACTTGTTCTTCTTTTTGGTAAATATCATCTTGGTTAAGAGAGTGGGACTGGCTTTGTGCAGTGCCTTTGCTCACTATAAAAGCTTCACGGCACAGGCATTGCTTTATATCTGGAGATCTCTCTGCACTTGTCGTCACATGGTACCATGGGCCTAGCACTATGTGTCAATAATTGTCACAAATGTATTGTTTGTATCAGAGTTTTCAAGTCGCTGGCTGGACTAAAGTCACATTCGTTCAGCGCATCGGTAGGAGTTCTCCTACATGGATATAAATTAGTGGCCATACTCGAAAACGAGTTGGCAGCCACCATATGTATGTATATATATGTATGTATGTATATATATATATGTATATATATATATATGTGTATGCATATATATATATATATATATATTTATTAAAATAACAGATTAAAGTTTAAGCAAAGCAGCGATTCTTTGCTTAAACTTTAATCTGTTATTTTAATAAATATCTGCTCTACGGTTCTTATATATTTGATATATATTTATTCTTATCGAGCCCTCTTTGGATTTTAGTCTTCAAATTTATTATTATTACTATATATATATATATATATATATATATATATATATATATATATATAGATGAGATTCTACAGGACTAGAACTGTTTCATTCATTTGAAATCATCAGGAATCTCCTGAAATCATCAGGAATCTCTGAGGAGATTCCTGATGATTTCAAATGAATGAAACAGTTCTAGTCCTGTAGAATCTCATCTATATTAAAACTGTTATACTCTGCTATGTATTGAGTACCTTACTTACTGTGGTTACCTCCGATTCAACCCGGAATAACGTACATATATATATATATATATATATCTAAGGCGGGTAAAATTCCCGAGATCCATGGACGAGTTCTCTCCAGCGGTCTCTGTCCCTCATTATCGCTGCCATATCCTGCATCTCCAACAGACCAGTGTCTGTGCTTAGGGCATCAACATATGTTAACCTTGGTCTTCCTCTTCTAGTGTGTCCATGTAGGGGCTCCCAAAGGAGCACTGAGTGCAATGTCAACTCTGGATGTCGGTGAGCATGTCCAGCCAACCTCAGTCTCCTCTGTGTCACTTTTGAGGTGACTTTTGGGATGCTCCCATACAGCTCTGAGTTTTTCATCTTCAGTGTATACTGATTAATGTTCAGTATATATATATATATATATATGTATGTCTATTTATATATGTATGTATGTATGTATATGTATATATGTATATATATATTTGTATCTATATATATGTATGTATGTGTATATATATATATATGCATGTATGTATATATATATATGTATGTATTGAAAGGATAACAAGGACGATTGATTATTCCTTCATTGCATTTATTGATAGGTGACGCGCGTTTCGCCACTGATCAGCTCAAGGTTCGATCTATATCGAACCTACCCGACTCAATAATCGACAGCTCGACGGACCCTCTTAAAATGCTATGTATGAGAAATGAAATAAATGCTAAGTGGTAAAGTCTGAAGTTCAAGAGTTTGACAAAATGAGTTGTTTTGATTGGTGGGAAGGATCAAGGGCATGTACTGGCCTGTAGTGTATATGGGGGTGGGTGTGATGATGAGATGTTGGTGACGGTCGGTGGATGAAATGGGCTGTGGTGTGGTGGTGGTGGTGGGTTGGCCTTGGCGTGTGGAGTATGTGGGGGTGGATGTGATGATATGGTGGTGGTTATGGTTGCTTAGTGGGATGGGCTGTTGTATGAGGTTAGTGGTTTGTCAGTAGACGGGTTGGCGCTTGTGTGTGAGGGTGTGGTAGTGGTGCCGTTGTCTATGGTAGCGGCGTTTGTGGTGGTGTGGTGGATGTATTGGTGGTGTCATTTCCTTACATAGATACATAGCTAGACGCTCTTCGTCTGACAGATACTTTGTATATACGTATACGCACACATATATATGAATATAAGTGCACATATATTGTTGTATAAACACACACAACACAAAACACATACGCACATCCTTGGCCACACATATCGACACACGCTCATACACAGCCATATGTATATGTACACACATGTATGTACATGCGCGCATGCGGGCACGAATATGGAGAGTGGGGGAGTATCGGGGGGGGGGGGGGCAGAGATGGGGGGAAGGTGAGAGGCAATGTAGAGGGTGTTATACATATATACATACACATACATATGCTCATACACACATATGGATGTGGGCACATGGACTCACACTCACGTATACAAAATATACACATACACACTCACACACGTATACTCACATATATATATATATATATATAGACACACATGTACAGACAACACACACACACACGCACATACACACATACATGCACTCATATGAGCTCACCTACACATACAGTCAGATTCACCCATATACATATATGTAGACGTACACATACACACACATACATACACATACATATACACACACACATACACGTACGTATACACACACGCATATATATATATAAATGTATGTTTATATATATAAATACATATATATATGTATGTATATATATGTATGTATATAGTATTAAGGATACTATTTATGGTTATGTATGTAATAAAACTATTGTTATACTTTGGGAGGGTCATGTTGCCAATAAGAAACACACGCACCAGTTGCTTTCACTTCAATTTATTATATATTTATAAATTCATAAATTTACAAATCTACAAACTTATAAATTATAAATTTCTGGTTGGTTGGTTGGTTCCACAACCAGATAGTTGTTTATATATATAGTCATAGTCCTTTCGTCACACACTCTGTGACCTCTTCAGTGACTGGGGATTCCTTTCTTCGTTTCTGTGCCTTTTCTTTCTTCTATCCTACGCCATTTTGTTTCTGTGTGTGTGTTGTGTGCTCAGTTTGCGCATGTGCCACATCCGGGTGTCTGTGTGTGTTTGTGTTCATTTTTCTATTTGTTTATTTATTTATTGTTGGTTGGTTGTTTGTTCTATGTGTGTGTGTGTTTTCATTTTGTCCTGTGTGTGTTTTCATTTTGTGTGTGTTTTCAATTGTAAGTTGTTTGTTCTATGTGTGTGTGTGTTTTCATTTTGTCCTTAATTGTAAGTTGTGATGTTGCTGTTCTACTCATATTTTCTATTTAATTTTGGTTTTAATTCTTTTATGCTTACTGCCTCTGTAATTTGCCTAAACATTGCGTCTTTTCTGTGCGTGGATTCTATTTTTATTTCTATGCTCTCTAATCTACCCCTGTGTTCTATCTTAGCATGTTGGTAGAGCACAGATGATTCTTTATTATCTTGGAGGTCTCGCCAGTGTTCATTTATTCGTTCCCCTATACTACGAGCTGTCTCACCTATGTACACTATATTTTTGTTTCTACATTGTCCTTCAGTACATCTTATGCTATACACTACATTTCTAGTTTTACAGTTAATATGGGGGCTTATTTTACAGGTTATACATTTCTTATCTATACATGAGGGTCTTTGGAACGGGTATGTCTTGCTAATAAGTGTTTTTACGGAGGTACCAGGTCTTTCTACTATCTTAATATTGAGATTATGTTTATTTAGGGCCTTTCTAAATTTGTAGGCTAGTTCGCCTCTAGGGGTTGTATTGATGAACATTACACTCTGGTATTTATTGCTATCATACCATGAGTTTATTCTATTGGCCTTGTTCCTAGTTCTTTCTATTCTATTCCAAAATTTGCTCCTATACAAGGGGCAGGTCCCATTTATGTCATTATTTACCATTTTTTCCCATTTGGTTCTGGCTCCTTTATACACTCTGATTCTATCTCTCTGATTGTAGCCAGAGAACTGCATACGGTGGATGAAGTGTTGTATGTGTCTCTCTAGTTCTTCGGGGTTGCACATGCGGGACACATTTCTCATCACCCGTACCAAATCCGCAATCAGTATGTTGATTTTGGTATGGTCCGAAATGGCCGAGTTTCGGTGGATCAGATGTCTGGAAGTCATGGGTTTGGCATAATGGGAATGGAGGATTTGTTTTTGGTTGTTAATGGTATCTAACCAGAGCTCTGTGTCTAGTACAGGTAATCGATGGTTGGGGTGTCTACTTGGGTAGTCTATAGTAACTCTAATGCTCTGGTGGATGGAGTTTGCTATTTGCTGGATGCTTTCCATTGTGTTTTACTCTAGTTCCTGACTGTTCTTTAGTGGGGGTGTCTTAACTACGATGTTTATATCATCTACGTAGCGGGAGTACATTATCAGGGTTAAGCTGTCTTCTAATTGTTCATTAAGTTTTTGTTTAAGTCTACTGTCCCACCATACCATGAATAAGTTAGTTATGTCGCCTGCAATGCTAACACCAATGGCTGCTCCTTCCTCTTGTGCATATGTTTTACCATTAAATTTGAACATATGTTCCTTAAGGGTTAATTTTATGCTGGCCCCTACCGCATGTGCAATCATTTTCTTCAGTTCATCGTGGTTTTCGGGTGTCCGTATGGCTCTGAAAGATAGTATTTAATTACTATCTTATTACCAGGAAGATAAATAGCTCAATGTAATAACATCGGTTGTTAATGATTTAAACTGAACTTTGATTATTGTAATCTCTCTCTCTCTCTATATATATATGTATATATGTATGTATATGTATATATATATATATGTATTTATGTATATATATATATATATATGTATGTATGTATGTCAAGGCAGAATTCTAGGAGAAGGAAAACTCTGATATAACACCTGCAACCCTGATGATATCCAATGATGTTGACTTGTTCGTCTTTTTGGTAAATATCATCTTGGTTAAGAGAGTGGGACTGGCTTTGTGCCATGCCTTTACTCACTATAAAAGCCTCGCGGCACAGGCATTGCTTTATACCTGGAGATCTCTCTGCTCTTGTCGTCACATGGTACCATGGGCCTAGCACTATGTGTCAATAATTGTTACAAGTGTAGTGTTTGTACCAGAGTTTTCAAGTTGCTGGCTGGACTAAAAAGTCACACTCGTTCAGCGCATCGGTAGGGGTTCTCCTACATGGATATAAAGTAGTGGCCGTACTCGAAAACGAGTTGGCAGCCACCATATATGTATGTATATATATATATATATATATATATATATATATATATATATATATATATATATATATATAGCAGTCTCTCTCTCTCTGTTAGCCTCTTCCTCACCTTTCACTCACTCACTCTCTGTCACTACCTCTCCTCCTCCCCTTTCTTCCCGTTTGACCTGTCCGTAATCCTTTTCTCGCGGCACTTGGCCAAGCCGGTATGAATTATTTTTCTCTCTCTCTCGTCTGCGACTTCACAGAACTTATGTTTACCGAATTCGCAGACCAGACCCCTTCTTCCTCCCGTTAGACCTGTGCGAAATTCCTTCCTTGCTCACATTTCAACCAGGTTTGATGGTCTTTATTCTCTCGTTCACGATTCCACCGAATTTATATTCATAGAAATCTGGGACTTGTTTCTTCTTCATCACTTTCTGTTTCTTAAACCATTTTGTTTGTTTACCCTAGCGTCCCCCTTATTTACGTGTCCCAACGACTTTTTTTAGCCGTTGCTCGCACCAACCTGAGGTATATGCACTTAATGCGACGAAATGCCTACGACGGTTGGAAGGCCACTGATGAGGACAAACTTTTTCATATATATATATATATATATGTATGTATATATGTATGTATGTAATGTCACCAGTTGGTGCTACTGGTAACATGTATTCCAATACAACCTGTCCCATGGTCGGGTCGTTGGCGACTAAACTGGCAACCCCACCAAGGTTTCTTGGTGAGGAGGGTGACTTTGGAAATCCTGTAGGACTAAAAACAAAGCGTGTTAAAGGGCAAAGGAGCTCTTAAGAGTCAATGGCCATCCAAAATCACCGGGAGAGATAACCCCTTAGCCTTTGTCAAGGCAGAATTCTAGGAGAAGGAAAACTCTGATATAACACCTGCAACTCTGATGGTATTCAATGATGTTGACTTGTTCTTCTTTTTGGTAAATATCATCTTGGTTAAGAGAGTGGGACTGGTTTTGTGCAGTGCCTTTGCTCACTATAAAAGCTTCACGGCACAGGCATTGCTTTATATCTGGAGATCTGCACTTGTCGTAACATGGTACCATGGGCCCAGCACTATGTGTCAATAATTGTCACAAGTGTAGTGTTTGTGCCAGAGTTTTCAAGTCGGTGGCTGGACTAAAAAGTCACACTCGTTCAGCGCATCGGTAAGGGTTCTCCTACATGGATATAAAGTAGTGGCCGTACTCGAAAACGAGTTGGCAGCCGCCATGTATGTATGTATGTATGTATGTATGTATGTATGTATGTATGTATGTATGTATGTATGTATGAATGTATGTACGTATGTATGTATGTACGTATGTACGTATCTCTGTACGTATGTACGTACATATGTATGTATGTATGCATTTATGAATGTATGTACGTATGTATCTATGTACGTATGTATGTACGTATGTATGTACGTATGTACGTATGTACGTACATATGTATGTATGCATTTATGAATGCATGTACGTATGCATGTATGTATGTACGTATGTTCGTATGTATGTACGTATGTACGTACATATGTATGTATGTATGTATGTATGTATGCATTTATGAATGTATGTACGTATGTTATGTACGTATGTACGTATGTATGTACGTATGTGCGTATGTATGTACGTATGTACGTATGTACTTACATATGTATGTATGCATTTATGGATGTATGTACGTATGCATGTATGTACGTATGTACGTACATATGTATGTATGTATGCATTTATGAATGTATGTACGTATGTATATGTACACTACACACAAATGATATATATACATATTATATTCAATCATACCCGTACTTGTGTTTCATTTTCCAGTCTAACATTTCAATTCACTTTTTTCTTTCTCCTTTCACTTTCTCACACAACGTGTCAAAATTCTTAGCGTCACCTCGCCCCCACACAATATTTCCCACATTCTCTGTTGTCACTATATATATCTACAATCTTATAGATTCCCAAGGCAATATTCAATTTCATCGTGATCTTTTTTTTCTTGTATCTTTACCTTCGCTTTTCTTTTTCGGAAGACTGATAAACTCTGCCTGTATTAGCCGACTAATTGAAAATATATGCTGAAATTCCATACAGAATTATTAGACGATATGGCTTAACCCTTAAATATATATATACATGTATATCTATATATAAACATATTCTCACAGATGTTCACACATTCGCATTCACACGCGCAAATACACACACACACGCACCCACACTCTCATACACCCACACACACACACACATATATATATAAACATATGTATATATCTATATGCATCCATATATATATGCCTCTCACTTTCTCTCTCTCTCTCTCTCTCTCTCTCTCTCTCTCTCTCTCTCTCTCTCTCTCCCTCTCTCTCTCTCTCTCACTCTCTCTCTGTATATATATATATATATATATATATATATATATATATATATATATATAAAAATATATATATGTGTATATATATATATATAAATATATATATATATATGTATATATATATATATATAAATATATATATATATATATATATATATATATACGTTATTCCGGGTTGAATCGGAGGTAACCACAGTAAGTAAGGTACTCAATACATAGCAGAGTATAACAGTTTTAATATAGATGAGATTCTACAGGACTAGAACTGTTTCATTCATTTGAAATCATCAGGAATCTGGGTATCAAAAAATAAATATGGTATTTATAGGTCTCTACAAGTGGTAGGAGAGGGTGGGGAGTGGGATGGGTGCAGGTCATTGGTTGATAGAAAAGGGAATTCATTAAAAGCTAATTCTACAAAGCTATAGTTTATTTTTATTTTTATTTTTATTTATTTATGTTTTTAGAGTAACAAGGGCAGACAGAATTCTATAAACAGGTTCCGGATGGCCTACCATTCCTTGTCAATAAGTTTCTCTTAAGCTAACAGATGTCTATAAAATAAGTGGGGGGGTCAGTCATAGTCGATAGAATTAAAGAAAAGGGAGATTCTTTAAAAGCTAAAGTCATTAAGGTTCTACTAAGTGACAAAGGTCTAGAGAATTCTGCAGACAGATTCAAAATACTGAGTGCATATCTTACTATTATCTTGTTACTCTAAAAACATAAATAAATAAAAATAAAAATAAAAATAAACTATAGCTTTGTAGAATTAGCTTTTAATGAATTCCCTTTTATATCAACCAATGACCTGCACCCATCCCACTCCCCACCCTCTCCTACCACTTGTAGAGACCTATAAATACCATATTTATTTTTTGA
Source organism: Eledone cirrhosa (assembly GCA_964016885.1). Classification (NCBI taxonomy): domain Eukaryota; kingdom Metazoa; phylum Mollusca; class Cephalopoda; order Octopoda; family Eledonidae; genus Eledone; species Eledone cirrhosa. The sequence goes on from OZ024741.1 coordinate 172,117,080, forward strand.
TACCCAGATTCCTGATGATTTCAAATGAATGAAACAGTTCTAGTCCTGTAGAATCTCATCTATATTAAAACTATATATATATATATATATATATATATATATATATATATATATATATATATATATATATATATATATACTACGTATACATATATATATACTTACTTAAATGTAAGTATGTATGTATACGTACATACATATATGTATACAGATGTACAGTAGCATGCATATATATATACATATATACATATACATACAGGTACACATATATATATATGTACGTATCAGTTTAGCGAACGTTTATTATAACGCCCGCTTTGTCCGTTTGTAAACAAGCGAACAGCCTGATTTATGCCATACGGTGTTAAGGCAACCACGTCACCTTTTTGTTCAACACTGACACAGGAACGATGTACTAGTTTCAAGCCTTAACACCGTATGGCATAAATCAGGCTGTTCGCTTGTTTACAAACGGACAAAGCGGGCGTTATAATAAACGTTCGCTAAACTGATACGTACATATATATATGTGTACCTGTATGTATATGTATATATGTATATATATATATATATGCATGCTACTGTACGTCTGTATACATATATGTATGTACGTATACATACATACTTATATATATATATATATTTATATATATATAAATAAAAATAGAGAAATTAATTGTTTCTACTTTTTGGCACAAGGCCAGCAAATACCCAGTACATTACTGGTACTTCATTTTATCGACTCCGTAAGGATGAAAGGCAAAGTTAACCTCGGCGGGATTTGAACTCAGATCATAAAGGGACATAACTATGCTAGAAAGCATAGCGTCTGACCCTCTACCGATACTGCCAATTCACCACCCCTTAGCTCGAGAGAGCCGGATTCGGCGTTCAATGGATCACCAGCGAGCTATGTCCACAGATAGTATGGATCACTAGTATGAAAATAGAGAAATTAATGTGAGCAAGAAGCCAACAGTATTTCATTATATATAAGTGACTATAACGTCAAGATGGAAAATATTTAACGTAAGATGTGGGAAAATAATTCAAACTCAATGTGAAATCCAGGGAAAAAACCAATAGTGTCTTAACTCAGAATAAAATTAAGGTTAAATACTTATCCTTCAATTTGGAAAAACTACAAATGCTCTATATAGACTTAAACAGACTATTTCACGAAACTTTTCAGTGTGGTTAGTTAAGTTTGGAGGCGTTCATCAGTAGAGCCAAACACGCTAACCAAATCACTGCTAAAATATGCCAGAAAGGGAATTTAAAAGCAGGCTAGTACACCTCGTGTGGAATTATGAAAATAAACACACATGGAGAACAGGGCTAATGACGTCAGAATGAGACGAATGTCTGTTTATAAGAAACAGCAGTCAAAACATTCCGAAAAAAAATCAACAAAAGGTATGGAGTTCAGCATATAGCAATATTATCGCGTTTTTTTTTTAAACGACCGGGATTAGTCACAAATAATTTTAAGCACTCTAGGAAAATTCCGAGTATAAATATAAATGAAAATAGAAAAATTAATGTGAGCAAGAAGCCAACGGTAATTCATAATATATAAGTGACTATAACGTCTAGATGGAAAATATTTAACGTAATATACATATATAACATATATATATATATATATATATATATATATATATATATATATATATATATATAGGAAGAGAGAGAGAGAGAGAGAGAGAGAGAGAGAGAGGGGGGGAGACAGAGAGAGAGAGAGAGAGAGAGTGAGAGAATTCGGTAGTTGCATGACGAGACAGACAACTCAAGTATGAATATTGTTGGGTGGGGGAGGGGGTGGATACCATTTGAAGAACGTTCACTTGCGATTATACAGTATGGAGTAAACTTCTGGTTATCAAGGCCAGGTTGATTGTTTTCTAATTCTTTGTCCGTTTGTATCCTGAAACCCCACACCACCTTCACTCGGTCGTTTTCTATTATCGACTCTGGATTATACTCATACTATTTCTCAGAATGAGGTAACTTGTTCAGTTTGCATAAATGCCAGCGAATCACGTTTTCCATGATATGTCTCCATCCTTTACAGTGAGTTTGGGCTAGGTGAATACACTCGGACACGATGTGAGCCACATTTTCCTTTCTCTCTCTCTCTCTCTCTCTCTCCACAGACCCTACAGAGTGGGCTGGCCTCTTCCTTGTCAATGTGATGTGTTGATCCACCTCGTTCTAAGGGCTTGCTCCTGCGCAGCCAGAATCATTCCCGCTGTGACTTGCTTTTGTTCCCATTTCTTTAACGAGTTCCATGTCTGTGGATCTCTGAATCCTGTCTTCCCATTCAGGTTGCTTTTCCTCTTTGTTGTTACTTCTTTCTTGGATATGCCCTGGTCTATTGTTTCTTCCTTCACTACAGCCTTAAGCATTGGCTCGTTACTCTCAGAGATATTTATGCAGATAGCTCTTCTCCACCTGAAGACAATCCCCTACGCTAATTTGACCTCTTTAACCTTCAGATCTACTTATACATAGTCTATGAACATCACCCTTCTTATGAAACATATTGCAGGTGGTAATTAATTTCCATTTCTTTCTATCCAGTTCTTTTTGCTCGCTTGCGTTCCATTTAAGAATTCCTGCACTGTACGTAATAATAAACACTGCTCTGGAATTTACTGCATTTATGGTATTTCTACTATTTAGCTGAGTTTTTATTCCTTACTCTCCTTATCTATTCAGGTTTTATCATCTCATCCATTTTCTTTTTGTCCTTTATGTAATACCCAAATACCTATATCCCTCTTCGATGTCAATCTCAACGGTTTATCATCTCAACGGTCGGTACCTCGATTCCTTTTGTTCTCCTCAATTTACTTCCCTTCAGCTCTAAGACACTACACTTATCAACACCAAATTCCATGCATATATCATTGCTGAAAATACAGACAGTATCAACAAGTACATTCAGCTCCTCTTCGATCTTTCCGAAGAGATATAGGTCGTCCATGAAGTGGAATTGGTTGATGGTAAGCTCTCCTCTTCCTGGTTCGTATCCTGCATTCAATCTTCGCAATACATGGGACAAGAATATGAAAGTGAGGACAAATAATAAAGGGGAGAGACTATCTCCTTAGAATATGCGTCTCTTGATTTTCACTCCTCCCAAGGAACTAACCCCTGATGTTAGCTGTCTCACAGGTCTTCATTCTATTACTGAATAGCAGTCTGATGTTTTTCGCCACCTTGATTATCCAAGAATGAGGAACCATGACGAATGCTGTCTTGTAATCTACCCATCCCATGTCAAGCAAGACCAGTATGCCTCCTTTTGCAGTTCCTCATTATCATCTTGTCACTAAATAACTGTTATTTTATCCCACATGACTTCTTTCGGCATCATCTTTGTTCCCCCGGCAGTAGGTTGTTTATGTCAAGGTGGTGGTAGATTTCTTCAGACACAATGCTTCTTAGTAATTTCCACATCAAGGACAGACAAGTGATAGTCCTGTAGTTGGTAACATCATTTCCCTTGGCTTAGTCTTTCATTATTAGGATCCAAGGTTAACTTTGCCTTTCATCCGTACGGGGTCGATAAAATAAAGTACCAGTAATGCACTGGTGGCCTTGTGCCAAAAGTAGAAACAATTATTAGGATCGATGTACCTTATGTCAACCACTGCGGTACTTCACCCGACCCCAAACAGTCATTGAACATGGCCGTCAGTATCGGGTGGAAAGGTGTTATATTTTTAGTCTGCCTGGTTTTTAAGGATTTCAACCGAGATACTTAAATCAGGTTGTTGGTGTGCTTGTTCATTGGAAGATAAATGCGTATGTGCAGATATTCGGTTCAAATGTAGTCAACTGTCGTCTACATATATATATATATATATATATATATATATATATATATATATATATATATATATATATATATATATATATATATATATATATACCCCTCTGCATGTGTATAAATATATGTGTATGAATGAAGACCCACTTTAACAAATGTATGTTCATATTACATACAGGAATTGCAAACACAAGGTTCTAAAGACCTTCGCTAAGTACAAACCACTCCCTTCCTACGGACAACTGACTCTGCACACTAGGTCCGAACACGGAAGAGCCGAACTCCCACTGTTATCGTCTCCAATTCTCTCGCCCTCCCCATATCTCTGTATTATGAGCAAATGGGGTCCCACGTGCTGGCCGCCCTACGGTCCCGGCGGAAAATGGAGAAGGCGTTTCCCCGGAGGATGGAAATTATTAACCTCCGTTTTAACAGTCTCAATACACTCTGCCCGACTATTATGCTTAACATCTTGCTCCCATATTCCACCCCAAAATCTGCTGGTTCGTTCAGCCTCAGGAATAGCATCGTTGTTTTTCTTTTCCCTTCAAGCTTTTAAAATAAAATCTTCTGGTTGTTGTCGAACATGCGGTTTTGTCTATACTGGCTAACTCTGCTCTCATATCTTTTAATTTTGCACTTTTGGCTATGGCTCATTGCTTTAATTCCTCTATTATAATATTTAACCGTTTTCCCTTTGTATGAAATTTCCTTGTCAATCTATCCTTATTATCTATGTTTCGTAATATCCCATTTAATCAAGATTCAAATTTCTCGATGTCCTTTCTTATTTCCTTGATTTGACCATTCAACCACTTCTTCCACCAATGCTATGTCTTTTCTCGTCTGTTTTCTTTTTATACCAAGTGATCTTTTATACATTTGCGGTTGCTTTGAAGATGTTGTTACATTGTTAAAGATACTTCGTCTCAAGGTAGGGGACGACCCTGTTTATCTTAGCTGTCGTTTCTTTTAACTTTTTTCTGACTACGTTTTCCTTTATCATTATTCATTTCAACCACCATTAAATTCAGAATATCAACAAAATCTTGCCTTAGCTTGTCAGCGTTCATTTTCTCAGTGGCCGTATCTTTACTACAGATGATATTTATCTCAACCATTAGAACATTGTCTTCGTCGCTTACTTCCTCTGGTCTTATAACAACTTCACCCTCATTTTTTTCTGCTGACTCATTTTGCTTTATTCACTTCACTTTCTACAGGCTCATTTGCCTGATCTACTCCCCTTTCTATTTCCATCTTTATCCCTCTACTCAGTTCCTCCAATTCGAACTCGCTTATCGATTCATTAGTTCTTATTACACGAGCCTGACTCACTAACTTTTGTTCATCTAATTTAAATAAACCAAAATCGTTCCAGATTTTATGTATTCGTTTCCTATAGCCCTTTCTTTATTATATTTATTATGACTATGGGGAGGTGGATTGGCAGTATCGGTAGAGGGTCGGACGCCATGCTTTGCAGCACAGTTACGTCCCTTTATGAACTGAGTTCAAATCACGCCGAGGTTAACTTTGCCTTTCATCCTTACGGGGTCGATAAAATAAAGTACCGGTAATACACTGGGATAATTGCTAGCCTTGTGCCAAAAGTAGAACAAAAAATATTTATTATGATTGTTATTGTTATTGATGTTATTATTGCACTACTATTTTAACTCTTGAGAATGTACATGTATCCTTTATCTCTCTTTAATTTCCTAGCAACTAGCTATCACCAATAAAATATTTACCCCACACCCTACTTTTCATCGTGTCCAGGTGTTCCCGTTGGTGTAACCCTTCCTCACAAAATGGCTACAAATATAGTGATCGGCGTACACCTTTTTAATTCCGGACCGAAGTATCCGTAAATTGGATTTTAGATTATATCACATAGATTCAACGCTGATGAAAAAGTCATAGAGTGCTTGAAATTCCTATAGGATACTTATCCGGGTAAATGTAGGAACCCAGCTCCACAGGTTGTTTCGGGTTAGGACTATAACTGCGGGAAGGCAAGTTAGTTTTAACAGGTCCGTATTTTTGTGTACACTCCAATTCGATCCGTAACATAATATATCTCTTATTCACTTACTCCACCAGTTAACTTCAGAGACAGTGAACCACGATACAATCATTTAAAATATATTATAGTTTCACATTCGATTTGTTAATTACTCTTTCAGCAATGCGACACTAAAGCATTTTAGGAGTTTTTGACTAATTTCCTAGTTTAGGGTCATATATTAACACTTAGTTTCCTGATTTCGTGTCCTATATCACCCCATTGTTTTGCTTCCTTTGCTTTAATCTGAGCTCGGGTAGATGGGGTGGCTGAGTGAGATGGGGGGTGCAAAGTGACTGTACTACAGGGAGTGACGCCAGACTTGACCACTACTACAAGTTGATATACGTGACTAAAATGTCACTCTGAATGTCACCAATAGCTGATGCCATGGGTGGTGGTGGTGATGGTGGGGGAGGAACATATCTCCAATGCTATAAATAGATATTGACATGGCCGCTAGCTTCTAGGGTAGCTGCTATTGAGAGAGGAGAGATTGAATTTTATCAGTTCCTTTATCTCTCCACCACGGGTTCTCCAGAGAACCAGCGGTGGGGATACAAATAATGTTCGGAAGACCATCTGAAGAGGCCGAATTGATACCATCTAACCAACACACTGCCTATTCTTCAAACCCTTCGAAACATTTGTAATGGAAAATATTCGAATAAATTGCTGTAAAATCTCATTCTACATAATTATTCTTCACTAAATATGTATATATATAGATATATGATACTAGCATCGTATCTCAACCGATCTTCTAATCAGTCAAAAGAAATACAATCATGTCACATGTCTTGACCCTCAATCACTGCTCGTATTTCCAATTCAGTCTTCATTCCAGTATTCTTTTTTTGTTCATAAATGATATTATTGATTTATCTCTCATGTTTAATTCGGCCATTTGGTGGCTGCGAAAGCATTAGATTTGAGGTCATGTCTCATACAGGGATTTGTCAACCGCAAGGTTCGCTGGTATATCGTTTGATTCAATTTTTGCGTACAATCATAAATTCTATATGTGGCATGGCTGTTCCAAGTGATATTAGGAACCATCCTAACATATCTGATTTCGTAAGACAGATTTAGCCGACGCTAAAAAATCACTGATCTTAATACATTTCCTGCCCATAATTTTGATAATTTATTAAATGCTTACTACCCGAAAGCCTTAATTTTGTATTCACATTTTACTGGACTAAGTATTCATTTGCAAGGTGTTTGTAATTTTCAACGACATTTAGTCCAAGAATTCTAATATGTTTATGTCTCGTGTATCTCTACTGATTGTAAAGTAATATCGTCAGAATATGTGAGGTTGATCATTACCATTAGTGGTGTATGGCTGCGTCTCCTGATTGTGAGTCTGAAGCACAATTCTAGCTATTTTGTATCAATAGCTTGTTTAATTACACAGCCAAGTTCAATTGCGAAGAGATAATGAAACAGCCTGATTAACTATCTGGGATCATCACTTTAACTCCTGAATTTCTATATATCACGGTGATTATATTCACAAGTTGCTCCAGTGTTCTATAATCACAAAGTATTTTCATAATCTTATATATGTGAATGCTGTTAAATACAGTCTTGAGATAGACAAAGAGAAATATTACTGTTATTTTTATTTCTTCGAACATTCTTCTGAAAACATGTGTGTGAGATGTGGTTAATCTGTTGGGGGCAAAATCCATTTTCAGTTGGTCTTAAATGAAGGTCGAGATACGACTGAATACAATCTTTTTGATTTTTTTATGATTGTTTGTGAATAGTAAATACAATAGTATTCACAGAGCCTTGTGTGACAAAATAACCTCCTGTAACACGAGTTGTTTTAAATCAGTATGTCATTGGTTAGCATCACACTTTCAATGAAGTAGAGTAATTATTAGTGTGTCATAATTGTTATGGTATATTTTCTTCGACTCATTGCACTCTGATTTGAAATCGAGATCAACTTTGCCATGCATCATTTCGGGGTTCATAAATATCCATCCAAAGTGGTAGATTGGCGTAATTGTTAGATCATCGGATGAGATGTCTTGTAGTATATATTCCTTGTTTTTTCTATTCTGAATCAAAACTCTACCCAAGGAATTAAGTCCCACTTATGGGGAGAGATAATCAACCGAATACGAACCTACAAATGGTTATGAAAGTTACAATGAGTAGTGGAAAATTGTGGCTGTCTATACCTAATATGTGGGAGTATGTTTACATACATACCCATACAAACACACACACACACACATGCCAGATTATGTAACATGTAAGCTAGTGCACATTTTTGTATAGTCGAGTCGTGAGTGACTAAACTCTGCTAGCCTCTTTGGTGGGGAGAGTGGTATTTTTTACACTTTGCAGAGTGAACAATAAAACCCCTCAGATGGCAGATGAAATCATAAGCGTTAACGCACATGCAATATTGTATATATATGCCTGTGGATATTGACATGTGTGTATATTCATCTGTTTATGTAAATGCATTTGTGTGAAAACAAGTCTTACTTGAAGCTTATGACGTCTGTAGTACCTAGCCACCTTTCTTTTTTTTTTCTTTTTTTTTTTGGCTTGTCATTTAGCTAAACAGCTTTAAACAGTATGATAAGGGCTCTCGTGTCGCACAGTGGGATGTGTGGGACATATCGCTATGCAGTGTCTCGTCGGTGGGCCATGATATAAAAATATAATAAATTTGCTCGACCACAGACTGATCTGTCCAGGAGGCACCCTTACTACCTTAATGGCGGGATTTAAAGAAGAGCAATTAATTTTATGTGATATTACTTTGATGAAATTGATTCCTACAAACAGAATACAGGTAGAAACTGTAAATTGTTTGATTGTTTGTTACTGTCGCGCAAACAATTACGTTCAGCTAAGTGAGTCCTGTGGCTAGACGTGTACTCTAGTCGGTATACTATTCCAAAATAATTCAGAGCACTTTTTCAGGGATCACCTAACCTAAAATTGAAAACTGTTGGCGGGCGGTACAAAAATCCTTCGCGGGCCGGGGATTGCCGCCCCTTGGTAAAGGTGGTATTAGAAGCGATACTCCGGTATCACATGCTGGTGCGTCGTAAGTTAAAGTGATGTAGTTATTCAAATGAGATGGGGGTGTTAGTTTTGTTGTATAAATGCATATCTTCATCTTGAACGCTCTTGGCTGGAATGTAGTTTTATTTTCTATCAGCTTGACTTGCCCTTATGAACGATCACTCGTGTATATATATATATATATATATATATATATATATATATATATATATATATATATATATATATATATAGACAGTTGATCGACTTTTGTCAAATCGGACCGAAGAAACGATGTTTCCTTTGGTCTTCCCAATTGCTAATACTATCTATCGCTCGCAACTCCAGGTCGAAGGAGCAACGTAAAATAAAGTGTCTTGCTCAAGGACATAACGCATCACCCGGTCCAGGAATCGAACTCACAACCTCAAGAATGCAATCCAATTCTTTTACCACTCAGCCACACGCTTTCACATGTATATATAAATATGGTGGCTGCCAACTCGTTTTCGAGTACGGCCACTACTTTACATCCATGTAGGATAACCCCTACCGAAGCGCTGAACGAGTGTGACTTTTTAGTCCAGCCAGCGACTTGAAACCTCTGGTACAAACACTACACCTGTGACAATCATTGACACATAGTGCTAGGCCCATGGTAGGACAATT
>OZ024741.1:172129193-172159193 GCA_964016885.1 Eledone cirrhosa
TAACCGATTCACTGCCTGGAATTACATGTAACTAAGCTAAAAATTCGAATTCCAGGGAAATGTTGTTGGTTTACATAGGGAACAATTGGTCCATAGAAAGGTTCATACTAAGAGTTTGATAAATTCAATGTTCATGCTTCTATATTCTTTATTGCTTCTTTATTCTCAGATAAAACGCAAGAACTCGAAATAGGACATTCTTCACTCCTGGCAATTTAACTTATGACACTTCTCTATGAATTCTTCCATGGAAATAGAGGTGTTAATAGTGTTACAGTATTTGTTTTGTTTTTATTGTTTTGTTCTTTTTTTGTAGTTGTTTTTTGTTTTGTTTTTGTTATTATCGGTTAGTATCTATGATCAGAGCTATTCAGCCACGACCATACCATATTTTCCTGTATACATAGTCTTGTAACGTTGTTGCAATAGTTATTAGTCTTCTTATAGCTTTTGTTGCTGTTATTGTTTTTGTAGTTGTTTTTGTTTATCTCTAGGTCAGCTTTGATTTAGCGTACCTATTATTAGGGGCGTTCCAGCACTGACCATGCCGTGTATCTGTGATTATATTATCTAAAGTGTTCTATTGTCTAAAGATGTTAGTGAAGTTTTGGCTTCTATTTATAACAGAAGGATCAACTCCGTAAAAAGCCTACCATGACTGCTCCACACATGCATAATCCAAACATTTGGAGCAGTTCAGGAAGAATACAACGTTCGTTTTTGTTTTGCATCGTTTGAAAAGTGGATGATGGCCGAAATATCATGTTGAAATATATTGAGTATAAAACAGTATTTATTTTATTTTGTTTGTCATTTATATATTTCTACCGCATTGTACCAGTTTTCTTAAGTCCTCACCAACCAATTATATATACATATATATGTATGTATATATATATTTACATATATATATATCATATATATATATGTATATCACACACACACACACACACACACACACACACACACACACACACACACACACACACACACACACACATATATATATATATATATATATATATATATATATATATATATACATACATATTTATTAAAAATACACATTAAAGTTTAAGCAAAGAATCGCTGCTTTAACCCTTAACGGAAACTTCTGAAACTTCGCATTTATCATTATTATTATTATTATTTTGACAGTATCGGTAGAGGATCGGACGCCATGCTTTCCAGCAAAGAGTTACGATCCTTTCTGGTCTGAGTTCAAATCGCACCGAGGTTAACTTTGCCTTTCATCCTTACGGGGCCGATAAAATAGAGTACCAGTAATACAGTGGGATAATTGCTGGCCTTGTGCCAAAAGTAGAAACAATTATTATTGTTACTATATATATATATATATATATATATATATATAAGTTTATCCCAGGTTCACTCGGGGGTAACCACAGTAAGTAAGGTACTCAATACAAAGCAGAGTAGGAATATTTAATATAGAAAAGGCTTCTACAGGGCTAGAACTGTTTCATTCGGGAGAAATCATCAGGCTTCCTATATATATATATATATATATATATATTTAATACATTAACAGAGAAAGCTTTAAGCAATACTCCGACCGGCTTCCGTCTCACTCAACAAACATTAGGATATACCTTAGTATAATCCCAATTATATGTTTGGGGTGCTAACTATACGTATTTTGCAGATAGCCAGTTGTATTATTTTATATGAGACATAATTTAATACATATATATATATATATATATATATATATATATATATATATATATATATATATATATATATATATATATATATATATATATATATATACATTTATTTATATATATATATAGTGAAAGAGTGAAGAATAACATGGTTGGCTACAAGAAGGGTTTATTTATAGTATTAACAATTGTTTCATTGATCAAATGAGTCTAAAGTCCGGTAATCTCTAGAAATTGCGTCACTCGACCTTAAATACAGTGTGTGTCTCTGATCAAATCATAGGAATACTGATAACATAGGGCACTGGTATTTATAGATACATCGGAGAATCAAGTAAATGAAAACAATAATACAAAATAATAAAAAATGAGATAATAAAAAAATAATGAAATGATAGAAAAAATATTAAAAAATAAAAAAAATAAAAAGATAGGAAATAAAAAACACACGGTTATTGATAATAGTAGTAGTGGTTGTGGTGGTAGATGAAGTTACAATGGTGAGTAACTGGATGTGTAAAATAGTGATAATAGTAACGATAACAATAACATGAGAAGAAATACGATATATGATAGGCAAAAGTTTGATGAGTGGACGGCGTATTAATGTAGTGTATTGAGTTTATAAACTGGCGAAATAAAAATGTTAAATAGTAGAAACTATATTAGATGATTAGAATAAACAGTAAAAGGGAAAGAGATAAAGAACAGGAGATAGAGAGTAAAGACTAAGGATTCGAGGATGAGACAAAAAGAATCGGAGAATAGATAAATAGAGAATAATAAGTGAAAGGGATAATGGTGATATATAAGGGATTGAGGTTGGGTAGATTGACTGATTTATTTTAATGGAGGTGATGCGACTATAGAGAGAAGGGGAATGAAAAGTTGGGGGATTCCCGATGTTGATTTAATGACCAGTTGGTCAGTTGACAGCTAATAACAGTGGATTGGTTTGAAGTTTGTATATTTTTAAATCCGGGTGGTTCTGACTGAATACTGAGATCGCTAGATCGAATATATATATATATATATATGTATGTGTGTGTGTGAAGTGACCGAGTTTCTGCGCATGCGCGTTCGTACGGTTGTCCTTCCTGTTCCTATAACCATACACATCCCGAGCTGAAGATCCGCGAAGGTGAAACAATTGTTCTCGGTATGGTGAACTAACTGTTGTGCAACCACTTCTCTCTCTCTCTCTCTCTCTCTCTCTCTCTCTCTCTCTCTCTCTCTCTCTCTCTCTCTCTCTCTCAATATATATATATATATATATATATATATATATATATATGCAAAAGTTTTATTTAAAATTGTTGAGTTACAACGAGTAAATATTTCATAACTGATATAAAAGCACTTAACAAGTTTTCGAGTATATTTACGATATTAAACAAATGGAAACTATATTTATAAAACCATATTTATTTCATTATATATATTTCAGGGATATCATATTAAAAATATGGTATGCCCTCTTCAGACAAAATACAATATATAAGCAGTTTTATAAATAAATTTGACATACCTTAAACTTTACAACTTCCATTTAAAAAGTTGTTTTGGTAGTGAAAATGTTAAGGACAGTTAGAAAGAAAGACGAAGAGAAAAAAGAAAGAAAGTGTATAGTGCTAAGGACAGTTAGAGAGGAAGACGAAGAAAATGAAGAAATGTATGTAAAGAAAAAACAACAGAGCGTGATAGAGAGAGAGATATGGGAGAGAGAAATATTGAGGATGTGAAAAATGATAGGCAGCTGGGGCACAGATGAATAACGTACAAATGAGAAATTTAGGAGGGAAGGGGGTACTGTAATTATTTATTTATTTATTTATTTAGTTATAGTGTTAAGGATACGGAAAGAAATAAAAGTAAAAATAAATAAAGAGAGGTAGAGAGAGATATAGGTGGTGGGAGAAAAGAGGTAGATCAAGTAATATCTATTATACGAGGTGGGAGAGATAGGGGAGGGGTGAGATACCGGAGGTAGAGTTAAATCAGCCGATACATAAATCCCGTCAAGTGTAGAGGGAGGAGGAGAAGAAGTAGATATTTCAGAAAGAAAGATGATATATTTAAAATATTATGTTTCATCAGTTTATCAATTCATATGAATTAGGTATTATAATGTAAATATCAATATTCATGAATGAGACACATATCAATAATGTGTGAAAAAAATAATGACCATATGTTTAGTTTAAAGATTCTTAGGTCTATAATCAAAATCTGAGATAAACCTTCAAAAAAATACTGAAATACATAAGTATATATGTATTTTCATGAAAAAAGAAAAAGAAAAAAGAAAAAAGAGAAAGAAAAAGAGAAGGTTATCTCAAATTCAAGTTGACATTATAGACACACATGTAAGTTTACGTGATCAGCTCTGTAAATTCTTATTTCTCATGAAAATCTTCATTGCGTCACAAAGGATTCTACCATACATATATGTACAAACATATATATATACATAAAATATACATTAATATTAATAATAATATTCTTGCCCTCACTTACATGATTATCGTTCAACAGATATCAATATATTAAAAAACGCCAAGAATATTTCACTCCCCAGAGTATCTAGGGCCGTAAGAAAACATAGTATGCCCCACATATCAACCACAAAAATCAACCCTTCCAATTTATTTGACAATATATTGCCAAGTTCATTAGAAGCAATCAGAATCAAAAGCAAACAAAACCAAAATTATTCAACAAAACTTATTTAGCAGAAATCATTCAAAAAATGTTTAGGATACCCAGTTATTCTACAGATGCTCTTATATTTATTATAGAAGTTTATCTAGCTTAAAAATGTATTCAATAGATTGGGAGCATCACCATTTTAAGGTAGTTTAATTACATCATTAATTATATACTCATGAAGAAGGTTTAAAAAAAATTGAAGGAATCGAAAGATTTATCGCCAAGTTTCATAAATAATTAAATATCTTAAGTAAATATACTACATTTTAAATTTATATTTATATTTATACACTTTCTTTCTTTTTTCTCTTCGTCTTTCTTTCTAACTGTCCTTAACATTTTCACTACCAAAACAACTTTTTAAATGGAAGTTGTAAAGTTTAAGGTATGTCAAATTTATTTATAAAACTGCTTATATATTGTATTTTGTCTGAAGAGGGCATACCATATTTTTAATATGATATCCCTGAAATATATATAATGAAATAAATATGGTTTTATATATATAGTTTCCATTTGTTTAATATCGTATATATATATATATATATTTATATATATGATATGATATGATATACAGATATCATTACCCACATGTAGTCGTTTATCTTACTGACTAACGTATATGTGCACTTTGAGTAATAGCTTTTTATTTATTTCTAACGTACAAACCTTATATCATAGTGAGTAATAGACAGCCGGAACTGTACCAATTCTCTTCGACTATCTTCGGAAACCAATATTTAAAGTGACGGACCTGCATTTGATTGTGAGTTGAACGATTCTTTTTATTCTAGTTCGATTTATATATATATATATATATATATATATATATATATATATATATATATATATATATATATATATATATATATATATATATATATATATATATATATGTAGGAGGTGAGTTTTATTGTAGCACAATAAAGCAATGCAAATATCGGATAAGTAGCACTCTACAGTTTGTAGGATTGGAGTATAAATAATATAGGATCAAAAGATGGTTAAAAGAGTTCCAAGTATTTTATTATGCGCATTTCAAAAACAAATATCATCATCAGATGATATGAAGCTTAAAAAACACTTGTGAATAGTGAAGTTGGAGACGCAGGACATGGCAGCGATAATGAGGGACAGAGACCGCTGGAGAGAACTCGTCCATGGATCGCGGGAATTTTACCCGCCTTAGAATAGAATAGAATATGTTGATTTAAAACTTCACTATTCACAAGTGTTTTTTAAGCTTCATATCATGTATCCCTATTTTATCTGATGAAAACGCAGATATCATCCCATGATAATATTTGTTTTTGAAATGCGCATAATAAAATACTTGGAACTCTTTTAACTATCTTTTCATCTTATATATATATATATATATATATATATATATATATATATATATATATATATATATAGTAATAATAATAAATTTGAAGACTAAAATCATAAGAGGGCTCGATAAGGATAAATATATATCAAATATATAAGAACCGTAGAGCAAATATTTATTAAAATAACAGATTAAAGTTTAAGCAAAAAATCGCTGCTTTCACCCTTAACGGGATCTTCTGAAACTAACAAAGTCAATCTGTAAACGCAGAAGTGGATATTTCAAAAAACGTTGCAACCGGAGGAAGACAGGAAGACGATACTTTGGTTCGTGGAAACGTTCCCTGGCAAATAACGGGAAAAAACGAATATTATACGTCATTAATAGGAGCGGTGAAAAACAATTACGCGCAAAGACAGAACCACGTTTATGGTATAAAAGAGGTCGTAGACTAATGTTCTCTGAGGTGGTTCATAGAGACGTTCTCTGGAAATGAACGAAAAAAACGAAGATAATACGTCATATGTGGAACGTGGAGAACAATTGCACGCAAAACCACGGAAATGGTATAGCAGAAGTCGTAGACTAAAATTCTAACTAGGAGACCGAATGAATCTCCGCTTCAGAGTTAAGAACAAAGTAAATAAATACAATACAGAAGTAATAGAAATTAAAATAAATACATACACGCATACAAATACGTACATACACAAGCATACGCGAAAACACTTACAATAGGTATACAAAACCACGCGCATATAAATATGTGTGTGTGTATGCGTGTATACAAATAAATAAATAATTAAATAAACGTATATAAATAAGGGTTAATTTTATGCTGGCCCCCACCGCATGTGCAATCATTTTCTTTAGTTTTTCGTGGTTTTCGGGGGTCCGTATGGCTCTGGTCCACTCGTTCCATCTATCTGTGTGGGTTTTCTTGGCCATTGAGGTAATGGTAGGTGGTCTGCCTCTTGCTGGTCCTGTAGGGCACCGGTTGCTAAGGTCATGCGTGTCTAGGTAATTATTACTATAGGTGAGTTTAAAAATTAACCCTTAAGGAACATATGTTCAAATTTAATGGAAAAACATATGCCCAAGAGGAAGGAGCAGCCATTGGTGTTAGCATTGCAGGCGACATAGCTAACTTATTCATGGTATGGTGGGACAGTAGACTTAAACTTAAACTTAAAGAACAATTAGAAGACCCCTTAACCCTGATAATGTGCTCCCGCTACGTTGATGATATAAACATCGTAGTTAAAACACCCCCACTAGAGAACAGTCAGGAATTAGAGAAAAACACAATGGAAAGCATCCAGCAAATAGCTAACTCCATCCACCAGAGTATTAGAGTTACTATAGACTACCCAATTAAACACCCCAACCATCGATTACCTGTAGTAAACACAGAACTCTGGTTAGATACCATTAATAACAAAAAACAAATCCTCCATTCCCATTATGCCAAACCCATGACTTCCAAATATATGATTCACCGAAACTCAGCTGTTTCGGACCATACCAAAATCAACATACTGATTGCGGATTTGGTACGGGTGATGAGAAACGTGTCCCGCATGTGCAACCCCGAAGAACTAGAGAGACACATACAACACTTCATCCACAGTATGCAGTTCTCTGGTTACAATCAGAGAGATAAAATCAGAGTGTATAGAGGAGCCAGAACCAAATGGGAAAAAATGGTAAATAATGACACAAATGGGACCTGCCCCTTGTATAGGAGCACATTTTTGAATAGAATAGAAAGAACTAGGAATAAGGCTAATAGAATAAACTCATGGTATGATAGCAATAAATACCAGAGTGTAATGTTCATCGATACAACCCCTAGAGGTGAATTAGTTTACAAATTTAGAAGGGCCCTAGATAAACATAAACTCAATATTAAGATAGTAGAGAATCATCTGTACTGTGCCAACATGCTAAAATAGAACACAAGGGTAAATTAGAGAACATAGAAATAAAAATAGAATCTACACACAGAAAAGATGCAATGTTTAGACAAATCACAGAGGCAATAAACATAAAAGAATTACAACCAAAATTAAATAGAAAACATGAGTGGAGCAGCAACATCACAACTTACAATTAAGGACAAAATGAAAACACACACGCACATAGAACAAACAACCAGCCTGTAACATGTAAATAAACAAATAAATAAACGAATATAAACACACACAGACACCCGGATGTGGCGCATGCGCAGACTGAGCACACAACACACACACAGAAACAAGATGGCGTAGGACAGAACAAAGGACAGGCACAAAAACAAAGAAAAGCATCCCCAGTCAGTGAAGAGGTCACAGAATACGTGACGAAAGAACTTTGACAATATATAAACAACCAACCAAAAATTTATAAATTCCTAAATTTATAAATTTATTATAATAAATTGAAGTGAAAGCAATGGTGCTTGTGTTTCTTATTAGCAACATGACCCTCCCAAAGTATAACAATATCGGTTTCAACACACGTTTTCAGATAAAGAATCTTGCTAAACAAATTCAGAAACGAAATATATATATATATATATATATATAATTATATATATATATATATATATATATATATGTTGCAACACTGTCATTGTTCTTTACATAATTAGCCTGGTTGAAACTTATGGCTTATATTCAAATTTAGAATTTCCCGCCAAAGTATTCCCAAACCATGGTCACTTTTCGATTAACCTCCTACAAGTCTGAAATTGCTACACATGATGGCAGTAACTGGATTGTATGAGTCGTTTAATCAAAGATTTTCATCCATGAGAGGCAATCACCCGCTGAAGGCGTGCATCCAGAGTCACGTTATGTAAGGTCTGTAGATTATTACCTAACTACTGTGAATAGTGTTTGCAATTGGAATTATCTTTTACAGACTAAATCACAGAAACTGCTTACCCACATCTAGTCGTTTATCTTGCTGATTAACCAATGTGTGCACTGTGAGTAATGTGCTTGTGTTTCTAACATACAGCCCTTATTATATCATTGAATGAGTAAGAGGTGGCCAGAGATGTTCGGATTCTCTTCGAATGGACTAGTAAACAAATATCTATCTATATGGATATGTATCACATAAGAAACGGATAATCAGTGTTGCGACGAATGGACTTTATTAGACATATTACAATCGTTTCTCTGGCGACCAGCTCTAGGCATGATCGATGTAATGATCGAACCTGACTCTGAAATCGCAAGGTCCTCAGATACGTCTCGATCGCAAGATCCTCAGATACGTCTCGATTCTTCGTAGAATCGAGACGTATCTGAGGACCTTGCGATTTCAGAGTCAGGTTCGATCATTACATCGATCATGCCTAGAACTGGTCGCCAGAGAAACGATTGTAATATGTCTAATAAATGTTATTCGTCGCAACACTGATTCTCCGTTTCTTATGTGATATCATACTCTGCTCTGTAAGAGCATCGAGTGCTCAAACGGCCTACTTACGGACGGCTTAATCATCCCACACCAATTATATATATATATGTATATATATATTTATACAGTATATATATATATATTTAATACAATAACAGAGATAGTTTAAAGCTAAACTCTGACTGGTAACCATCTCACTCAACAAACATTAGGTTATATTAAAATATAAACCCAATTTAAGTGTTTGGGGTGCTAACAATATGTATAATGTGGAAAAACCAGTTGTATTATTTTATGAGATATAATTAAAGTTACAGTATATCTCTCTTTCCAAACAATTGTTTCATTATAAGTTTTCTACAAGTTTGGGAGAATGTTTCCAGTTTATGTAGAAGCCTAATATATATTCATGTAAGAATATATTTAGGTGGGTACTTATAAATCATCAGTGGAAGCCCATTAAACATTGATATAAGAAAACAATTTCTTACCGCTGTCAAAAATCATGTCCGTAATGTTGCTCTCTCTCGCCTCGGATGACCGCCAAATTTGAAATTCCAGCAGTTTTTGACTGAGGAAGTATCATAGCGACACGAAACGGGAAGGGGAGACAACCCACGATTCACGAAATGAGGAAAAAAAATAATATACATGCGGGTTAATTAGTTTTTTTGAAAACATTATCAATCCAACGTGTTTAAGAACTCAATTGAAAATAAAAAAATAAATATATGCTTGTATAAATTACACACGCATATAAATATTTTCTTAGGCTAAATCAGAAGTTATATATATATATATTTATTCAGTATATATATATATATATACATATATATATATATATATATATATATATATATATATATATACATACATATATATATATATATATATATAAAATATAAAAAAAATAATGAATAAAACAATGAAACAGTTCCTTATATTAAACAAAAAAAGTTCATCATTTAACGATCGTTTCTAGGATATATATATGTGTTAGAATTGGCATGCATATTCAACAGATCTATGTACAAAATTATACAAAATTATACAAACTATCAAAATTAAATATACATACCAACACATATATATGCCGTCTTCAGAAATAATTATTTCTGAAGACGGCATATATATGTGTTGGTATGTATATTTAATTTTGATAGTTTGTATAATTTTGTATCATTTTGTACATAGATCTGTTGAATATGCATGCCAATTCTAACACATATATATCCTAGAAACGATCGTTAAATGATGAACTTTTTTTGTTTAATATAAGGAACTGTTTCATTGTTTTATACATTATTTTTTTAATATTTTATCTTGACTCTGTATTCCGTTTATCTTTCACCGAAAGTGATTTTTCATTGCATCTCTTCTTTCCATGATATCCGGATTACATTGAGTTCTTCATACGGATTGGACACTACCGTAAACTCTTGGTAGATTTATCTACATATATATATATATATATATATATATATATATATATATATATATATACATATATATATATATACATATATATATATATATATATATATATATATATATATATATATATATATATATATATATATATATATATATATATATATATATATATATATATATATATACTGTATATAAATGAAAAGTATAGAAATTATTGTAGCAAGAAGCCAACAGTATTCCATAATATATAAGTGACTATAGCGTCGAAATGGAAAAATAGTTAACGTAAGATGTGGGAAAATAATTCAAACTCAATACTGTTTATATATATATATATATATATATATATATATATATATATATATATATATATATATATATATATATATCGTTCACGATTTCACCGAGTTTATATTCATAGAAATCTGGGACTTGTCTCTTTTTTCTCACTTTCTTTTGCTTAAACCATATTGTTTGTTCACCCCAGCGTCCCCTTTATTTACATGTCCCAACGACTTTTGTTAGCCGTTGTTCGCACCAACCTGAGGTATATGGCCTTTAAAGTGATGAAATGCCTAGGACGGTTGGAAGGCTACTGATGAAGGACTTACTTTTTCATATATATATATATATATGTATGTATATATATATATATGTATATATGTCTTGGGTATGACATTAAACTACATCCAGTGGCAAGGCTCCAGTTCGGGAGTTCAGGAGATGTGGGGAATATGGAGTTACCCCTTAGTTGTCATGACTCCCAGGTCTGCCCTGGCCCGGGGTGGTAGTACCTGTTAGGGCTCCATTTATGGGTTAAATAACTACCTTATTCGAGTGGCGCCGGTAAGGTATTGTCAGCCATTGAAAAGAAATATGGAGAGTCGATCTAACAGCACTAGGGTTAGAGCCCCTAATTACACTGTCAAGGAGCAGCCTGGTCGTTATGACTCTGCTGGCTTAGAGCCACAGAGAGGGCCAGTGGATGATGGATCAGCTGTCTCTGAGACAAATATAAAGAATGTAGTTTTGTCCTGCAGAAGAGCCATCAAAATGGGCACTTTGAATGTGAGGACTATTCGAACGCTGGAGAAGAGAGAGGAGTTGGGACATCTGTTCGAGGAGAGTGGTATACAGATACTTGCGATCCAAGAACACAGGATTCTACACGATGAGCCCGTGAGGAGTGTGATGATCGGGAGGAAGAGCCAGCTCATCACTACATCGGCAGTGAAGAACACAACAAATGCTGCAGTAGGAGGAGTGGGTTTTGTGTTCAGTGCAAAAACCAATCTGTTGGTGAGGGAAATAATGCCTATCTCCCCGCGAGTGTTGAGGGTGACCTTCAATGGAAACCCAAGACTGACAGTCATCTCAGCCTATAGTCCAACCGAGGGGGACAGTGATGTGAATGCCGAGGAGTTCCATGAGGAAGTGTGTAGAGCTGTCAACACCACTCAGGCACACAATATCCTGCTTGTTTTGGGGGACTTCAATGCACATCTGAGTAAGGAGGGCAGTGAAGATCCTTGCTGGTACTTCCATAACAACACCAACCGAAATGGAAGACTACTGAGAGACACCCTGCTGGAGGCGAACTTGATGGCGACCAACCTAAGGTTTAGGAAGAATCTGGGGAAGATGTGGACCTACATCTCAGATGTGCACCTGTCCAAGTCCCAGATTGATTTCATTCTGGTGAGGAAAAAGTGGCGGAATAGTGTTCTGAACACGGAACCATACAGCTATTTCAGTACACTGGGTAGTGACCACCGGCTTGTTATGAGTGAGGTCCGCATGAGCTTAAGAAAGAGCAAGGCTCAGCCCCGGAGAACAATCTATGACTGGGGAGCTTTCAAGGAAGATGATAAGCTACAGGAGAGGTTCACAGTGGAAGTGAGAAACAGGTTTAGTGCTCTGTGTGGAGAGTCAGAGGAGAGAGAGATTGGATGGACTGAGGAGAGTGTGACGAGGAGGTACGGGCACTTCACCAATGCAGTGGCGAAAGCAAGTGAAACCCTGGTGCCGAGGAAAAAGAACAAAGGGAAGCACGTCAGCTCTGCAGACCCAAAAGTGTGTGCAGCCAGAGAACACCTGAAAGCTGCCAGGGACCAATTCTATGCTGATCCTACGGAGGAGAGGATGGAGACTGTGGAGGTGATGAGGGAAGAGCTCTGTACCGCTTACACTGAGGTCAGAGAGGAGGCACTGATAGAGAAGATCAGAAGTGTGGAGAGAGCGGTTGACAGATCTGGATGTAAGGAGAGCTGGATGATCATCAACGAGATCACAGGGAGGAAGAAAAGGTGTTCGAGTCAGATCCAGGGAACGGGGCCCGAGGATAGGAAGAGGAAATGGCTAGACCATTTTAGGACCCTACTAGGAGAGCCACCCTCCACAGCCCAGAGCACTGGGGAGATCAGGCGGCTGTTTGAGGAACTGGATGTTGAGACAGAGCCCTTCACCAGAGAGGAGCTTCAGAGAGCCAAGAAGAAGATCAAGGAGGGCAAGGCTCATGGAGAAGATGGAGTAGCGTCAGAGGTGATGAAGTGGTGTGATTTTGATGATATCATCCTGGGGTTCTGTAACGGGGCACTGGAGAAGGGAGTTGCCCCGAATCAGTGGAGGATCAGTAACATCGTCCCAGTGCCAAAGAAGGGAGATCTCTCTAACACCAACAACTACCGGGGGATCTCACTGACGTCACTTGTGGCAAAGACCCTCAACAGGATGATTCTTAACAGGATCCAGCCTGAGATGGAGAAGAAGCTCAGGGACAACCAGAACGGCTTCAGAGAGGGTAGATCAACCACCAGTCACATCCTGATGCTGAGGAGGATATTAGAGGGAGCTAGAGCAAAGTGCCTTCCTGCGGTCATGGTTTTCATTGACTTTAGGAAGGCCTTTGATTCTGTGGACCGTTACTGCCTGATGAAGATCTTACAGGCTTATGGAATCCCCAAGAGGATAGTGGACCTGATATCACTGCTCTACACCAACACCAAAGCCCAAGTCATTACACCTGATGGGATGACAGAGTTCTTTGAGATACTGGCTGGAGTGCTCCAGGGAGATACATTGGCTCCCTACCTTTTTATCATCGTAGTGGACTATTGTATGCGCCTTGCACTGGAGAAACACCAGGACTCTGGCTTTACTGTAGCACCGGCTCAGAGCAGGAGAGTTGGGGCGAAA
Source organism: Eledone cirrhosa (assembly GCA_964016885.1). Classification (NCBI taxonomy): domain Eukaryota; kingdom Metazoa; phylum Mollusca; class Cephalopoda; order Octopoda; family Eledonidae; genus Eledone; species Eledone cirrhosa. The sequence continues at coordinate 172,142,967 of OZ024741.1, forward strand.
AAGGTATCGGATGCTGAATTTGCCGACGACATAGTTTTGGTGACAAATACAGTGAAGGAGGCAGAGGATTTGATGCGGGAGGTTGAGACTGTGTCGATGAGTGTGGGGCTGAGAATGAATGAGACTAAAACAAAATATCTGGTAGAGAATGTTGAGAAGCCAGAGGGGATCACTAATGTAGGCGGGAAGCCGCTGGAATTGGTTGAGGACTTCCTGTATTTGGGAGCAAAGATTGGGAATACGGAAGATGATGTGGTTGAGAGGAAGAGCAAGGCCTGGGCAGCGTGCCACAGCTTGAGATCGGTGTGGAAGTCGGACCTTCGTAGAGACCTGAAAGTCCGCCTCTTCATTGCTGTAGTGGAGTCTGTGCTGCTGTATGGGTCTGAGACTTGGACACTGACCAAGAGACTCACTCAGATGGTGGATGGGTGCTACACGAGAATGCTGAGGATGGCTCTGAACATTAATCAGTATACACTGAGGATGAAAAACTCAGAGCTGTATGGGAGCCTCCCAAAAGTCAGCTCAAAAGTGACACAGGGGAGACTGAGGTTGGCTGGACATGCTCACCGACATCCAGAGTTGACATTGCACTCCGTGCTCCTTTGGGAGCCCCTACATGGACACACTGGAAGAGGAAGACCAAGGTTAACATATGTTGATGCCCTAAGGACAGACACTGGTCTGTTGGAGACGCAGGACATGGCAGCGATAATGAGGGACAGAGACCGCTGGAGAGAACTCGTCCATGGATCTCGGGAATTTTACCCGCCTTAGATAGATAGATAGATATATGTATATATATATATATATATATATATATATATATATATATATATATATATATATATATATATATATATATATATATAAATATATATAAACAGTATTGAGTTTGAATTATTTTCCCACACATCTTACGTTAACTACTTTTCCATTTTGACGCTATAGTCACTTATATATGGAATACTGTTGGCTTCTTGCTACAATAATTTCTATACTTTTCATTTATATACAGTATCTATCTATCTATCTATATATATATATATATATATATATATATATATATATATATATATATATATATATATATATATATATATATATATATATACAGTATATATAATATATATATATATATATATATATATATATATATTGTACATATATATTTGTGTGTGTGTGTGTATGAGTGTGTGTATGAGTGTGTGTATGAGTGTGTATGTGTGAGTGAGTGTGTGCTAGTGTGTGTGCTTGTGTGAGTAAGTGTAGGTGTATATGTATGTGTGTGTGCGAGTGTGTATGCGTGTGAGTCTACAGATATATTTATTATAGTTATTATTATCTTTATTGAAATCGCTCTTCTTGTTATTGAAGTTGTTGCTGTGATATGAAGAATGTGATGGCGGGGGGAAGTATGACAAGGTAGAAAAATGTATAATATCGCGGTAGTACGGCAGGATCCATTAATCAAGTAAGGCCATAGAACTGCACAAGGAATGTCTTGCTATATTCTACCTTATAAAGTAGCGTCTGTTATGGAGTGTTCAATGCAGATCTGTCGATTTCACCATTGCAGGGATTTCCGATTGCAATGTCTCCTCCAGAGTATAGGTTTGAATATAGCCTTTTGGCAGACCAGCAGTTGCTCGTGCAACAAGTTTCGTTTCTTTATGCCACACGATGTTATTAAAAAAATAGACAAGGTGAATACAACTTGGCACCAGAAATATCACGTTGAAGACAGTAGCGACTTGTTTTATGGTATCCAGCTTCTTGTTTGTCCTTGAGGTTTAATCAAGAAGCATTTCCTATGAACGTGTATTGCTGCAAAACAGCGAGAGTTTGAAATAAAAGTTTTCCTTTTTTTAGATTGACTGTTTTCTTTTCAGGACGAGTTCTCTCTACCCGAATCACCGGTTTTACGACATTACAATCCTATGATCATTCTTCTTGTCTGACAGTAAAAACAGTTGATCTCAATGGTTTGGAATTTCTGCGTAGGTGATTGTCCCAACCTCATTTTCCCAACGAAACTATAATATTCTAGTATCGGCATAAAAAGAAGAGATCAAAAACATTTCTATTTCTTCTGTAAGCCAGTGATTTCGAAAAGGATCAGAAGGGGACTGTTACTAAATTAACACCATTACCTGCTATTTGAGTGATCCTATCACAGAACTTTGTTGTAAGTATTCGGACCACGTCTAAGGACACCTCTATATTTTCATGCTACAACAATACAACAAAATATGTTGATCTCTCCCCATCCTTAGCTTTTAGACACACAGTGTATGTGAGAAAGAGAGAGAGAGAGAATGTGTGTGTGTGTGTGTGTGTGTGTGGTGTATGTTTTTGTGTGTGTGTGTGTGTGAGAAATTGTGTGTGTGTGTATGTGTGTGAGAGAGAGTGTGTGTGTGTATGTTATTGAGAGAGTGTGTGTCTGTTTTGTGTGTATGTGCTTGTGAGTGTAAAAGAAAGAAAGAAAAGAAAACTCGACTTCGATATTGAACTGATATTATATATAGATCCCGAATAGGGCCGTGTATTGGTCGATAAAAGAAAGTACCAGTCATGCACTGGGGTCGATTTAATCGACTTTCCCTCCCTCCAAAATTGTTGGCCTTGTGCCTATATAACAAACCATATATATATAGATCCTGAACAGGGTGGTGTATTAGCAGTATCGGTAGAGGGTCGGATGCCATGCTTTACAGCATAGAGTTACGGCCCTTTATGATCTGAGTTCAAATCCCGCCGAGGTTAACTTTGCCTTTCATCCTTACGAGGTCGATAAAATAAAGTACCAGTCACGGACTAGGGTCGATTTAATCGACTTTCCCCTCCCCCAAAATTGATGCCCTAGTGCCTATATAAGAAACCATTATATAGATCCCGAATGAGTAAATAGCCAAGTTGGCATCGGTCAGTTTGGAACTCAGAGTACAAAGAGCCAGAACAAATATCGTGAGATTTTATCATACGTTGTAAAAATTCCACAATTTCTCCGCATTGAGATTGTACAACTACTCAATGAGAAAACATCTACGTGGTTCTTTAAATTACTAGAAGTAACAGACAAACTTCCTCCTTTGAAATAAACATGTGGCTATGTCACTTTCTTTGTGCTATAGTACCAATGTGTCAAAAAGCCTTCAACGCCACAGCATCACCACAGTAATCGATATTTATTGAGTGTCTATATACCTACATTAGTAATGTATGGCCTTGCTCCAACATAGAAAATCAATATAGATGCTGCTTATATAAACACAACTTCTCTAAAATAAGCAAATCAGACAGACGTACAGTAAGAATTAGCAACTGTGTATAGAGCATTTCCTGGATGTATCTTTTTTCCTACATTCACCAGGCTACTGTTGTTGGTGTTGTTATTTTTGTTGTGCCCCGTGTAAGTACTAATAGAGCTATAATCAAATTCACCGAAGCAATGACAATATTGGCTAGTTTTCAGAGAGATTGTATCTAGGAGTACATTATCAAATGCGTCTTTTATTAAGACAGCGTGGTCTGATTTAAAGCACATTTGGCAATTATTTCGAACAGGTCGGGTGACTGCGTAGAGGCTCACTTGCTGAATCACGCACACACACACACACACACACACACACACACACACACACACACACACACACACACACACACATATATATATATACATATATATATGTAAAAGGTAAACAGAAATAACAACACAATCGGTACAGTATATGGAAGGGATATATAGTGGATCGTCAAGTATGAAATTTGTAGAAAATATTTTTATCTACAAATTTCATACTTGACGACCCAATATATATATATATATATATATATATATATATGTATATATATATATATATATATATATATATATATATATATATATATATGAGAGAGAGAGAGAGAGAGAGAGAGAGAGAGAGAGAGAGAGAGAGAGAGAGAGAGAGAAACAAAGATAGATAGATAGATAGATTAAACCTGTAATTCAAAGGTCCAGTCTTGTTACGGTGTGTCACATTTATTTGGTCTGAGAATTACCTTAATGTTACATGGGTCTCTGGAATATAATACTATGTTATAGAAGGCCACAGTAATACAGTTGGGACATTAATTTTCAATACTAACAGTAACAAACATAATGAAATTTTACCATAGAAATATTCAATTTTCCTTATATTTCGGGCAAAATACTCCTTACGGGTGTGTTAAGATAACAAGAATGAGAAAGAAAAGGATTTATACTTCCATAAAGACGACGTGCTGTTGAATTACGGAAGAAACTGAAATGACCATCTAACACTGTAAATAGTGCTATCACAACTTGCAGCATATTTTTATCGGGAGTGGCAATCTGCATCATTTAAGATATGACTTTTTCGTTGAGATACCTGGAACTATGAGTAAATGGAAAATATATATATATTTAGTCGAGCTAAATTTAATGGGAAATCGTCTTTCGTTTCTATCACATAAGGTTTCACAAAATTACTCAATAGATTTTTCTGTGATTTTCGTTATTGATTATTCTAATATTTGCTTTTATTCTAGATATTGCATTCGCTTTCATTCTCATTTCATTGTTGTTGTTCTTGTTGTTATTATTATTATTATTATTATTATTATTATTATTACAGTTGCATTTATCTTGCTTTATGTTCATACGAGTTATCACCAAGTCACAACCAGTGACCTCAAGAGACAACAAGGTCCGCCATGTTCAAGAAAGAACATACATATTCACACATGCATCTTTAGTGTTTAGACTTGTGATGTACTTATATTGACAGAATCTTCCTTAGTATATGGGCAGTTCCCATTAATACTATCTTTTGTATTTCTCCTATACGCGGGTTTCCTGGGATTTGCGATATGTAATCATTAGACCCCTTAGGTATCATTCCCAGAGCGCCTAAAACCACTGGTATTGTTTTAGTTCTCAATTTCCACATTTTTCCAATTTCTATCTCCAGGTCCTTATACTTGCTCAATTTTTCAAATGTTTTTATAGATACATTCTTGTCTATTGGAACAGACATATCAATTAGCAAGCATACCCTCTTTTGAAATTCTTTCAATATTATATCAGGTCTGTTTGCATCTATTTTTCGGTCTGTTTGGATGCTAAAGTTCCACAAGATTGAGATGTGATCTTTTTCAAGTATGGGAGGTGGTTGATGCTCCCACCAATTCTTTTGATGGGGCAGGTCAAAATGCTTACACATTATCCAATGTATGTATTGTGCAGCTCTGTCATGCCTGTTTAGGTATTCGGTTGGAGCTATAGGACTGCACATTGAAATTATATGGTCAATGGTCTCTGGTTGTTTTTTGCATACACGGCATAATGGGCTGCACCCATTTTTTATTATGTTGGCTTGGTAATTTTTTGTTGGCAGACACTGATCTTGTGCCGATATAATCAGTCCTTCAGTCTCCGATTTCAGTCCAGAGGATGCCAACCACTGATGGGTTAAAGTTTTGTCAACATCAGGATTGTTAGCTCGCTCTGGGTATTTTCCATACAGAGGCTTTTCTTGCCATTTCTTAGCCAGTTTCTGTAGCAGTTCTTTCTTTGCAGTTACTTTTACCTGCTTTGCTTTTTCTGTGTTTTCCATTTCAGCAGTAAATGGGACTTCTGAAATTTGTAGTCCATTACTGTATCTTTGTGCATCTTTTGTAATGGAATATGATCTTTTGATGCTTTCGTGTTTCAAAACGAGTTTGATCATCCAATCATGTGATTCCCTTAGATATGTAGATAATCCAATTGTTGCAGTTTTCAACGCAATGTCTAACTGGATTAACCCACGTCCTCCTTCTTTCCTAGGGAGATATATTCTATCTATATCTGCCTTAGGGTGATGCATTCTGTGCATGGTTAAGAATTTTCGAATTTTTGTATCGAGCCTACGGATCTCTGTGCTTGACCAGTTGATGACATTGTAACTAGGTTACTACTGGTATGGCAAGCGTGTTTATGGCATCGATCCTATTCCTTGCATTCAATTCCGTTCTTAAGATTGCTCTGACTCTGCGGTAACATTCCTTCCTTATCCTTTCCCTCATTGTCGAGTGCTTGATTCCGTCTCCTTCACAAACACCTAGATATTTGTAAGTTTTTTCTTGATCAATTTCTCTTATCACGTTCCCCCGATCAAGATTAATGTCTGAACTCTTCAGCAGCTTTCCTCTGGTGAACGTTGCTTTGGCGCATTTATCTAGTCCAAACTCCATTTTAATGTCATCACTGAACTGCTTCACAGTGGATAATAGCCCTTGCAATTGTTCATCATTTTTTGCAAATAGTTTCAGGTCATCCATGTAGAACAGTTGATTAATGGTTTTGTCATAGACTTTATATCCATGTTTTGTTTCATTGAGTATTTTACTTAATGGTATAAGTGCGATGCAGAATAAAAGCGGTGATAAAGAGTCACCCTGAAAAATTCCACATTTGATATTAACTTCTCCAGCTTCCAGTGATTTTGTTCCACTATTCAAAAGGAGTGTCGTTTTCCATGTCTTCATACTGAATGACAAAAACCATTATTATTATTATTATTATTATTATTATTATTATTATTATTATTATTGGCGACCTACGTAGGAAATCGTATTATCGTGAGCTCCGCAAAGGTTTGTTATTTCCGTTTGTTTAAAAATTGCCATTTATGGAAAATTTTATTGTTAACTGTTTATAAGCACACATACATTGTTTTTCGAAAAGGACACCTAAAAAGATTGAGGCCTTGTGCCCAAAATTTTAACTTTTATTATTATCAAAAAATTTCTTTGAAAAAAGAATGGCTACTTCACCTCTGCACGAAGCAGCTGAAAGCCTTCCTCACAAAATAACACCTCACACCGACACCACCATTGTAAATGTTACTACGTTTGCCAACACAAAAAAAAATATAAGCAGTAGCAATATCTTAAATTTGTCTCAGGCAGACATTCATTTCCCGCCATTACCAATGACTGCAGGTGTTAAAGCCTCCACCACCACCACCACCGCGACAACCACCACCCCCACCACCACCGCGACAACAAAGGAAGAAAAAAATAAATTAACTCGTGATGTCGAAATGAAATCAAGCATAATGGACTCTTCCGCACCAAAGACGAATGACGTCACCACCACCACAACTGAAACAAAAATTAAGATTAACACAAATAACGATAGCAACAACAACAACAATGACATTATAAAACCGACCCTCAGTTTCGCCATCGTAGCAAAACAATTCGAAGCGTTCACGGTAACTCAAGAAGATTTAGAAAATGCCAAACAAATGGTAAAGAAAGATGGGTACAGGGTCAGCCCCCCCCCCCCACACCTAATAAAATGGAGCATCGGCGCCTGTGCACCGTGTCGTATAGAACAATAAATGTAAAATCGCGCCGAGTGGAACGGGCATCCGAGTTTTCTTGCCCACACATGTCCCAAATCCAAAAAGCTTTGGGACATGTGTGGGCAAGAAAAACCCACATCAGACGTGGGCAAAAGTATGGAACCGTGGATGTGTTCTTTGAAACACCAGAGGAGGCTAGAGAACACTCCATGGCCCCATTAAAAAGTGACGACCTCACACTCGTCCCAAGCTATTGTGGCCAGAGAATTCGTAAAGATCAGGGTGACCCACGTTCCACCGGCCATCGAAATTCCCTGGCTAATAGCGGCTGTCCTCGCCGGCATCGAAGCCAACACGAAAATAATAGCAGTAGCAAAAGAAAAGCAGGAAAACTGGTCCGGATCTGGGATGGAGCTCCTGATCCAAGCGGACCAAAAAAGCATTGAGGAGATCCCAGAGGTAATAGACCTCACTGACGGCAGCCCCCTCACGGTAATTGTCGAGGGCAGAAGACCTAGGTGTGTCGTTTGTGGTGAAGGAACCCACCTAAGGGCTTTCTGCCCTCAGGCTAAAAGGTTGAGGCCACCTCTCCTACCCACCCCAGTGACACAACCATCAACACCACCAGTAGCAGAGATGGCAGCAACAACTGTAGCAGCAACAACAGAAGCAACTATAACAGCAACAACCCCAGCAACAGTAGCAAAACCAACACCACTACCACCACCAGCAAAACCAACACCACCACCACCCAACGCTTCAGTACTAGCACCAGCGCCTACACCATCCACCACACCACAACCAAAACTAACGGCTGTGGAAGATTTTCCACTCCCCGGCCTATCACAACTGGAGACAGATTGTGACGACGAGGAGTGGGAAACGATATCCGGAAAAAAGAAAAGAAACCAAAAAAGAAAAAATTCTCTTCCTTCCCCCTCCAAAAACAAAATACAGAGGGAAACAAATAAACTAAGAAACAAAAAAAGTTAGGACAGATATGCCACCATCCACACCAGCATCACCAACCCCATCAACCCAAACACCAACACCATCACCATCATTAACTCCAACACCACCATCACCTACACCACAAAAGTCACCAAAATGCGAAACAGAAACAAACCCACAACAAACGCAAACAAAACAAAACGATACACACTACACAGCATTAAATTTGAACAACAAGCAATTATTACACTACATCCAACACAACACCAGCATCACAGAAAAAGACTACACAACAACCCCAAAATTCACACCACCTCCACACATACAAATCACTCGCATCACACAGAAAACGTACATGACACTAAAACAAAAATTCCCCAAAGACATCGGAGACTTCCGACAAGCACTCTCCAGGAGGATTTATAAGGACATCCTTCCTGAGGAGGCCACAAGCAGTGAAAAGGATGGAAAAACCGTCCTTCCCCTACGAGAAGTAAGGTAAGTGGTCTTTCCCATCTTTTCCACTCCTTTTCAACATGACCTCACTCAGAATAGGCAGCATAAATGCGCGTGGCTTGGGGTCGTCATGGAAGCAGGGCCACCTGCTCAACGACCTCAGGTCACTAAACATAGATGTAGTGGCCATCAGCGAGACCAGAATCTCCGAAGCACAGGCTTTCGCACCGATCTTCGGCGGCTACGATGTGTACGCATCTCCCAGCCGTCCGGGATCGAGGGGAGGAGTTGCTGTGCTTTTTCGGAGAGGTTTGGATCTTGCCATACGGGCCATCTTCCTGGACCCAGAAGGTAAGTTGGTGGTGCTGGACGTGACCAGCGGAGACGGGCAAGCTTTCAGGTTAGTGGCCGTCTATGCCCCGACAGGAGCAGGGCGGCCTGATTTCTTCCGGCGTCTGGAGACCTTTCTTTGAACGTCCCGCTCTTTAGTGTTAGTGGGCGACTGGAACGGGATCTTAGATGCACGCTGGGATTGTGTGGGATTAGTGGATAGGGAGGAGGGTGCAAGAGTCTCACCAACCTGCTCAGAGGTTTTGAACTGTCTGACAGGTACCGAATGGATTTCCCGAATGTACCAATGTGGTCTTGGACAAACCGCATAAGGTCATCCAGATCATATCTAGATAGATTATTTTGCAGGGAAATAGATAGGTCTAGCATAGGCTGTCCACAATTCAAGATAGTCAGCTACACGGACCACAAATTCGTGATCTGTGTGCTTGACTTAGATAGGCTTCATAGGCGAGGACCCGGCTACTGGAAGCTAAACGCGTCCTTACCAGCGCGCAAGGCCTACAGAGACCGGATTAGCGAACTAGTTAAGCGGGCGTTGACGGGGGCCATCGTCAACAACAAGTGGTGGTTTGCTCTGAAAAGAGCAATTAGAATAGAGTCCATTAGGTTTAGTAAGAATTTAGCAATAGAGAAAAATAGAGCAGAGGGAGAATTAGTTAGAAAATTAGCTGAGGCGCTTAGCAAAGGCATCGCGACCGACGTACTTGCGGCGAAATTGGCCCTTGACCAATTCTTCAATGCAAAGCACGAAGGCTGCGTTGTCAGAGCTAGGGTGCGTGCTCTCAGACACGAGGGGACGAAAGCCGTTCAATGGGCCCGAGTGGCGGAGGCGCGTCGTGGCAACAAAGCCACGATCCGGTCTTTGGTGGACCACGACGGGCGCATGCTACTCGATCCCGGGCAAATGTGTGAAGCTTTTCAGCGACACTTCGCTCAACTGTTCGGGGGCAGTGGCGGGCCGGATCGAGGGATGGACTTTAGTGTCTACCTCGACGGACTGCCGCGGCTTTCGGCCACTGGGGCGGAGTGCTGCGAAAAGCCGATAACAACCGCTGAAGTACGGGATGCAATGACTAGTTGCACAAGGGGTAAATCGCCTGGTTTGGATGGTCTGCCCTATGAACTTTACGTACAAATTCCAAACTTGTTCGGAGGCCTCTTGGCGGACGTCTACTGCAACTGGCAACAGAACGGGAGAATTCCCAGCTCTGTGAGCCGAGGAGCGGTGGCGCTGCTGAGAAAGGATCCGAACAAGGGGGATAACATAGATAATTTTAGGCCCATAACTCTGCTAAACACAGAGTTCAAGATTTTGGCCAAGGTGCTAGCAAAGAGGGTGGCGCTTGTCGTTGGTGGTCTGGTGGGAGAGGCACAGACATGCGCCATTCCCGACAGATCCATCCACGACAACCTCCACCTCATGCGATACATCGTAGAGAGGGTAGCTAGGGAACCTGGCACGGGTGGGTCTTTGATCAATTTAGATCAGTCGAAAGCCTTCGATAGGGTCGACCATCGTTACCTAGCGGCAGTCCTGAGGGCGGCTGGCTTTGGGCCCGTCTTCAGAGGCTGGATCGCTGCCAAGCACAGCGACATCTGCTCTGTAGTGAGAGTGAACGGTCACCTTTCGGAACCGTTCAACATCATGCGCTCGGTCCGCCAAGGATGTCCCCTCTCGTCCCTATTCTACGTATTGACTCTCGAGCCATTACTGCACAAACCGGAGACGTTGAGGGGGGTCCCGCGCGAACTAGGATGCGGAAGATCCGTGTCAGCATATGCCGACGATGTCACCGTAGTGGTGTCGAACGCCAAACACATCGAGGCGATCGGCACTACATTAAGAGAATACGAAGCGGTGACAGGAGCAATGATCAAACAGGAAAAGTCAGTGGGCCTGCAGCTCGGCACCTGGAGAGGCAGGTCCATGCCGTCCAACAGCGTCGTCGGGCGCTGGACGGACCGGTTAAATTGCTAGGAGTCTGGTTCGGTCCAGACCTCCAGACGGACAAAAACTGGGACGAGGTGACGAGCAGGGTGGCTTCTCTCACCCAGAAATGGGCCGAGAGAAAGCTATTCCTGAAAGGTCGAGCGGAGGTGGCGAATGCGTACATCGCATCCGTCATCTACTACCGCCTGACCGTCGTACCTTGTCCTAAGCTCCGCCTGACTGCGCTGGAGCGTTTGCTGTTTCGCTTCTTGTGGAAGGGACGCGCTCCGATGGTCAGGCGGTCCATCTGCTGTCAACACCCGCTACGTGGAGGGCTGGGCATGCCGAGGCTGATGATGCGCAGACACGCGCTCAGGCTACGACATCTCCACCTCTTCCTCGACGGTGATCAAGTGTGGTCGCCGTTTGCTAGACACGTTTTTCCTCAGCTCGTCTCCTTGACGGAGCTGCAGTCCTGGGTCAAGCGAAGACCGAGAGGGAGCGCTTGGAGACTGGAATGTCTTCAGGTGCTCACAGCCCTCGACCAATCGGGCAATGTGATCGGTGGAAACTCCACCTTGGCGTTCTATAGGGGATTAGTGGAGGGGAAGAGCGACGACGTACTTGGAGAAACTCTAGGCGTCGACGAAAATCAACTAGCCAATCTCTTCGGAAGGACTTTCGGGCCGGGGCCTATGGACAACTTCCAGAAATCCCTGGCCTGGCAGTGCTACCGAGGAGCTTTGCCAGTTCGGGATAAACTCTACAGGCATGGAGGTGCCGTCAGCCGGGCATGTCCGAGATGCGCGCAGGGCGACGAAACCGTCCTGCACGCACTCGTCCAGTGTCCGAGCATTGCTGACTTGTGGGTTTATGTCGAACACCTGCTGTCACGTGTGGGACGGATCCAGCTATCAGCTGAGTCCATCGTGAGGATTGCCCCACCCCCTTCCTTTAGCCGGGAAGGGCAGGCAGTTTTTATCTGTCTGGTGGCCATGGCGAAAGAGATAGTATGGTGGACACGTTTGAAAGGGCTGAAGACGAGCACTTACCTCTTCGGTGATGCCCTGATTAACTTTTTCAAATTTCATTTGAAAAGGAAAATCAGGGTAGAGAGGGAAGTGCTCTCTTCCCAGCATTTTGTTGAAAGATGGGTGAGAGAAGCAAGTATGGCCCGAATGAATGGGCCTTCTCTGAGTATGTGTCTGTAAATTAAAGGTGGAAAACTGGGAGAGGGCACTTGCCCTGGTCGTCAGGGCCACTGTGGTCTTTTAATGGGCTTTCTCCACAGATGTCCCTCGGAAGTCTCCCCCCTATTGGGGAATTTTTCTTTGTTATTTTATTTCAACCTCTGTTTTTTTACACGCAGAAATGCCTATTTGTGCCGTCCTGTATTGTCCTGTACTGTCCTTAATGTCTACTTTATGTAAACCCTTGTGGTTAATAAAGAAAACATTATTATTATTATTATTATTATTAATATTATTATTATTTGAAACTTCTTTTTAGTTCTGCTTCTTTCCAAATCATGCCGAGTGTCAACCTTGCACCTGAGGCAAAATTTGATAATACAAACATTTTAGAATCAATTGTCAGACAAATGATGCCACATGGGCACAAACAACGGTAAATGATCCTGTATGAATGCTTTAGCTGGATCATTCCTCTACCTCCAATTTGTCTAGGTAGATAGAAGCGATCCACATCTACTTTGTGTGATGTATTCTATTAAAGGTCAAACGTTTCCTGATTTTGGTGTTCATTTTCTTAATTTCGTTAACGGTCCAATTTATAATATTGAAACTCTTGGTGCATTTATAGAAGATCATTTATTTCTCGAGTTAAGCTCTGTTTTCATGATAGCACGTTCTTTCCGGTAGAATTCCTTCTTCTCTTTCCTGATTCTCTCTTTCATGCTGGTGTGGTGAATACCTTGGCATTCATTGATCCCTAGATATATGTAGGCTTGTTCTAGTTCAGTAATTAGTGTATTCGCATCTATTTCTATTGAGTTCGTGCTTGTCATTCTGCTTTTATTGAATGTTGCTTTGGTGCATTTTTCCAGTTCAAACTCCAACCCCACATCATCGCTGAACACCTTGACTCTCTTCAGCAGTCTTTCCAGTTCCTTGTCATACAGCTTAAAGTCATCCATGTACAACAGGTGATTTATTATTTTTACTGTCTATTTTGTAGCCATATTTTGTATTGTTGAGTGCTAAAAACAGCGGTGTGAGTACAATGCAAAATATCAGAGGAAAAAACGAAACCCCCTGAAAAATACCACAGTTAATACTTATGTTGCTGGAATTTATAGTTCCATCACTGTGTGACAGTGATAGATTTGTATTCCATATAGACATGTATTTCAGGAAGTTTGTTATTACTGGGGAAATTTTCAGAAAATCCAAAGTTATCAAAGTTTATGCGTGGAGAACACTCTCAAATGCTTTCTTATAGCCAATTCAAGAAGTACCCATATTTCTATACTTTTTTATGACAGTTTTCCAAAATCATACGGTTAATGAGAAGCTGGTTTTTGTACCCGTAAGACCCACGGCGATAACCTTTCTGCTCAATAGGAAATAGATGATTTTCATCCATAAATTTGTAGGTTGTCAGTCAAGACTGATGTGAGAACTTTGTATGAAGTGATCGGACGATAATGTTTTGGGGTATTTGTCTCTTTCGACTTTGGCAATAGATATGTTATACCTTGTGCAAACCAATCAGGATTTTTTTCAGGGTTGTGCATAACTTCGTTATAACCATTTGCCAACATATGATGGGTAGAAGTTAGAGAAGCTAACCAGAAGTTTGGCACTTTATCAACCTCTGGAGATTTCCATTTGTTTACTTTCTTCAGTGTCAACAGTTCTTCCATATTTACGTCTTGCCAAGTTTGTCTTTCTAAATTATTGTATGTTTCTTCAGTGTTCTTTATCAATTCTGCATTTGCATTATGTGTTTTTCACAAACCGCCGGGAAGTGAGTAAACCTATCCTCTCTCTTTTAGCCTGCTAACCTAGCCATCCTAAGAGTAGGCTGTTTAAATGTTCATGGCCTGGGATCTTCCTAGTTAACAGGTTCGCCTGCTGAACAACTTCAGGACATTAAATATGGACGTGATTGCCGTCGGCAAGACCAGGATTTCCGACACGCATGCACTAGCACCCATTTTCGATGACTATTAGATCTTCGCATCTGTTAATCGGTCGGAAAGAGAGGTGGGGTGGCAGTACTGGAGAGGCCTGGATCTCGAGGTTAGGTCGATCATCGGGGAGGTGAACAATAGCGAAGCTGGTGCCTTTAGATTAGAGGTCGTATATTCCCCGACCGGGGCCGAACAGCCGGGCATGTTTAGGTGCCTGGAAGTCTTTCTGGGGACGTTTCGACCTTTACTATTAGCGGGGGACTGTGCCTATATCCAGGTTAATTTGAAGAGAAGGGTGCCGTTTCCCGTGTTCCACCTGAGCGTCTGGGAGGAAGGGTTTGTATTGGCGAGGTACTTGAGTTACCCTGGCTGGTGCTCCCTCCTATTGGAGAATTTATTTTGTTATATTTTAATTGTTATATGTTATTGTTAATTGTTTTTGCTAATTTGTTTTTTTACTCGATATGTCGGCCTTTGTGACCAATAAATGAAGCAATCCCAACCAGGTACATGACAACCTCCATCTCATTCGATAGGTCATAGAGAGGGTAGGGTGTAAACCTGGCTTCGGTGGGGCTCTGATCAATTTAGATCAATCGAAAGATTTCGAGAGGGTGGCCCATCGATACATGGAGGCTCTCCTCAAGGCAGTAGGCTTCGGTCCCGTCTTCTAAGGCTGGATCGCTGCAATACACAGCGGAATCTGCTCGGTGGTCAAAGTAAATAGCCATCTCTCGACGGACGGACCGGTGAAGTTGCTCGAGGTCTTGTTTGAACCAGTCCTCCAGGTGGATAATAACTGGAACAAGGTAATGAGCAGGATGGCCATCTCACCCAGAAATATCCCGAGAGGAAAATATCCATGAATGGATTGGTGGTGGTCAACGCGTACATTGCATCCGTCATCTTTTACCGCCTGACGATTGTGTGCTGACCCCGCCGCACTTCACTCACTAAATTGGAACTTTTGTAATTAAACTTCTTATGGAAGCGAAAGCTTCCATTGCTGAAGCAGCCCATCTGCTACGAACACATTCTATTCGGAGGGCTGGACATGCCGCGGCTGATGATCCGAAAACCTGTGCTGAGGTCAGTACATCTTCAGATATTTTTAGACAGGGAATAGGTGTGGTCTCCGTTTGTGAGACATGTCTTTCTACAGCTAGTCTCTTTGACTGTGGAAACCGCACTCTAGATTTATATAGAGACTTAGTTGTGGGCACGTGTGACGACGCTCTCAGAGAGGCTCTGGGCGTCGACGAAATCGAACTGACGAAGTCTGTTCCGAAAGACTTTCGAGTCGGGAACTTTGGATAATTTCCAGAAATCCCTCGCTTGGCATGGCAATGCTATGGTGGAGAGGGACACTGCCAAGCCAGATCAACTCTACAGGCACGGAAATGCTGTCAGACGGATCAGTCCGAGATGCACGCAGAACGACGAAATCGTTCTGCACGCACTCGTTCAGTATCCATGCCTTACTGACTTGTGGAGTTATGTCGAACAACTGTTATCGTGTATGGGAAGGATCCGGCTATCGACCAAGTCCATTATGAGGATCATCTCGTCACCTTCTTTTGGCTTCGAAATAGAGGCAGTTTTCCTTTGCCTGATGGATGTATTGAAAGGGGTTCTGTGGTAGACGGGGCTGAAAGGACTTAAAACAGATACCTTTCTCTTCGGCTAATCCCTCAACAAATATTTCAATTTTCACTTGGAAAGGAAGATAAGGATGGAGAGAAATGTGCTGCCATCACCCCCACCCTAGTACATTTGCTAAAATGTGAGTGAAAGTTATTATGAAGGGTCAATGTGAATGGGTTTACTCTGACCATGTGCACGTAAGCTGGCTGATTTGGAGAGGAGAGGGGTGACCTTTACGTGTACTCTCGGTGTGTCGGATGGTTCACGATTGGTGCGGTTCCTGAGTCACTCATGAATGGTTCTGCCGCACTATTGGGAAATTTGTGTGGTTCCAAATTATATTGTTTACTCTATTTATCTGTAAAATCCCTACTGTCCCCATC
>OZ024741.1:172164193-172206693 GCA_964016885.1 Eledone cirrhosa
TTATCTAATGGGTTTGAAACTAAAGTTCATACTTATTTTCTCCAATGCATTAGTACAAAGGGATTTCAATTTTGAATTAGAATCGAGAAGCTATAAAATTTCCATTAAAAAAAATATTGTATATCAGTACTTCTCAAATGGTGCGCCGCAAGAGGTATCTAGGCACGTGTTAGTATGTATTTTCTAAAGACTTGAAATATATTTTTTTGAAATTCGTGGAACCCTTGATACACCTTGCAGCATATTATTTCAGAAACCTTAATGTAGCTTAGCCACAATTTGAATTCAAAATAGACTTTTCTGTATTGATGCATTTTGAAAAGAATATATGTATTTTAGTTTCAAAGCTATTAGATATCTTAAACATATTTTGTTGACACTACATTTCATATACAATGACATTAAACATACTATTATAATAACAAAATGCCTACCCCAAGCATAGTCGATAAGAAAATAGATACAGTCCACCACAAAATTCCCTTCAAAAACACTTAGATATTTTCTACCAAAATCATTTCTAATACAAATTAGAGTGTCTTTGAATACCTGACAGCATATCATAGTGTATTGAGAAAACATTTCCTTAAACCTTTCTAACTATTTTCCATAAGAAATACATAATCTCGACTAAGCCAAAAAAAAAGAGTAATTGCCTCTTCTTCAGATTACAGCTTAATTTGCTTTCCTCCTTGTTTTTGTTTCCCGTTTGAAATAAGTAGCCATTCTGCTTTTTGATTAACAGCCAGACGGTGAAACTTGAATAGCATATTTTATAACATACGCACTGATTACACATATATATATATATACAAATAAACACACATATATGCTCGCACACACACAAACGCATACATACATGCATACATATATACATACATACATGCATATACAAAAGAAAACTACTACACTCCCCGCCCATAAAGAATTACAAATTAATATAGAAATTATGTTTGTAGTCAGTATAAGCAGAGAAAATCTCCGATATGAGAAGAGCATAGTTGAAAGGAAAATGATTAATAAAAGTCCAACCGAAACCAAACATCACTCTATACAGATATGAGGAGCAAATCAATAAATGTCATTGAGGCCTCATCCCTGAAAGATAGATTCCTTCTGAAGGAATATATGGAGTAGGGAAAAAAATTCAACCAAGACGCAATGTGGTTGAGAGAATTTCGAACGAAGTACTGCCTCTGCATTCCACATAAAAAACATACAGTTTCAATGATATCATTGAGAATGATAGGAAAACTTCAAGATGAGAAAGCACCAGGAAGAGATTTGATTGTCAGCTTTGGCATAAAAATCTCACTTTTTCGCCGATGTATCTTATAAACCTTCACCAGCAATCTCTCAAGGGAGATGTATATATACCAAGCTGGTTAACATTAGCAGAAAGATATTGGTCCCCCAAAACTCAGATACTCACTTGGAAAAAAAACTACCGACCTATTCCGTGCCAGAACGTAATGTATAAGATGTTTAAGGTCTGTCTGAACCTACTCCTCCAAGATCACAGATTAGCAAGCAGCCTGGAAGAAAGGAGACTGGAGTGTGTTGAACACCTCTTGATTAATAAAACCGTGGTGCCAGAGATGCAGTGACATAGGAGAAACTTAGTTGTAGTCTGGTTGGACTACAGCAAAGCATTCGATTCTATTTCACACTCTTGAATG
The DNA here is from genome assembly GCA_964016885.1 of Eledone cirrhosa. NCBI lineage: Eukaryota > Metazoa > Mollusca > Cephalopoda > Octopoda > Eledonidae > Eledone > Eledone cirrhosa. The sequence continues at coordinate 172,165,873 of OZ024741.1, forward strand.
CTAGAGGCCCTTCGACTTAATAATGTCCCAGATACTATTATCAAAGCCATAGAGAACCTATCAACTTCATATATGCACTATATATCAACTGCATATATGCACTATATATGCACTATAAGGTAAATATGTCCTTTGGCAGCCATCTTGTTACCCACAATGCAGCCTCGACAGATGAATACTGCTTGATTATGGCTGACAACTGATGCAACCAAGACACCATAGTGAAAAACCACTATATGGAACATTATATTATGTAACATTCTCTCATTATTTTAATTTATATTAGAAGGGCAGTGGATTGGCAGTATCGGTAGAGGGTCGGACGCCATGCTTTCCAGCATAGTTACGTCCCTTTACGATCTGAGTTCAAATCCCGCCGAGGTTAACTTTGCCTTTCATCCTTACGGGGTCGATAAAATAAAGTACCAGTAATGCACTGGGTAATTGGTGGCCTTGTGCCAAGAGTAGAAACAATTATTATTAATATTATTATTATTATTCTCTACACTCCTTACATCAAACTAAAATATGTTGACAATCTTTTAATAATGTCTTCCTTGTGAAATTTGTGGTCTTGTTTTGCTTAACTAATGAATATATATATATATATATATATGTGTGTGTGTGTGTGTGTGTGTGTGTGTGTGCGTGTAAATCTAGCTAGATCTATATATATGCCTGTTTATATGCCTATCTGCCTATCTATGTTATCCATCTATCAATTCATCGATCTTCATAACGAATACGTGTATTTACAGTGTCTGTGGCTTTATCAAATAGTGATTATGGAGCTTACTGATATTGTTTTTTTTTTCTATACACCCCCGCCTATCTTTCTATCTCTTCATTGTCTATCTCGTAATATTTATTCGGGGGGATTATATGAAACAGAGAGAAATTCGGGGAAAGTGTAGTACAATACTAGTATATGTAATCGGAAAGAGAAATGGAGGTAACAATAATCACAATGATCCAAACAGACAGGGATAAGGCCTATTGTAATCTTGAATGAGAGAAGAATTCGATGAGAAACGAAGCAAATAGAACTTATTAAAGACAGCTACCAAAACATAAAGAATCGAAAATTAATGGAAAGATTTACCCTAATATAAACCACCAAAAGATTTCATCAACATCCATATTTTTTTCTATAATTTATTTTGAGACAGAAGGACAACACCCATGACCCTTTATCAGAAGATTGGTATAAGAAAGATAGAAATTAATTCTCAAACCAGAGACATACCCCGAGTGTTTGTAACAGAGTGAATTCTGCCAAAGGCACCAATTGGCCAGATAGTTGTGTTAAATGAGTCAACGAATTAAGTATACCACACAAGTAAATTACGATTTGAACTCAGAAGCAAAGAGAAGGCACCGCGTTCAACGATGTGACAATTTCGCCAATCTATCACTCCAGATTGATATGATATTTTATTGATCTTGGATGAACGAAAGGCGAAGTTGTCCTTGGTGAGATTTGAACGCAGAACGCTGTAAATAGGATCAAATACAGCAAGGCAATTTGTCCTAAAACCAACAACTATGCTAATTCAATGTGAAGACACATGGAATAGTGGTTTGGGCGTCGGGCTTACAACTATGAGATTGTGAGTTCGATTCTCGGATGGGGCTTTGTGTTGTTGGTCTTCCACAGACAAGTTTACCCGGACTTGTGCCACGGAGGGAAAACTTCTAGGTGAAAATCCCATGGACATTCTTGACCGAATGTTTCTTTTTTATGCCATTTAACCACGAGGAGAAAAAAAACACATACACTTGTTGAAATGGATTCCATTTCCATTCCTAACTTTATAATAACACAGCAACGTATAAATGTGGTAACTTGACTGTGCCGGTAGAACATAAAAATATTCATTCCGGCTCTCTGGACTTTAAATAATCTTTGCATTTTATCTTTTCGTGATCAAAAAATATATTACCATTTCCAGGTGTTGGATTGGCAGAATTCTTTGAACGTTGGATGAGAGGCTTTGAGGTATTTGTTCCATCTCGTTGTGTTCTAAGTTCCTCAGTGTTAGATTTAACATATTTTGGTCCGGTTTGACATTGTCTTGCACCCTGGTCGGCTTCAGAACAGTTTATTATGTTAAAAGTATTCGAAACTTGTTTCAAGATAGATTTATCCTTTTCTTCTTACTAATATTCGTGGCCCTTGAAAATATATATTCACGGGCCATTTATTCCCTCGGTGAATAAACGGCAAAAAAGGAAAGGAAAGGAAAATTGTGTTATAGTTAACCAATACAGAAACAGACTTTGCAAATATATAAGTACTAGCAGCAGTGCCCAGCGTTGCGTGGGTAGGTAAAATAATATCTGCTTTGATGAAAAGATGTTGATCTTAGCGACTGCTTCTCGATGACTAATCTATGGCCACACACAGGCCATGCGGGAGAGGGTGGTGATGTGCTCTATCATTGAGAAACGCGGGTGACTGACGAAGGGGCATGCTGGGGGAGGGAGGTAATGACCTCTAACACTAAGCCAAATTTCCTCACGCTACTTGATTGGATGAATTCTCAAATACACAACTAAAAGTTCAGACGACGTCAGTGGCCATCGTTTTGCCTTTGACCATCTATAAGATGTGCAATGATAGGTTCTATCGTAGTATAAATGTTGAACCAAATGAATTGATTTATGTGTGAGGTAGAGCCGAAATTTCGAATTTGAACGAAATCGGTTGAAAAATGTGGGAGCTAGGGCCGAAAAGGCGGAAATTTTAGCGAAAAGGTGGTATTTTTGAATATTTAAGCGGCTGCCACGCCGTTCCTGAACAAAAAATCCAAAATGTAAAGCCAAGTTAAGACGTTAAATAATCAGATCTAGCGTAGTGTAAAATTTGAACAAAGTAGGTTGATTAATGTGGGAGGTAGAGCCGAAAAAGTGGAAATTTGAGTTTAAAAGTGGTATTTTTGAATATTTAATTGGCTGCCACGCTGGCCCTGAACAACAAATGAAAAATATAAAGGCGTTACAGGATCTGCAATGATAAATCCTATTTTCTTTAAAATTTGAATGAAATCGGTGGCAAAATGTGGGAGTTAGAGCCAAAAAACTTATTTTTCGATACCTAAATCTATTAGCCTGTAAAATTTCATGAAAATCGGTCGTAAGATGTAGGCCCATATAGGTAATACACAGACACACAGACACACACACACACACACACACACACACACACACACACACACACACACACACACACACACACACACACTTAATTTTATATATATACAGATAAACAACAATATAATTTTTTAAACAGTAATAGATAACACTATTAGTACAAGGAGAGAATTACAAATACATAAAAGCTTTAATTCACATATTCTGAGAACAATAATGAATCTTTAATTTTAAAAATTCATTGGTATGAACATTAAATTATTGTTTTACTCTTAAAGATTAAAACGTTTTTTGTTGTTTTTTGTTATTTGTTGTCATGTGCGCTTCTAAAGAACTTCGTCGGGTGGCCGTTTTAAATTTGAATGAAAGCAAACCAAATTCACCCACGAGTGAGATTTCCATTGGTATTTTGCACAGTTGCTCAACAAACGAAATCCGCTAAATAATATGGTAAAACAGTATTGTATCCTGAAAGGAATGTTCACGTAAGTCATAGTTCCATCATTTAAAAACAGGACACATTGGATAATGCATTCCAATCATTTAATAGAGCTTAAATTCTTTTGTTCATTGAATTGCTGAATCAAAAGTTGACGTAGTTTTAAAAAAGATATAAAAAAAACAAGAAATAAAGGCTAGTCTTATCAACCAGTAGGATCAACGAATGACAAAGCATATAGACCACCACAAGAACTGTCGGATATAACCACAAAATCTCCCTCATATTTCACTAAGTCTCGATTGCTTTTCCATATGACATTAAGCTTTACCATGGCAGATTAGGTCAGGCCGAGTCTTGCCAGTGTCTTTTTTTGAGATATGCCGTTTTTCGTCAGAGTGGATCCTAGGTATTTGAAGCCGTCCACTTTTTCAAATGTTCCTTCGTTCAGCATGATGTCGGTTGTTGTGCACTATGTTTAGCTGTAGTCCTAGATACATTACGCAGGAATGCAGTCATATTTACACTATGTTTGAATGTACTGTTGTATTGTTTGAATGTAGTCCAAGATAAATAATGTTTGAACGTAATCCTAGTTATACTACGTTTTAACGTAATCTTAGTTACACTATTTTTTAATGTAGTCCTAGATGTATTTTCTACCTGTAGTCCGAAGTAAATTATATTTGAAAGTATTCCTAGTCACATCAATTTTTAAATGTAAGCCCTAGATACACAGTACGAATATTGAATTATATGTACAATCTTTTGAATGTAAGTCCTAGATAACCTATGTTTGTGTGAAGCTTTAATTACATTATGTTTAAATATAGTCATAGACACACCATGTATGGATATAATTCTAGAGCCACAATGTTTGAACGTAGTTCTAGATACACTATGTTTGAATATAATCCGAGAAACTCTGTTAGACTGTAGTCCATGATACACTATGTTTGAATGTAGTTCGATGTTAGAAGTAATTCAAGATACGCTACGACTGAGTTGTCATAGATACATAATGTTTGAATGGGCGTACAGGTTCACAATCTCTTATCCGAAAAGCTTGGGACCAGACATTTTCGGAATTCGGAATTCTTTGGATTTCGGAATGGAAGATTTTTAACGTAGATTTTACAGTTTTTTAGATAAATCATTACAGGGAACAGGGTGGCTCAGTGGTAGAGTGCGCGGCTCGTAGCCGAGAGGTTGACGGTTGGTTGACTGTGGATCGTGCCAGGTCATGTTTGGCGCCAAACGCGAGCTTTGATGTGCAGACGACATCTTGGAAAAAATGTTCGGTTTTCGGAATTTCCGATAAACGATTGTGAACCTGTATTAGATATACTGTTGGATATATTCTGGGATACAGAGTGTGACTGTAGTCGTTACAATTAAGCATATGGTATCTACGTCTATACTTAAACAGTAAGTTTAGCTGGAATCCGATATACACAACATTTGAATTTAAACCTTCTTGCACTGTGTGACTTTAGAGGTCGATACCCTATGTTTGAACGTAGTCCTATACATATATATATATATATATATGACTGTACATATAGATACATTATGTTTAAGTATAGACGTAGATACCATATGCTTAATTGTAACCATAGATACACTGCGTTTGTAGTTCAAGGATTCGCTATGTTTAAACTTACTTCTAGATGCATTATATTTATATAAACAACTCTTTGCTGAATCTGTGTTAGTGTCACTGCTACCACACACACACACACACACACACACACACACACACACACATAAATATATATGTATGTATATATATCTATTAAAATAACAGATTAAAGTTTAAGCAAAGAATCGCTGCTTTCACCCTTAACGGGATCTTCAAATTTATTATTATTACTATGTATATATATATATATATATATATAGTTATACTTGGAGAGGGTAATATTGTTGTAATATTGCCAATAATAATTTTTTTGCTTTTGACACAAGGCTAGCAATTATCCCGGTGTACCACTGGTACTTTATTTTATCGACCCCGTAAGGATGAAAGGCAAAGTTAACTTCGGCGGGATTTGAACTCAGACCATAAAGGGCCATAACTCTTTGGTGCTAAGCATGGCGGCCGACCCTTCTACACTCACTGTTTGGTTGGTTTTCGCTTCTGTATCATTTATATCTCCATAGTTAATTTATTTGGCAATCAATGTTTATCATTGATTGACCAGCGGTTAAATATACAGATATAAATATATATATATATATATAGTCTATCAAAGTTCTTTCGTTGCACATCTGTAATATCATCAGTGGTACTATTATGTTCCCTCCTACTGTATTGTAAAGTCTACCCCATTTTAATTTTATTTATTTATTCTTCTCTCTGTCTCTGCGCATGCGTTTGCGTGTGTGTATAATCGTTGGTGTGTGTGTTCGCGTTTGAGTGTATGTATATATATATATATAACCAAAAGTTAAACAAGGTTCATTGATTAATCGATGAATATAGTTTTACAATAGATTAGAAGCACTCAACTGTAAAAGTTTTCTGGAGTTATTAGTATTAATTCAAAATATTATATATATATATATATATATATATATTAATTCAAAATATTAATAAATATAGACATTCATGTAATCAAATATATTATATTATATATATTTCGAAGGCACTGTGCTGTTTCCTCAGTACGTCCTCATCAGACTGGAATTGAACCATCAGCACAGTTGAGGGATGTCATACATCAATTTATATATTTTATCTGATGAGGACGTACTGAGGAAACACCACAGTACATCCGAAATATATATAATAAAATATATTTGATTACATGAATGTCTATATTTATTAATATTTTGAATTAATATATATATATATATTTAGAAACACACAGATACATGCGGACACACACATATACATGAATGCATCCGCACCCAACCGTGAGTTAAGGGTGCCAACTTCACCGATGTTGCTCAATGAATGACTGGGACAGACCAATCCGGTTGAACCAGACTGAACCAGTATCAGAGTTAAAACTACATTATGAAGAGAGAAGAAACATTTAGATATAATTAGTAATAAAATGTATCATACCTAAACTGCTCCTAGATTCCTCGACTACGTAGTTTCGTGGCATAAACAAAAACAATACATCATAAAGATATAGAGTCCTTGCGAGGTCTGCCGACTTATCAAGAGGATACCTCATTTTACTAGTCTCTTCTTGAGACTAGTAAAATGAGGTATCCTCTTGATAAGTCGGCAGACCTCGCAAGGACTCTATATCTTTATGATGTATTGTTTTTGTTTATGCCACGAAACTACGTAGTCGAGGAATCTAGGAGCAGTTTAGGTATGATACATTTTATTACTAATTATATCTAAATGTTTCTTCTCTCTTCATAATATATGTATATATATATATATATATATAATAAAAAATTGAACAGGGACAGAACAGAGAGGCAGTACGACAAATGTTTATATTAGATTCACGCTCAGGAGAGTGGGGGGTAGGTGGAGGACGACGTTTCGGGCATAAGCCCTTCTTCAGGTAAGAGTTCAAAAGGTGTGTAGGGGAGTGGTGGAGAGACATATAGCGAAAGGAAACGGTGCGAATGAAAAATTAACAAATAAAGACAAAAATATAATAAATAATAAATAAAAATAAAGCATGATCAAAATACAAGGAATGAGAACATTTAAAAATAAAGGCATGATCAAAATAAACTGAAATTAAAAGGGGGGTAAACAGGTGGTGGAAGGGTGTGGGGTGAGTAGAGGTGGAGGCGGGTGGAGTGGGGAGAGGGAGACGGGGTGTCCGAGCGAGGAGGGCTGAAGGTGGTGTGTGTGGTTAGGTGTGCGTGTGTGTGTGTGTGTGTGTATGTGAAAGTGAGGGTTGGGGGAAGAACGGGGTTGCATGTTCAGGAAGGTGTGTGTGGGGGGTGTTTTTGTGTGTCGGAGGGTCTGTGCGTGTGTGGATAGGGGGTGGGGGGAGAGGAATCAGGGGGCTGAGGGTGTAAATATGTGGTGGGAAGCACGTGTGTGTGGTTTAAGCGTGTTGTGGGTGTGGGTGGCGTGTGGATAAAAAAATTTGTTTTGGGATGTGTGTGTGGGTGAGTTATATAGGTGATGGTGTTAGAGGATGGTTGAAAAGTGGTAAGTTACACGGATGTATGGAGATTTTGGTTGGAAGTCAAAACGCGTGTGGGTAATCCAAGAAGCGGTGGTCGGAAGAGGAGAGATGTGGGGTGCGCGCGCAACAGGAAGTGGTCAGCAGTGGGAGTGCTGTGGTCAGTGGGTGCTGAGACAGTGGTCGGAAGGGCATAGCAGCAGTCAGCGGAATGGTAGGGAGGCGAGGATGGGTAGGTGTGAGAGTTGGAGTGAGGAGGGGGTGTGTGTGTGTGTGTGTGTGTGTGTGTGTGTATTAGTAGGGGTGTTAGTGGGATGAGTGAGTGTGGAGTGGGGAGAGAAGGGTGTGTGTGGTTCTATGGAGGGAGTGTGGTGTACTGGTGTGTGTGTAGTTTGGTGAGAAGGTGTTAGTGGGTGTTAGTAGACGGGAGGTGGGGAGGGGTGGAATGCAGGTGTGAGTGGGGGTTAGTGGGGGTAGGGTGTGTAGAGTTGGTGGTGTACGAGGGTGTGTGGGTACGTGTGCGTGGGGTTGGAGGGTGTTAGTGATGTTAGTTGCGTGTGGGGTGGGTGGTGTAAGTGTGTGCGTGTGATAAGGAGGGGGGAGGAGGAGAAGAGGGGAGGGAAGGGATGTTAGTATGTTAGTTGGGGAAGGGTGGTTAGATGAGGGGTGGAGTGGGGGTGTTAGTATTGTTAGTGTGGGGTGGGCGGTGAAAAGGAGGGGTGTGTTAGTGGTGTTAGTGAGGGATAAGTGGGGGAGGGGGGCGGTCGAACGCTAAAGGAATAAGGGTGGGGAGTTCAGGCCAGGGAGGGGGGGGGGGGGGTCTGTAAGATGAAGATAGTACGTTGTTCGACCGTGAGGCGATGGGCGGCTGTTCCGCGGCACTGGAGTAGGCCACAGACTGTGAGATGGTGTGCGGAGTGTCCAGGGCCACCAAAGTGGCGGGCGATGGGGGAACTGCCCCCGAGACGAATGTCCCGGAGGTGCTCCGTGACTCGGTCCGCCAGGCGGCGTCCCGTCTGTCCGACATAAGTCGCGCTGCACCTCGTGCAACGAAGTCCGTAGACTAGGTTGGAGGAGGTGCAGCGGAAGGCATGCCGGACCGAGAGAGGGTGGCCGTTGGGACCCTGGAAGGTGGTGGTGTTGGTGATGTGGGGACAGGTGTTGCAGCGGGGCCTAGAACAGGGGAAGGAACCGGGGGGGGGGAAACGGAGCGTGGGTTGGGGGGTAGGGAGCTGTGGACGAGGAGGGTGCGGAGATTGCGTGCGCGTATGAAGGAGGGGAGTGGTGGGGTTGGGAAGATGTGGGAGGTGGAGGGGTCGGACTGGAGGTGTCGGAAGAGGCGGCGGATGGTGCGGTGGAGGGGTAAGGTGGAGGGGTGGTAGGTGATGGGGAAGGGGAGACGGTGGGTGGGTGTGCGGTGGCGTTGGGTGAGGATGGTAGAGCGGGGGATAGCACGGGCGCGGGTGAGAGCGGTGTGGACGAGAGAGGGGGGGTAACCTCTGCGGATGAAATGGCTGACTAGGGAAAGGGCTTGGGACTCGAAGTTAGCATCTCGGCTACAGAGGCGGCGGATCCTGAGAAGTTGGGAGTAGGGAATGGAGAGTTTAGTGTGGGTGGGGTGGGAAGAGGTGAAGTCGAGGTAAGAGTGGGAGTCGGTGGGTTTGAAGAAGGCGGAGGTGACGAGGGAGTGGTGGGAGGGGTCGAAGGCGACGGAGATGTCCAAGAAGTGGACGTGGGTGGTGGAGATAGAGGTGGTGAAGTGGAGGGAGGGGTGGAAGGAGCAGAAGAAGGAGAGAAAGGAGTCGAGCTGTACTCGGGTGAGGGTCGTGGCTCCGATACAGTCGTCAATGTAACGACCGTACAGTTCGGGCGTGGGGCCGGTGTACTGGGCAAAGATTTGGGCCTCAACATGGCCAACAAAAAGGTTGGCATAGTTCGGGCCCATTCCTGTGCCCATGGCTACCCCCGTGACCTGTTGGTAAAACTCACCCGAGAAGGAGAAACAATTTAGGGTGAGGACCAGCTCGGCGAGGCGAAGGAGGGTGGGGGTGGAGGGAATGGGGGGAGGAGCGAAGGTCGAGGTAGTGTTTGAGGGCGCGAAGGCCGTCGGCGTGGGGGATGACGGTGTAGAGGGACTTGATGTCTAGGGTGAAGAGGAATGGCTGAGGGCCAGGTAGGTAGGTGAAGGAGTCGAAAAGGCGCAGGGCGTGGTTGGTGTCAGAGATGTGGGAGGGGAGGGTGGTGACAAGGGAGGCGAGGAGGGAGTCGAGAAAGGCGGAGATGAGTTCGGTGGGGCAGTTGCAAGCGGAGACGATGGGACGGCCGGGGTTGTCGGGTTTGTGGAGTTTGGGGAGGAAGTAGATGGTGGGGGTGCGGGGTGTGCGGACGATGAGGTGGGAAGCGGTGGGGGGGGGGGAGTGAGGAGGCGATAAGGTCTTTGATGGTGGAGGAGACTTGTTGTTGGTAGAGGGGGGTGGGATCGGAGGGTAGAGGGCGGTAAAAGAGGGGGTTACAGAGCTGCCTGAGGGCTTCGGCCTTGTAGAGGTCCGCGCGCCATACCACCACGGCGCCTCCCTTGTCCGCCGGTTTGATATATATATATATATATATATATTGGGGTCTTACTGGTTCCTATATATATATATATATATATGTTTCTATATATGTTTATATATACACAATGTGTGTGTGTGGAGGCACGTGGCCTAGTAGTAAGGGTGTTTGGCTTACGATCATAAAGTCGTGGGTTCCATTCCTGTGTTACCTGTTGTGTTCTTGAGCAAAACACTTCATTTGACGTTGCTCCAGTATACTGAGCTGAAAATGAGTTACAGCAATAGCTGGGGGTTTAACCCTGCGATGGAGTGTCGACCTGTGAGTCCTGTGCTCCCAGTCGCTTCACGCCATGAAAAGGTTATAAGCACCGGCCAAATGACCCTTCTGGCTTGAGACAGACTTTAAACTTCATATATATATTGTGAAGGCGTGTGGCTGAGTGGTTAGAGAATTGTATTCGCAATCGTAAGGTTGTGAGTTCGATTCCTGGACCAGGCGATGCATTATGTCCTTGAGCAAGACACTTTATTTCACGTTGCTCCTTCTACCTGGAGTTGCGACCGATAGATAGTATTAGCAATTGGAAAGACCAACGGAAACATTGTTCCCTCGGTCCGATTTGACAAAAGTCGATCGTTCCTTAAATATATATATATATATATATATATATATATATATGGGGGTGTATGTGTGTCTGTGTGAGTAGGTGTACCTGTACGCATTGTCTTTCATTATTTCCGCCAATTCTTTCGTTTTCTTTAATCTGGTCTCTCTCTCTCTCGCCCTCTCTCTCTCTCTATCTATCTATCTATCTCTCTATCTCTCTCTCTCTCTCTCTATATATATATATATATATATATATATATATATATATACATTCATGGCGATACAGATATACACATCACATCCCACTCTGTAGATATATAGACAATGCAAACTTTACAAAGACAGCTAGATGATTAGGTTATCGGTTTTAAGATAAAAATGCTTTTGGACGGTCATACAAAGTGGCTATATGTTGAGGTGGCTAAGTGGTGAAACAGTCCAGTGACAAGGTGTTAATGCTGTGATATGGTGAGATATTGAGATAGTGAGGTGAAGGACAGATGAGAACATTTAGTGGCGTGGTAGTGCTGTATTAAGTTAGTGAAATAATGAGTTCGTCAGATTGTGACATGGTATGTGAGAAAAACGAAAAGATAGTGAAATGGAAAGGTAGTAAGTTAGTGAGCGGATTAAGTAGTGATCTTGGGAGGTACTGGGATGCTTATATGCTGTGATGGTGAGACGGTTAGGTGGTGAGACGGTGAATTGGTAGGAGGATGAAACCGATTACATCTCGGGAATGTGCCAATGGTATAAATAAAGTAGATCGAGCTTTGCTTGCAATTTTCAGAGCAGCTGAGGTGTTGTAGTCGTCATTTGATAGTTCAGTGATTAACGATCGTAGATACATTTTCGAAAACTAATCCAGACGAAAGTGATAACCTCAGATATATATATATATATATATATAAATATATATATACATGCATATATAGTATATAGTATATAGTATACAGTATATATATACACACACTATATATATATATATATATATATATATATATATATATACAGTGTATATATATATATATATATAGTATATAGTATACAGTATATATGTATATATATATATATATAAATACATGCATATATATATAGATATACAGATTGGAGCAAACATCACAGCGCTCTATCTCAAAATTATTTTTGAAAAGCATTAGAAATGCGCAACCGGTAAAAATTTTGAACTAAAACTGAATACTAACCAATACTTTTTACTAATTTTTACTTATTCCTAATTAAACTATTTTTCACTGGGAACAATTTGTCAGCATTTTCTTTTCCTTTTACCAATATCTATATATATATATATTAGTTATATGTTTATATATATATTATATATATATATATATATATATATATATATATATATATATATATATATATATATATATATATATATATATATATATATATATATATATATATATATATATATATATATATATATATATATATATATATATATATATATATATATATATATATATATATATATATATATATATATATTTATATATATATATATATATATATAAATAATATATATAAATATAAATAATATATATATATATATATATATATATATTATTTATATGTTTATATATATATATATATGAAGGCGTGTGGCTGAGTGGTTAGAGTATTGGATTCACAATCGTGAGGTTGTGAGTTCGATTCCTGAACCAGGCGATGCGTTATGTCCTTGAGCAAGACACTTTATTTCACGTTGCTCCTTCTACCTGGAGTTGCGACCGATAGATAGTATTAGCAATTGGAAAGACCAACGGAAACATAGTTTCCTCGGTCCGATTTGACTAAAAGTCAATCGACTAGATATATATATATATATATATATATATATGGGATAACAAGTTATCGTTATAGGTAATCCAGTTAGAGGTTGTGAGTACTCTGCGTAGTGGATAGTTTTAACGTACGGCTTTGTTTGACTCAATAAGATGTTTACCTGAAACACCATCAACCCCATTAATATAGAACAATCATCAAAACATTTACAACACACGTTTGTCAAACCTCCCTTCACAATCCACTCCTAGCCCTTAAATCTCATACTTGTACTTGTATCCACCAATTAATCTCTAATTTATTGCTTTTTCTTCTTCTTTTATCTGTCACTACATCGGACCCTCTACACGTTTCTATGTATATTTCGAATTTGGTTTTTCATGTTAGAATTAAACCTATCAAAGAATCCTTATAAGAACACTTACTCAAAACTACTACAAACCTACTATGTACTTACATGCTCTTACTTATCCTTATTTATTTCTTAATATTTTCCATTTTCTTATTTTCTTACTTTTTTAATGTATCCTATCTTATCTTTTACTTTTTAGTTTTTACATCAGTAACTTCTCTACCTAATTACCATATATATTTTATTATTGATGCTATTGTTTTGATTATACGCTATTCTTCTATATATGTCTTGCCTCGAGTGAATTATTTTTATATCTACGTACTCTGATGTGTTGATCAGTGGTCAATAATGTATTGGAGACCGGTGATGCAACTTCAAGCGATTAGCGACCTCTAGACTCACCTGATCAATGAAACAATTGTCAGTACTTGAAATAAAGCCATTTATATTGTACAGCCAACCATGTTACTCTTCAACTATATATATATATATATATATATATATATATATATATATATATATATATATATATATATATATATATATATATATATATATATATATATATATATACGTATATATATATGGTCATGGGATGTGTGACAATATCTCACTATCTCCTAAATTCCTATACACACGTTCACACATGTACCTACGCGTGCATACACATAAACTCATATTTGCACCCACGCACGCACACACATGCACACACATACTCACTCATATCTATATATTCGCCTGTGTTTGCTTGTATGAACATACACTTGCAGATACATATAACATTTTAAACTCTTCTCAAAGTAGAATCAGTCGGGTTTAGTGTGACAGTATATATTTTGATATATTTCTATTTATACTAAGAGCTCGGAATTTTCTCTTTGCGCTTCCTTTGCGGGAGACATGGCGCGTGTCGGTAATTTTCTGAGACACGATATCATTATTAATTCTAGTAATATAAATATGCTCCTGAATGATATTTTAGTCGAGCTTTAAATTTTTAAATAGATTTTTGGTTGCTATTTCTAGCTATCCACGTACCGATTCACGTCACATAGACACAACTGGGACGCTATGTAGTCTAGTGACCCTATGATAAACAGACGAAACGCAAGAGTAAAAAAACCCACTATTTAGCCTGAATAAAATGAATATTAAATCTCTACTTCGGTATTGATTACTCTTCTTACTCAGCCGTCAACCTTATATATAACCTGATTGTATTCTCGTTGTTGTGGTGGCTTCTGTGGCTTTGTCCCCTTAACCATAGTTTTCAATTTGTCACGCCATTTAACGTATGCTTATTACTCTAAGATATAATTTATCGATTTATCGATATCTTATTCCTACAAAGCTCCGAATATTGTTTCTTTTGTGGATGATGGCCGAGCGCCGCAACTTCGATTTTACTAACTTCCACTCAATTCTACTTTTGAAAAGCACAAGAACTGCGAAACCGGTAAAGGAACCAAATAAATATTTTTTTTTTAAAGACTCCAGTTGCATTTTAGATTTCATCTTTTTTCGTTATACTTTCACTCGTGTAGGACATCTCGTTTTTTTTCCATTTTGTAAAAATAAACCATTTTCTAATATATATATATATATATGTACAAGTGGAAGCTTATTAAAATCGAAGCTTTGGCTGCGGCCAAGCATAGCGACCTACAATTAGGAATGAGTAGCAAAGCACTCAATAAGGTCGGGCCTTAGAGTAATAACATACGTTTAGACAGCTTGAAAAATTGAAAATTGCGGCAGATAAACCCAGCTATACAATACCAAAACAACGTAAAAACTAATCAGGTTAGACAACAGACCTGGACAAATCCAACGATATTCTGCAATACGTCCGATATGTTTCTATAAATACGAAATCATCGCTCCAGCTTACGTAATATGTAAGCTTGTGGTATTCTATGATCGAACAGGGGATTCACGTCATCGACAGGTTTTTGTTCTATTCCTCAAGCCGGTGTGGCATTGTAACGCTGAACGACTGCTACAATAGGCAGCATTCAGTGTTTCGTTGTCACGTGTTATTTCCAACTATATATGTCAAAGATAAACAGAAATAACAACACAATCGGAACGGTGAATATGGAAGGGATATATTAGGTTAACGCTTGATATAGCAGGAAGAAGTTCTTAACGTTTCGGACGCTAGTCTTTCATCAGCAGAAAGAATGAGAAATAAGATAGATTGATGGGACGGGCGGCGTGAAATTGGAAAAATTGTCTTTAGATAAAAATAACAAGTCTATTCATGTTGTACAATTTATATAGGTCTGTAATGCTCTGTAGTATTTTAAACCTTTATATCTCCACCGTTACACTAGTTTTCGGTCAATTTCTAATGACACAATTTAATACCCCATGACGTCTGTGGCAGTGGAATCTTTGGTTGTGATTAATGAAAGGCATTTTCTAAGAACAGAAGAATACCTGTCGCCACATAGCAACCATCCACACACACTCTATCACGCTTGCCCACCTACAATGTTTAGCATTGATACTTATGTGACATTCGGGCATGGTTTGCCGTTACAGTTACTCTGAATCAAATCATTCTTCTATTTTCTATTTTCTATTTGTGTTCGCCGTAATCCTGTTATCTTATGGAACTAATTCTGCAACTAAAACCTGATGAAAACGCCTACGTCTTGCATCATGATTGGATGATGAAGCTGGGCCATCGAAATATGTATAATATTTTAGCAGAATTATAATCTAAAGGTTTCCAGTCAGGCGTTCTGTTGTTTTTAATAAATATTGAAATCCGTTCCTGCACCAGCCACGGGATACATCTACAATGGATGACTTGCATAACGTTGAGTGCTTTAATTTATGGCATCTTTATTTACTAACCAGAATCACCAAGGATTGAACTACCACAGAAGTCATGGGATATTAAACTCTGTGTCATTAGATATTCGCCGGAAACCAACGTAGTGTTACGGTGGCGACCTAATCTGTTAAATAGCTATAGAGTCGTACAGATCATATAAATTGTATCAAATAAATAGAAAATAATAAAAACACAAATCAAATTTATAAACAGATATAAAAGATTATAAAGTTTATAATATTGATAGATTATAAGCATTATAAAATGTTAAAACAATTATAAAGTTTTCAAAATAATTATATGAATTATTAAAAAATTATGTGTGAATTTTCCGTTAAATAAATTAAGAAAGTGAATTAGGAATAATAAAAACAATGGCGGTTAATTCTAATCCTAATGTCAGAGATTCTCGAAAGTAAATTATTGAATGATAAAGGGTTAGTCAAAACTATTTCGCACGTATATTGATGCGTTGCAATGAGGTCGTAAATGTGGTGCAGTGCATCCTCGACTGACGTAACAGTCCCCATCATCTCCACAAAGTCTAAAGAAAATAGGTTACTAGTGATCGAGTATATTCAAATAATGAAGGGAGGCGAAAATTAATTAGTTAATTTCAACGTATGGAACGAACATTTTTTCGACGTGCATGTTATTCAGAGAATCCCGTGTGGTTGGTCGATGGTCCAACAACACTCCACAATGCTCATAATACCGAAGAAATTGATATGATGATAGTTATTTAACATATTACATATTCTTAATTACTCCCATGGCGCGGTAAATTAAATGGTAGGTAACTAATTACATATCGCTATACTTAGGTAGAAAAGGCAGGTGCATAGTTGAAGGTAGAACTGAAATTAAAGTTAAATTAAATTAAATATGAGGCTATTATTGAATAGAGGATTCGTTGAATATTATATTATACCATATTATTTATGGAATGTACTATGAGGAGTAATATAATATACCGTATTTCCCGGCGCCGAAGACGCTTCTTCCTCAAGGACCCACCCTAATTTTGACAACCAAAAATTAAAAATAATTTATAAACAAACTTTTAGCCTCCAGGACGCATGGTATATTTTTTAGACTTATCTTAGGTGAAAGTAGCGTCTTCGACGCCGGGAAATACGATAGGATGTAATTTAATGCAATTAATTTAATTGAATGCGATAAGGTGAGATATGAAAATATAAAAATACAAAAAATATATAGAAAGAGTAAAGAAATTATAAAATACTATAATCATATAATCATATAATAACACAGTAAATAATAACAAAATATATAAAGATAAGGTGTGGGTGTAGTTATAATATAAATGAACTATGACGAAAGTTAAGTAGTAAATAAATTACTGATGTAGATAATCAAATAGTTAATTTAGCAAGGAATTAAGAGAGGTAGCGAGAAAAAATTAATGATTGATAATTGATATATAATACGTAAAATGTAGTTCAAGAAAGTGAGCCATTAGCTATTGGTATGGAGACCATACTAAGACATATGATATCATAATTTTAAATATCACACACGAATTATATCATCACAATTAAACTATAGAGTAAGGTGCACTCGGCTATATAAGAGACATAATATAGGATCAGAATCAAATAGAATCGAAAGGAATGTAATATAAGGTGAACATCTTACCATTTCAGTATTCAAAGCTGGGCTTTCAAAATGTTTATTTATTAAACAGACCGTATATCTTTAGATATACAAAATTCACAGACATTTATGTATATCGAGAACCACTTCATGTAGAGTCGATACTTCTCCAAATTGAGAGATCATAGCTCCGATACTATGAGCATGTGGTTAGAATGTGTCAGGAAAGAATCACTGGACAGATTTTACGGACAAAAACCAACCGGCAGGAGACCTAGGGGTAGAGCCCGAGCAAGATTGTTGCATAATATTCATGAGCTTCGCTGGTCAGTTGGAGAGGCTTGCTTCTGACAGAACCCACTGGAAGGAGTGTTTGAGGGCTCTGCTACCACGACCCTCTCAGGAATAAGTGGGCGAAGAAGAAGTATGTATGCAACTATGCCAAAGCTAAATTTTTATATATATATATATAAATTTAAGTTTGGTGGTTCACCCCTGGATAGAACTGGTCATTCCGTATAGCCAATCATGATGTAATATTAGAAAAACGCACTCCACGTTATGTAACTCATCCATCTTTGACGTTGAATCTTGGAGGTGGTGCGAGAACAAAGTTAATTATTATTGAGTAAAATGACACCAGTCCGGCATCCTGTCATTTTACTCAATAATTGTGTGTGTGTGTGTGTGTGGTGTGTGGTGTGTGTGTGTGTGTGTGTGTGTGTGTGTGTGTGTGTGTGTGTGTGTGTGTGTGTGTGTGTGTGTGTGTGTGTGTGTGTGTGTGTGTGTGTGTGTGTGTGTGTGTGTGTGTGTGTGTGCGTGTTTGTATTTGTATTTGTTTGCCAAGTACCAGAAGAGGAAGACACACCTACACAGGCGTGCGCACGCACACACGCAAGCGCATACAAAGACAACTGAAGGGAGGGATGGATTAAATTAAAAAAATCTAAACTAAGATGAGACACACAAAAACAAGAGTAGTGATTGAGATTACCACAGAGGAAACAGTTTTGGCAATTAAATAACATTCCAGTTACGCATGAATTAGTTTTCTAAACTACTAATAAAACCTGGTGAAACTCAACTGGGGCGCGTATTTTTATTGTCAGCATGATGGACCCAAAATATAATAATATATAAACACAAATAAGCTGACACGCATATATGTATTCTTATGTACATATATATTTATATAAATGTATATAAATGCTACCTCCTTATATATATATATATATATATATATATATATATATATATATATATATATATAAATAAAATAAAATAAATAAGTCAAATGTTTAAAATGACTGTAACAACGACTATTGCTATCACCAACATACTTGCCCTTACATCGATTAGATCAAGGCTGATCTGATTCCATGCACAGTAATAGCAAGTACAATATCAACAACCACCATCACAACTACTACTACTACTATTACTACTACTACTACTACTACTACTACTACTAATAATAATAATAATAATAACAATAATAATAATAATAATAATAATAATAATAATAACGTTAGGGAAGAAGACGCACGAGGTGGTAGGTCATGAAATCGCTCCCGTAAGTTTTGAATTTTTAACATATTTAAATCATTTGTGAAATAACAACTCAGTACAAATGCTACGTAAAGCATCCGGCTTGAGCCCCCAAAAAATTCGGACCCAAAATATATTGTTATAAGGCTCAAATATTCAAATATTCAACTTTGTATTGTACATTGTATATTCAAAAAAGAAAATGGCTATAAATGGAAGAAGACCCCCCCCCCCCTCCTCTGTCTACACTATATAGAACAGCCAAACAACACCAATCTCACCAACACCAGAAACTAGATACACCACCTACCCTATCACCTCTCTGTGTACACTAAACACAACAGCCAGATAACGGCCATCATTACTACCACTATCCCACCATCACCGCCGCCACCACTCCTTCATTGCTACCACCGCTACAACACCATCACTACAGTAATACGATCACATCACCACCACCACTGCCTCGGTATCGACATCACCACCACCACTGTCTCAGTATCGC
The DNA here is from genome assembly GCA_964016885.1 of Eledone cirrhosa. Lineage (NCBI taxonomy): Eukaryota > Metazoa > Mollusca > Cephalopoda > Octopoda > Eledonidae > Eledone > Eledone cirrhosa. Next base: position 172,185,418 of record OZ024741.1, read on the forward strand.
TACCGCCGCTGCTGTCTCCCATTGCTTCTGCTAGTTGCTGCCACCACATTATAGAATTCCTACTAAAAAAGAGGAAGGCATCAAAATATATATAGATAGACTCAAAGGAAAAAAGAAAAAACAAACATCAAAACCAAAACAGCACAGCAACAACAGCAAAAAACGAGAAAAACAAACAGAGAAAAACAAAAACAAAAAACAAAAAAAAAACGTAAAGAAAATAAGAATGAAGAGAGAAACAAGCGGACGGGCAGAGAAGAGAGGGGGAAAAACTAAGTCAGACATTCGAACACTACATTACAATGAAACTTATGCTTATTCATTTTTGGGTTTTTTTATGCCTGCGTGTTTGTTTGTTTATTTGTGTTCGTCTACAGCGTGGTGATAATGCCACACAAGTGCCAAATGGAACGGCGCAACCACTGGAAACGGTGAATCCACAGATGGCTATGTAACCATACATTCGCCAATCCTCGATAAGAGTGTTTAAATATCGAACCTACACAGTTCGAATAACGGTGAAATGGAGACTAGAACGTCATGTTATAGACTCTCACCCAACAGGGTAAAGCAGGAACCTGACTGTCAACCAAATACTGCTGGTGTTGGAGGAAGAAGAAGAAGGAAAGGGGCCAGAACCAACTGGACGAAAGATTTGAATAGAACAGTTATGCAATGTTACCTGAAAAGTAACCCCAAGGAGAGGGGCTATAGGAGACGGATGCATAACATCTGGAACGAGATTGGTCTATTTAAATTAGATGAACAAAAATTGGCCGGGCAGGCTCGGGTAATAAGAACTAATGGGTGGATAAGCGAGCTGGAACTGGAGGAACTGAGCAGAGAGAATAGCTTGGAGATGGAGGGTGTAGTATGCCAGACAAACGAGCCAGTGGGAAATGAAGGTGTAGAGGTCGAGAGAACGGAGGAACCACCCGAAGCAGACAATGATCTGAACACTGAGATAAATAATACCTGGAACAGAGATACGGCCACTGAGGAGATGAATGCTGACGGGCTGGGACAAGATTCGGTTGACATCCTAAACTTAGTGGTAGATGAATTGAACAATGATAGTGGGAGACCTATGAACCTAAGATTTGTAGACAGGAAAAAGTTAAAAGAAACAACAGCTAAGGTAAACAAAGTCATCCCATACCTTGAGGCGAGGAGCCTTCACCAGTGCAACAATATCCTCAAAGCAACAGCAAATACGGTGAGGAAACTACTTGGTATAAAAGCGAGAGGAAACAACAGACAAGAAAGAGCAGAGCCTTGGTGGAAGAAACGACTAAATGGTCAAATCAGGGAAATGAGAAATGACATAGGAAAGCTTGAGTCACTACAGAATGGGACACTAAAAAAAAAAGGCACTAAAAATAGACTGGAAATAAAGTACAAAACTAGGAGGAAAAAGCTAAATATTATCATAGAGGAACTGAAGCAACGCATTGTCGCAAAGAGTGCAAAAATCAGGCGATACGAGAACAGAGTCAGTCAGTATAAACAGAACCGCATGTTCGACAACAACCAGATGCTGTTTGGACAGCTTGAGGGGAAAGAAAGAGGCAACGACTTGATCCTTGAGGCGGAACAAACTAAAACATTCTGGAGAGGAATATGGGAGCAGGATGTTAGACATAATGACCAGGCAGGGTGGATTGAGACAGTACAGAGGGAGATCGGTGAGCAGGCACACCAACAAACTGATTTGAGTATCACAGTTGAAACTCTTAAGGGGCAGGCAAAAAAACTAACCAACTGGAAATCACCAGGCCCAGATGGTGTGCAGGGGTATTGGATTAAAAATTTAACATCCCTCCACCTGAAACTGACGACCATGTTCAATGACTGCTTGGTGTCGGGTGAGGTGCCAGAGTGGTTGACAAAAGGTACCACAGTTCTGATAATGAAAGACCGAATCAAGGGTAATGATGTTACCAACTATAGACCTATCACATGTCTGTCCGTAATGTGGAAACTGTTGACGAGCATTGTGTCTGAGGAAATCTACCATCACCTCCACACAAACAACTTGTTACCGGACGAACAGAAAGGATGCCGAAAGAAGTCACGTGGTACAAAGGACCAGTTACTTATTGATAAGATGGTAATGGGGAATTGCAGGAGGAGACACACTGATCTTGCCATGGGATGGATAGACTACAGAAAGGCATTTGACATGGTGCCTCACTCTTGGATCACCAAAAGCCTGGAGATCTTCAAGGTGGCAGATAACATCAGACAGTTGCTGGACAAAAGTATGAAGTCCTGGGAGACAGAGTTGACATCAACTGGAGAATCCTTGGGAAGCGTGAAGATCAAGAGAGGTATCTTCCAGGGAGATAGCATGTCCCCTCTGTTGTTTGTCCTTGCCCTGATGCCCTTGACCATTATGCTGCGAAAAGTGAGAGCATGATACAAGTTGGGAAAGGGAGAGCTTACCATCAATCACCTCCTCTTCATGGACGATCTTAAGCTCTTCGGGAAGAGTGAGAAGGAGTTGGATGTGCTTGTTGACACTGTCCGCATTTTCAGCAGTGATATATGTATGCAGTTTGGTATTAGTAAGTGTGGAGTCATTGTGATGAGGAGGGGTAGGTTGAGCAGAAGTAACGGAATCCAGATACCAACAGGTGAGATGATAAAGGAAATTGACTCTGAGGAAGGATACAAGTATTTGGGCGGTCTGGAGGCTGATGGCATAAAGAACAAAAAAATGAAGGAATTGTTAAGAACTGAATACATTCGGAGAGTAAGGAGCGTATTGAAGTCACACCTGAACAGCAGAAATGCCATAAGCGCAGTAAATTCCCGAGCTGTGTCTATTATTAGGTACAGTGCGGGAATTCTGAGATGGAATGCTGCTGAACAAAAAGAAATGGATAGGAAGACTAGGAAGCTATTGACTATCTACAACATGTTCCACAAGAGGAGTGATGTCAATAGACTCTACCTAAGGAGATCTGAGGGTGGAAGAGGTCTTATCAGCATAGAGGACTGTGTTCAGATGGAGAAAAACAACCTATACAAATACGTGACTGATAGTAAGGAGCCAATGCTCAGAACTGTACTGAAGGAGGGGACAGTAGGCCAGTGGATGTCCAAGGAGGAAATAACATCAAGGAGAAAGAGCAGCCTTCAGGGAAAATCCTTTCATAGTACCTTCTTTGAGAAAACTGAATTTAGAGATCCACAGACATGGAACTGGTTGAGAAGAGGAGACCTCAAAAAGGCTACAGAAGGAATGTTAATGGCTGCGCAGGAGCAGGCCCTCAAAACGAAGTGGTTGAAACACCATATTTACAAGGAGGAGGCTAGCCCACTGTGCAGGATCTGTGGAGAGAGAGTGGAGACTGTGGCTCACATTGTATCCGCGTGTAAACACCTAGCCCAGACCCACTATAAGGGCTGGAGACATGATGTGATGGGCAGGGTGATCCACTGGCACCTGTGCAAAGTAAACAATTTACCACATTCTGAGAAGAGGTATGAGAATAACCCAGAGTCGGTGATAGAAAACGATCAGGTGAAGGTGCTGTGGGATTTTAGGATACAGACGGACAAAGAAACTGGAACACAATAGACCTAACCTGGTGGTTTTGGACAAGGGAAAAAGATCGTGCCTGATTGTGGATGTGGCCTGCCCATTCGACACGAGAGTGCAAGAGAAGGAGAGGGAGAAAATTAACCGATACCAGGACTTAAAGTGGGAGTTAAAAGGATTTGGAACTGCCATGAAGTCAAAGTGGTCCCGATTGTCATAGGCGCACTAGGTACTATCTCAAGGAGTTTCCAGGGATTGTTAAGGAAGATTAATCCAGCTCCACTTTTTAGAACACTTCAAAAGGCATTCTTGCTGGGAACAGCAAGAACCCTCCGAGACGTCCTGAATATCTGAGGCTGCAGGTAGCAGCTTGATATTCATTTCAACAAACTTTCCAGTTAAATAACATCAATGACTGAGACTCAAAGAACAATAATAATAATAATAATAATAATAATAATAATAATAATAATAATAATAATAATAATAATAACAATAACAACAACAACAACACAATTACATCACACGTAGCATGTATAATTCGTCTCTCACTGGCTAGATTGAAGTATTTGATTAAATTACTGATTAAGTGTTCTAATTAGCATTATTGAACTGCTATCAAGATTGTTAAAGGAATAGTAATTGGTGAACATATTTGTCTGCCCCTTAATTCAATTGCAACAGAGCTTTCTGCAACATTTCATCATTCTCACAATATATTATGCAGACAATTGCTACTAATTAATAGATTACACATTCTCAGTGTAGGAAACAGAGTATTTAAAATTAACAATATTCTCTCTCTCTCTCTCTCTCTCTCTCTCTCTCTCTCTCTCTCTCTCTCTCTCTCTCTCTGTGTTTCAGTTTCACGCACATACACTCACACACTCACACACACACACAGTTATGTACGTTTATATATATATATATATATATACATACATACACACTCGCACACACACACACACACACACACACACACACACACACACACACACACACACACACACACACACTTATATATATATATATATATATATATATATAACGAAGGAAATGTGGTAAGGAACCAGGTGGACCATAACGCACCAAAGTACTCAATACTTGAGGTAGTAGAGTGGGTAATAGGAACCAGTAAGACCCCGACAGCTGAGCTCAAGCCGTTTCGACGGCTAATTCTGGACTTAATTCCAGAATTAGCCGTCGAAACGGCTTGAGCTCAGCTGTCGGGGTCTTACTGGTTCCTATATATATATATATATATATATTTATATTAAAATAACAGATATTTGCTCTACGGTTCTTATATATTTGATATATATTTATACTTATCGAGCCCTCGTTGGATTTTAGTCTTCAAATTTATTAATATTACTATATATATATATAAAAAAGAAGAATGAGCAACGTGTATGCGTATGAGATAGTACACAGGAGAAGCATGAGATATACAGAACATATATGTGTTACACGATGGAATACGTGGAGAGAATGGACTCTCTATTGAAAAGATACACATGCTTGGGGGTGCATATACCGACCATACTGGAGTATGTCACCGCGGTTGAGGTATATTGTCCTATAGGTGTAATGCATTTGACTGAAATTCAGTGGAATCCGGTTCAACCTGCCCCGGCTCGCGATGTTCTTGCCTAGGGTGACGAGCAACAGTCGGATATGCATCCCGGGTTATTTCGGTTTGCCCCACGGGGCTATATAGTCATCAGGGTATGCTGTCTGATCCCTTGAACCCGTTTCGCCGCTCTGGTCGGCGCACGCTCCGCCGCATGCCTGGGTTCCCGGTGGATTCCATGCAGAGAGTGTGCACCTTCTCTGGTGTCTGCACGTCATGATTATTTCCGATTTCAGGTTGACCGCATCATCCTTCAGTCTAACTATCTCCATAGGCATAGCCCACACTTTCTGCTTCAAGCCGAGTATGCATTCGCGTGCCGAACGATACTCCAGTCAAGGGCATACGGGGTGCCTTTATCCTTCAAGTCCCACACCCGGTCCGCCAGCCTAGTAGAGTGCCTCTTACTCCGGTCCTTGAATTAGTTCGTGTGGTTATACATCCACGATTTAAAGGTTGTGGATGTTGCGCCGATGTAGGTGTGCTAAGCACACATTTATATACCAGGCCCTTCGTCAGGCATCTTCCCTACAGGGGGCACTGCGTGCCGGCTCTGCAGCTGCACGTTCTGCCGTTATGTTGTTCCTTTCGGGCGCCTGGCCCTTGATCTTATATGGCCCTCTCCCGATCCTCAAGGTGTTGTTCCGCCGACACGGTGGTCTCTCCTCCGCCACTCATTCCCGTCCGGCGTTGGATTTATGGACTTCCGCGGTAGTGGCGGCCGCCGCGAGGGTCGGGTTTTGGTTGGAAGACGTATTATATGTTCTGTATATCTCATGCTTCTCCTGTGTACTATCTCATACGCATACACGTTGCTCATTCTTCTTTTTTATATATCCCTATGTGACGTTATATCTATACTTTTAATATATCGCACGTTTATTTTATATATGTGTATATACGTATGTGTATATATAGATGTATATATATATATATGAAGATATATGTGTGTGTTTATATGTGTGTATCATTATATTGTTTATATATGTGCATGCTTATAACAAGACGCATCATTTCATGTATGACCCATTCTATGACCCTTTGTGTATATTTATATGACTTTGCATATATATCCTATTTCTGTGTGTATATATACACACAGAAATAGGATATATATGCAAAGTCATATAAATATACACAAAGGGTCATAGAATGGGTCATACATGAAATGATATATATATAAAGAGAGAGAGAGAGTGAGTGAGAGAGAGAGAGAGGGAGAGAGAGAGAGAGAGAGAGAGAGAGAGAGAGAGAGAGAGAGAGAGAGAGAGAGAAGAATGAAAGGAAATTTCATTTCTCACTCTTAATACGGCTGATACTTAAATGTAAGTATGTATGTATACGTACATACATATATGTATACAGACGTACAGTAGTATGTATATGTATACATACATGCACACATATATATATGTACGTATGGGTTTACCGAACATTTATTATAGTGTTCGGTTTGTTTGTAAACAAACAAACAGCCCGAAGTACGCCATTTATCGTTTTCGGTGCACCCGGCCGACTAACTCGCTCGATATGCGAATTAGGCTGGTCAGCCGTTAATATGCATAAGGAAAGTATATACTTTCAGACGTTCAATCATCTGGCAGGAAGGTATACAATGCTGACAATAGCTAATAAGCTTGAAACTAGTACATCGTTCCTGTGTCAGTGTTGAACAAAAAGGCGACTAATGGTTGCCTGAACACTGTATGGCACAATTTGGGCTGTTTGTTTGTTTACAAACAAATCGAACATTATAATAAATGTTCGGCAAACCCATACGTACATATATATGTGTGCATGTATGTATATATATATACATACTACTGTACGTCTGTATACATATATGTATGTACGTATATATGCATACTTATATATATATATAACTTTGTAGTCGTGCGTGGACCTGTATGTGAATATGCGCATATTTATAAGAGTGTATATGAGCCAGTGTGTGTGTGTGTGTGTGTGTGTGTGTGTGTGTGTGTGTGTGTGTGTGTGTGTGTGTGTGTGTGTGTGTGTGTGTGTGTGTGTGTGTGTGTGTGTGTGTGTGTGTGTGTATACAAGAACCCAATGTAGCGAAAGGGCTTGTTTGTGTGTGTATATATATATATGTGTATATGTGTACGTATATATATATATATATATATATTAATAAATGGAAACTATATTTATAAAACCATATTTATTTTATTATACATATTTCAAGGGCAACCAAGCCAGATTATGGTGCGCTTTCATCAGATAAAATACAGATTTGTTTTATAAATAAATATTGACATACCCGGAAAAAAGACAACCTTAACGGTTGGAGCTTCCTGGATAGTGGAGATAATATTTTATTGAGGGTAATACAAAAATATGAGTGAGTATGCAAATGAGAGTCCGAAAGGTTTAAAAGATAACGGTTTATTTAAATTAAACTGTTGGAAGAAGATGATATGTAAGGGAGAGAGAAAAAAAGAAAAAAAGATAGGAGAAAGAGAGAATAGGAAAGAAAGAACGATTATACGTATTGATAGTGAAGATAGAGTGAATGAAGAAATACGTTTCAATGGAGAAATATACACAGCGTAAATATATCTAAGTGAAAGAAGTTAAAGAAGAAATAAGATTATCGTTTAAGAATAATATTTATAATATAGGGTTCATTACGTTGTGATTATAATATTTATAATGATAGGTTGAAAAATTAGATTAAAATTAAAAATTAGAAATCAAAATTAAACATTAAAATTTGCCTTAATATTAAAGATTTAATTTAATAATTTAATATTAATATTAAAAATTAAAAATTAAAAATTAAAAGTTAAAAATTAAAAAATTAAAAATTAAAATTAAAATTAAAATTAAAATTAAAATTAAAATTAAAACAGAAGTATTTATATTATATTTAGATGTGTATGTTAAGGATTATAAATTATTTAAATAAATATTACATTAGAGAAAATCTAGTATAGTTTATTTTATTAAAGTAAGTTTGGCAAAATTATATTTATTAGTAGTTGTAAGTCAAAATTTAAACATACAAATAATTCTAAATTTACGAAAAATTTACGAGAGTTTACAAAGGAATAACTACTTAATTATATTATAAAAACAGTAAGGAAGTGTAAAGGAAGTTAGAAGTGATTTTTTAAGATCTCAAATGACTCCAAGGATTAAATGTTATAAAGTTTAAAAATGTTATCCTAAGAATATAATTAAAACATAAACCATATGTTATTTATACGAAGTCATAAATTTATCTTAAGAATATAATTAAAACATAAACCATAGGTTATTTTTTAAGAAGTCATACTTGCTATAAAATTTTAAAAATGTATCTTAAGAATATAGTTAAAACATAAACCATAGGTTATTCCACATATATATAAAAAACCTATATATAAAAATCATATGTTATTCCACATATATACAAATATTTGGATACATATATTAAAAACGTTTGAAGATATAAAAATATTGGAAGATATGAAAATAATGGTTTTTCTATATCTTTCAAAGGGAATTTCAAAGAATTTTATAAAACCTTCCGTAAGTTTTTTAAGAAAAATTTTCTTAAAAGAGTTTCAAGCAGTCATATAAAAAAAGTTTATAATCTATTGATAGGTGTAATAATATAAAGTATATATATGAGGTAGAGATAATAGAAAGTAAATTAAATATATATGAATCATATATAGGTATAGAAAACATTATGTAAAGGAGATTAACCATATATTACATTTTATATATATATCTAAAAGTTGAGTTTAAACGATGTTTACAAGAACTAAATAAATTATTTCGCAAATTAATAGAGTTCTTACTTTTTAGTATAAAGAATATTTCTTCAACGCAAAGTGAGCAATTTTTAGATAGAGGAGTGTGTGAAGGAGCTTTGGAGATAATTTTCCAAAATAAAGAATAGTTAATATTCTTAGATTTTAAGTTCCATAATAAGTTAGATAGAGAAGTTGAAGATTTTTTACCAATATTCGTAAAGGAACATTTATGGTTATTAAAACGAGATTTGAAGTATGTGGAAGTAGAGCCGACATAGTTAAAGGAGTTTTCATTTGTTTTGACATTACAATTGTATACTATATTTTTAACTAAACAGTTATTATTTAGAGGACAGGTAGATTTATTTCTACAATTACATTTATCTGAATTTATATTATTGGGAGCCGTAACATTATATTGGATATTGCTAGGGGTATTAATGCTATTCTGGTTAGATTTTAAGTTTCTATTATTAATTCTATTAATATTCTGCACTAAATTCATAGTGGTGGAATATGAGAGTTTAGTAGTATGTCTATTAAATATTGAGTAATATCTGTGTGTCTTAGGAGGGCACTTATCTAGAGCTTTAAAAAATAATTTAGCTATAGGGGTTTTAATACTTAATGAGAAAGGGGGAGCGAACCATAATATATTTCTAGTTCTATTTTTTCTTTTGATTTTCGAGTTAGTGCAAGGTTTCCTATTATAATTATATTTATAGTTATGGTTAGTTGGCACATCCTTATTGTCAATGTATTTAATTTCCTTACTATAGCCTGCTCTACTTAACGCTTCAAATTATCTTCATATATATTTTTATTCGCTGAAATTCTAAAAATACGTTGCTGCACAGAATTCACAATAGTGTTTTTAACGGATCTGAGGTGATTGGAATTAAAGTTAACATAGTTTAAATTATCATTTATTTTATGAAATGGATAATAAAGACCAGTATTAAGGTTTAAAGTTACATCTAAAAAATTAACTATTTTATAATTATTCTCTACTTCTACTTTAAGATTAACGCTATTAAAAAATTGTAAAATTTCATTTCTTTTCCTATTTATTTCACAATTATTATTATTTTCAATAAGCAATAGCATATCGTCACGATATAAACCACCGGTCATCTCCGGTAATTTCCTATGTAAAGTATTGTTGATAAAAAGCCCCACAAGATCCGTTAATTGCGCCGAGTCCGATGACTCCATAGTGATATCGAAATTGTTATCCCTATCTCCTCTAGTCCAAAGGTGGTTGCTACATTTATATAATGTTTTACGTGCAGTTAAGATAATGTGCATTTCATTGCTAGTTAAATCTGTATATTTAAATGCATATTTAAGGGCTTTATTAAGTAGATTTGGAGTGATAGATGAGTAATAATTAGCAATATCCAATTGAATGAATTTATTGTTATGTTTATATTTAATGTTCTTAAACCAGTCAATACCTTCATTAGTCCCATTCCATAATTTTAAATATGGTTTTATAAATATAGTTTCCATTTATTAATTGTGTATTTACTCCACTAATTTGTTGAGTGCTTTATTTCAGTTATAAAAATTGTTAAGCTTGTTGAATCCCAACAAATTAAATATAACCTCTACATATATATATATATATATATATATATATATATATATATATATATATGTGCGTATGTATGTGTATATATATATATATAATGTGTGTGTTTATGAGCGAGTCCGTATCTGTGCCTGTATATGGGCATATAGGCAGGCGTCTGTGTATGCATACGTCTATGGTTTTTTATTTGTTCTCCTTAAGTGTGTGTGTGTGTATAGCGGGAGTCTATGCGTACGGATGTTGTTATCTGTGTGATTGTGTGTGTGTGTGTGTGTGTGTGTGTGTGTGTGTGTGTGTGTGTGTGTGTGTGTGTGTGTGTGTGTGTGTGTGTGTGTGTGTGTGTGTGTGTGTGTGTGTGTGTGTGTGTGTGAGTGCGCGGGTGGACAGTGAGTGTGCAGTAGTAATTCATCGAAGTGTGGCAGAAGGGAATAGCTGCTGGTCAGTAGAATTCACACCTGTTGGTCAGATTTATGATGACGTAGAAAAGTAGCAGCCAATAACAGGACGCGTGAAGAGGATATTTATATATATATATATATATATATATATATATATATATATATATATATATATATATATATATATACATATATACACGTATTGCTGGACCTCCAAAATGCTGTGGTGTTTTGCCAGCAGCGCCCACTATCTAAGTGCAATAACAGCTGAAACGGGAGAATCGAAGGATCGTCTCATCCCCACTTATATAGTATAGCTCTTTTTCTCATGTTTTATGGCTTATTCAAAGAAAGCAGGCCAGTACCTATAAACCTTCATTCAAATTCCTGGCCTCTGTGTCTAGTGTGAGAAAGCGTGGGAGTTTTCCTCAAAATGAATATTCGTACGGGTGCTTACATCACAATGAACGCCGCTTAAAGCAACCGAGGACCAGGTGGTGATGTAAAATCTAGAATGCAAGGAACTGAAACAAATTACAGTATGATATCTCATCGGATGTTCTAACAAACCCATCAATCAAATTTCTCTCTTCTTACTGTTTCTAGGTTTTCGTACAAAATAATATTTCTTCCTTGTTTTCGTATATAACGACGATTTGTTTTGTCTTATATTTCTTTGAATTATTTAATGAGATAAAAGTCTATACACCCACTGTTGGAAAGAACATTCTATAAATGCAGCTTTCCAAAATGTTATCAAATATCTTGTCAGTCACCTATTTCCCATTGTTACACAATAATGTTTATTGGTGACTTGAAGCAGACAAATATATATGTAGTGTCTGAATAACTATACTTCTTATTGTCACTTATTTTTCTGTCATCTTGAGACTGACTTGGTCAATAGTAAAAGTGCTTTTAAACGAAAATGCCAATTAGTTTTAGTAGCTGTGTGCAGAGTATATTTTATTTGGAATTGTTCAGTGATACAATTAAGATGGTACGTTTCAAAGCTTGAATCAAAAGAGTTCTAGTACGTAGTAGAGAGGTCTTCTGAAAATAACAGAAACGCTGGTGGGAGTGAGAAGCACAGACGTACACTTCTCTCTCTCTCTCTCTCTCTCTCTCTCTCTCTCTCTCTCTCTCTCTCTCTCTCTCACACACACACACACACTCTCACTCTCTCATTCACTCACTCTCTCTCTCTCTCGTTCTCTCTCTCTCTCACACACACACGCACACATACAAATATACATACATATACACATAGAATTAAATATATATATATATATATTGAATGTTAATCATACAGGACTGTGACAATCTGATTTGAAGATGTTTTATAGAACTTCGTAGATTTTCAATATTATCAATGTATTAAAAACTTGTCTACACACTCTCTCCTCCGCCCCATCTTTATCCCTCTCTCTCTCTCTCTCGCTTCCTCTTTCTCATTATATATATATATATATATATATATATATATATATATATATATATATATGTGTGTGTGCGTGTGTGTGTGTGTGTATATATATGTGTGTGTGTGTGTGTGTGTGTGTGTGTGTGTGTGTGTGTGTGTGTGTGTGTGTGTGTGTGTGTGCATGTGTGTGTGTGTATGTGTGTGTGTGTGTGTGTGTGTGTGTGTGTGTGTGTGTGAGACGACGAAGCTAGCAAGCCACATATGATCAATCAGAGATGCAGATGTCGATTACGCCATTCAATGGAACGTTCTGACCAAATCCAGGCCATATGGAAATGGGACTTTGTCCTGTGAGCTGTGTATCGACGAACGAATGAATATCTTGCAGAGATTACATAATAGTATTTGCCTCAACACAAGTTCCAACTGTTTTAAAATACTGACCCCATACTGTGAAATACATGTTACGCAACTGCAAAGACACAGGATAAAACTTACCCGGAATGAACTAACTCAAACGTAAATTGCCTCATCACCAGTTTAACTTAAGTTGTCTCCTTTATCGACGTCCAAGCACAGAACCCAGTCAGGTCATATACACTTCGGTTCTCAGCACAATCGCACTCACATTGAAAATCCGTTGGGTGAAACGCACGTCCTTGACTAGGGTTCAATAATTTGTTGTGGAACTAACTAATTCTCTCTCTCTCTCTCTCTCTCTCTCTCTCTCTCTCTCTCTCTCTCTCTCTCTCTCTCTCTCTCTCTCTCGCTCGCTCTCCCTCTCCATATATATATTTATATATCCAATTTCTCTCTCTCTCTCTCTCTCTCTCTCTCTATATATATATATATATATATATATATATATATATATATCTCTATCGATCACACACCATTTCTACTTCCATTTTCTCCCAACCCACTACCTCCCACTGCCACCTCGAGTTCATCTCCCCCAAAGTCTCTATATCCTACTGCCAATTCCTCCGTCATAGTCGGCTCTGCAGTCAGGCCCATAATTTCGACATCCAGTTTCAACGCATTGCTTCTCGCTTCATCCACAGTGGATAACCTCCCACCGGGATTGAAGCCTTTACCCTTATCCATGATACTGACCGCACGCACATTAGTATTCGCGTGGCACTCAGTGCCTCGGCTGTGGTGTCGTCGCTGTTGTATGTTTCCTAACATTTACACCATACCCATCACTACCCTCCGCAACGCACGCCACACCTTGTAGCTTATCCGTTAACGTTTGTACCACTATATCGTTGCTTCCGAAGCTAACGTATGCCACGTATTGAAATATACAGGCCACGACCATATTCACTACTTCCTCATTTTTACACAGCCCCTCTGACCAAGAGACTCACTCAGAGGGTGGATGGGTGCTACATGAGAATGCTGTGGGTGGCTCTGAACATTAATCAGTATACACTCAGGATGAAGATCTCAGAGCTTTACGAGTGCCTCCCAAAAGTCACCTCAAAATTAACACAGAAGAGACTGCCATAACCTGGACATGCGCACCGACATTCAGAGTTGATACTGCCACAATGGCCTTGTGGGAGCCCCTACAAGGACACACTAGAAGAGGGAAACAGAGGATGACATATATTGATGCCCTAAGAACAGACACTGGTCTCTGGGAGAGTGCAAAGAGCTAAACTAATCACTACAACTAAATTTTCCAAATTTGCCCCACCCTCTCAATTTAGAAATGCTTCCACTGCCCCAGTTACATGCTATTATATAGCATCTTCACGCATCAGTACATCTTTCTATATATTGATTTATAGAGAGATGCATGGCCGGAATGTAAATCAGTGCTGCGAAAATTGAAACAGTCGTCCAGAAAGTAAATCCAGGTAGAGCCACTACTTCTCCGAATTGAAAAATCACAGCTCCGATACTATGAGCATGTGGTTAAAGTGCCTCAAGAAAGAATCACCGAAAAGATTTTACGGGTAAAACCAACAAGTAGGAGACCCTTGACTGAAACCTCAGAAAGATAGTTGGATAACATTCACGAACTTGGATAGAAGAAGAAGACCTACTTTTCGTTTCGCATTGGTATAATTGTTATTAAATGAAGTTGTCATCTGGAAGATTTGGAGTTCAACTTTTCATAGCGACCAATTGCATCTTTTTTCATCTTTTAATGTCTTCTCTTTATTTAATAAGCTATCTTTATAACATTTCTGCTCTTGAGCAATTTCTTTACACACACACACACACACGCACACACACACACACACACACACACACACACACACACACACACACACACACACACACACACACACACACACACACACACACACATATATATATATATATATATATATATATATATATATATATATGTGTGTGTGTGTGCGTGTGTGTGTGTGTGTGCGTGTAAATATATATATATATTGTTATACTTTGGGACGGTCATGTTGCCAATGTGAAACACATGGACTAGAAGCTTTCACTTCAATTTATTATAAATTAAATTATAAATTTTAAAATTTATAAATTTCCGGTTGGTTGGTTGGTTGGTTCCACAACAGGACGGTTGTTCATATATTGTCAAAGTTCTTTCGTCACACATTCTGTGACCTCTTCAGTGACTGGGGATTCTTTACTTTTTTTTGTGCCTCTCCTTTGTTCTGTCCTACGGCATCTTGTTTGCGTGTGTATTGTGTGCTTAGTTTGCGCATGTGTTACATCCGGGTGTCTGTGTGTGTTTTTATTTGTTTATTTATGTGTTCATTTATATGTTACTAGTTAGTTGTTTGTTCTATGTGTGTGTGTTTTCATTTTGTCCTTAATTGTGAGTTGTGATGTTGCTATTCCATTCATGTTTTCTATTTAATTTTGGTTGGAGTTCATTTATGTTTATTGCCTCTGTGATTTGTCTAAACATGGGCTCTTTTCTGTGTGTCGATTCTATTTTTATTTCTATGTTCTCTAATTTGCCCTTATCTTCTATTTTAGCATGTTGGTGGAGTATTGATGAGTCTTTACTATCTTGGAGTTCTCGCCAGTGTTCATTTAATTGTTCTCCTATGCTACGAGCTGTCTCACCTATGTACATTTATTCTTATCTTTACATTGTCCTTCAGTACATCTTATGCTATATACTATATTTTTAGTTTTACAGTTAATATGGGGGCTTAGTTTACAGATTATGCATTTCCTATCTAGGGAGGTCTTTGAAAAGGGTATGTATTACTAATAAGTGTCTTTATGGAGGTATCTGGTCTTTCCACTATCTTAATATTTAGTTTATGAATGAAAACACACACACATAGAGTAAACAACTAACTAGTAACATATAAATAAACAAATAAATAAACAAATAAAAACACACAGACACACCCGGATGTAAAACATGCGCAAACTAAGCACACAACACACACAAAAACAAGATGGCGTAGGACAGAACAAAGGAGCGGCACAAAACAAAGAAAAGAATCCCCATTCACTGAAGAAGTCACAGAATGTGTGACGAAAGAACTTTGACAATATATGAACGACCGTCCGGTTGTGGAACCAACCAACCAACCGGAAATTTATAAATTTTTAAAATTTATAGTTTAATTTATAATAAATTGAAGTGAAAGCAACTGGTGCGTCTGTTTCCTATTGGCAAAATGACTCACCCAAAGTATAACAATATCGGTTTCAACACACGTTTTCAGGATCTTGCTAAACAAATTCAGAAACGAAATATATATATATATATACATACATATATATATATGTATATATATGTATATATATATATATATATATATATATATATATATATATATATATATATATATATATATATATATATATATATATATATATATATATATACGGATTAAATAATAATAGTTAAATGCAGTCCACTTAGGTGAAGTCCTGTATTGGCGATCGAGTGACGCAAAATTAGGCGGGAAGCGATCTCTAGACATACCAGTTCAGTGAAACAAATGTAAGCTATGTGATTAAAAACTTTTTTGTATTGCAAACCATGTAAACCTTCTTTCCTGATATATATATATATGTACATATATATATATATGTATATATATATACGTATATATATAGTAATAATAATAAATTTGAAGACTAAAATCCAAAGTATATATATATATATATATATATATATATATATATATATATATATATATATATATATATATACATATATATATATATATATATATATATATATATATATATATATATATATATATATATATATATATATATATATGTATATTTAAAAAATAGACGTGTAACACACGAGTTGTGATATATTAGTAAAAGGAAAAGAAAATGCTGACAAATTTTTCCCAGTGAAAAATAGTTTAATTAGGAATAAGTATAAATTAGTAATAAGTATTGTTAGTATTCAGTTTTAGTTTTAAGTTCTTACCGGTTGCGCAATTCTAATGCTTTTCAAAATTAATTTTGAGATAGAGCGCTCGTGATATTTGCTCTAATCCGATTAGAGCAAACATCACGAGCGCTCTATCTCAAAATTATTCTTGAAAAGCATAAGAAATGCGCAACCGGTAAAAACTTAAAACTAAAACTGAATACTAACCAATACTTATTACTAATTTATACTTATTCCTAAATAAACTATTTTTCACTGGGAAAAATTTGTCAGCATTTTCTTTTCCTTTTACTAATATATATCTATATATATATATATATATATATATATATATATATATATATATATATATATATATTAAAATACAAATATTAATAAAATAGATGTTCTTTTGATCAATTAAATGTTATTATACATATTTCAGAGGTACAACAGTACGTCCTCATGAGATAAAATATAATGATACATGACATACCCTGAGATGTTAAATGGTTAAGATTTAATCAAGGTAGTGATTAGCCTATGAGAAAACTCAGCATTTATACCCTAATAATGAGAATATGCGAAAACGTAATAGATTCAATAGAGAAGGTATGAGTAAGGAAAACGTTGCTTTAATGTTATAGAGATTTTAAAATGTGGGATACTACAAATTAGGATTATAGAGGAAGACGTCTCTGGAAATATAATTGTATTACAGTTTATGAAGGCAATCGATAGATAATTAAAGAGAGGGAGAGATAAAGGGGAGTAATTTATGCAAACATTTTTTTCCCCATTTGGACTTAGCGGTTAAGTTTCAAAATATTTAATTTATGTTATTTTAGGGTGAAGAATCAAAATTTAAATTTTTAAAAGTTGATGGTTATTTATATTAATTTTATAAATTTTATAAATTTTTTAAATGTGTTACATTACTAAAATTCTGAATTTTATGAAAACAAAATTAAAGGATTTACTAGGCCCGCGAAAGAAAAATATACACTGTTGAATATTTCCTTAAATGTAATCTTTAACAAAAATTACATATAACAGTGTCATCATTTTCGGTATGTAAAATTTCTGAAGTACTTACGTTTGAAAGTATATACTCTCCTTATGCATATTAACGGCTGAGTAGCCTAATTTGCATATCGAGTGAGTTAGTCGGCCGGGCGTACCGACAAAGATAAATGGAAAAAAGGAAATTTCTTTTCTCACTCTTAGTACGGCTGATACTTAAATATAAGTATGTATACGTACATACATATATGTACACAGACGTACAGTAGTATGTATATACATACATGCACACACATATGTATGTACGTATGGGTTTACCGAACATTTATTATAATGCTCGGTTTGTTTGTAAACAAACAGCCCGAAGTATTAGCTGTTCAGTGTTCGGCAACCATCGTTGCCATTTTGTTCAACACTGACAAGGACGACAGAGTTGTATTGAGAATGAGAGTCATAGCGATCCGTGTAAGCATCATCCCAAAATGATGATGATGTTTAAAATGTAATATCATTTTCAAATTAATCTTCTTTTCTATCTTTATATATATTATATTATTGCTCTAAACCTGAGTTTTGTTTGTTTGTATTAAATACTCTGCCAATCACTTAGCACAGGAGAAATATTTCCACTATAATTCCATAGAGGAAATTTCGTTACCCTGATTGAAGTATCAAGTGCGACAGTGACAATGAAAAAGTGCCATTTCCAAAATTATTCGCTCATTAAGACACAGGTGAGGTGTAGAAATAAACCGAATGTCCGCAATCTTTCTTAGTCTATTTAATATTTTTGCTTGAAGTATTCTCAGTGTGTAGTAGATGTAGACTTGGTGTTGCCGAACTAATGTATGTCTTCGTTATTGTGATAGCTTACGAAAGGCAGGAGACACTACATCTTCAATAGAAAAGAGGAAGAAAGTAATAAAAGCGGCTATTAACCATAGCCAATTAACAGCCATAAACACACAAACACACATACGCACACACACACAAACACAAACACGCGCGCGCGCACACGCACACGCACACACGCACACACACACACACACACACATATATATATATATATGTCTAAAGTCTGTCTTAAGCCATAAGGCTCATTTGGCCGGTGCTTATCCCGGTTTCATGGCGTGAAGCGACTGTGAGTACAAGACTCCCCCCTGGACAGGACGCCAGTCCATCGCAGAGTTAAACCTCCAGCTATTGCTGGTACTCATTTTCAGCTGAATATACTGGAGCAACGTGAAATGAGTGTTTTGCTCAGGAACACAACACCCAGGAATCGAACCCACTACATTATGATCGTAAGTCCAACACTCTTACCACTAGGCCACGTGCCTCCACATATATATATATATATACACACACATACATACATACACATATATACATACATATATTCATACATAAATATATATGTATATACATAAATACATTTATATATGTATGTATATGTATGTATGTATGTATGTATGTATGTATGTATGTTCTTCTGGTTTCATAATTACACAATTTTTTGCCAATAGAGAGAGAGTCGGTTTCTAACATAGATACAAGACTCTCTCATTGGAATTTACACAACATTAACTAGGTAGATATGTCTGCATGTCTGCATGCATGTGTGTGTGTGTGTGTGCATGTATGGATGTTAATGTATGTGTGCATGTGTATATGTTTTGTATCTGTACATGTCTATATGCAGTTATTAGATGCAGAATGTTTGGAATGTTTTACATATTTTACTGTTCCATTAATGGATTGTACTTGTAATTTCCTAACTAGTTGTGTTCTTCCTATGTCTATGAAGCCCAGCTTCTTAAGATTTGTATTGAGGCAGTTACTAACATATCCCAGTGCCCCAATAGTCACAGGCATAAATCTGAAGGTATAGTCAGGGTGGAATATCTGCAGATTTCTCATTAGTTCTGCATAAATATTCTCCTTTTCGCTAATCTTTGATATTATATTGGCATCTGCTGGGCAGCTAACTTCCACAACTGTGCATGCTTTCTTTTCCCTGTCCCATATCATTATATCTGCTATGTATTGTTGTAGGAAAAATTTCATGTAGAGTGCTACTGGACCGTCTGCTGACACACATTGCAGATTGTGTTCTTCCTGAAAGTCAATCTGGTTTTTGTGCTGGACGCGGCACTACTGATATGATCTTCTCAGCTAGACAGCTCCAGGAGAAGTGCATGGAACAAGGTTTGGATCTGTATGAGGTTTTTGTCGATCTGACAAAAGCTTTCGATACTGTTAACAGAAATACATTGTGAAAGGTCCTCCAGAAACTTGGTTGCCCTGATAAATTCCTTGCTTTGGTTAGGTTTTTTCATGACGACATGAAGGCTTGGGTTAATGTCAGAGGTAACATGTCGGAGCCTATCTCAGTAAAAAATGAAGTGAAACAGGGGGAAATTCCAGCACCGACCCTGTTTGCCATATACATGCCAATGGTTTTCTATATTGCATTCTATATTGCGAGCATGGTGTTTACATCCAATATCGAACCTCAGGCAGCATATTTAACACTTTGCTGCAAAAACAAAATTATTTACGTCAATCATAGGAGACCTCTTGTATGCAGATGATTGCGATCTTGTAGCGCAGCACATTTTGAATACATTTTCTGATGCTTGCACTGCCCTAGGATTGACTGTCAGTCTCAAGAAAACCGTCGTCATGTACCAACCTGCCCCTGGTAAGCAGTACTGTGAGCCAAATATATATGTGTATGGTAAACGACTTGGAGTAGTTGATCAGTTTGTCTACCTGGGAAGCACTGTCAATCGATACAGCAACCTTGATAATGAAATTCCACTCAGTATTAGGAAAGCAAGTGATGCTTTCGGAAAGCTAGAAAGGCGACTCTGGGGTCGGCGAGACATGCAAGAAGACAAGGGTAAAGGTGTACAAAGCATGTGTGCTCTCTTCTTTATGCTTGCGAGACCTGAGTCACATATCGACACCACCTTAAACAATTGGAGCGTTTCCATCAGATGTGTCTCAGACGGATCCATGGCGTTCACTGGAGGGACCACATCAGTGATGTCGAGATTTTGGAAAGTCCTCAGTGTGACAGTAGAGAAGCTCAGGTGCAAAGACACCGTTGGAGTGGTCACCTTGCCAGGATGAAGGATTCTAGAATACCAAAACAACTCTTTTATGGATAGTTAGTTAAAGGAAAACGACCGCACATAAACCAAAAAAGAGGTATAAGGATTCATTGAAAGCCTCTTTGAAAGACGCTAAAATCTCTGCTGATACATGGGAAAATGTTGCTGCTGATCGTAATAAATGGAGAAAGACTGTCTATGAGGTAAAAGTTACCTTTGAGGCATCTCGAATTGCATACGAGAAAGTAAAGAAGGGTGTGAGGAACGGCATTACTGTTGAATTTCTAGAGAGTGAAGGTCCACCTATGGAGCTGACATGCAGCATCTGTACGAGACTCTGCCTCAGCAAAGCTGGACTCGAAAGTCATAAAGTAAGACCAGTGGTTGACTACCAGGCTGCTGTTGGAGATGCTAC
>OZ024741.1:172214193-172241693 GCA_964016885.1 Eledone cirrhosa
GAGAGGGTAAACAAATCAATAAGAAAAAGAAAAAAACCAGAGAAGAAAAATAAGTAACTTTGTATGAAAAGCAAGTAACTTTGGTATGAAAATAATTTCCACAAGAAAATAGCTGGGGAAAATATAATGAAATTTAGTCTAACTGTTACATACACGTGCATTTTCAATATATTGTCAGTTTATATAAATTTGCACACTCACAAAAAAGCACTGATGGTCGAGTTAGCAGATATTTATCTGTGAAAAGCACTGTTTAACATTTGTGTGAACGTTTATATACTTATTACACAAAGATATAGCGAGTATATCGACATACCGAGCAGACGATTAGGTAAGAGTTACCATGAGTGGGACGAAAGGAAAAGATTGAAAGAAGAACAAAGGAAAAGCTACAGGAGGATATAACGATAAATTTATTTGTAGCCATGGAGTTAGTGTTAATATAATAATATGTTAAACTCTTCTTGGGTGTAGTATAAAGTAAATAACTGATACGTTAAAAGACGTTATGGATGAGAATGCAAAATATTATGAGGTTTGAAAAACTGCTAAAGTGTAAAGTATTGCTAAATTGGGTCTTATCAGTGTTCCAGTGTGACGTGTGGGTATGGGGGCTGGCATTTCCAGGAGCAAAGCACATATTTTTTAAAAGTAAGTATTTCCTGTAAAATTCACTTTTGACGTTAAGATATTCTTTAAATGATTTTAGATCCTGGAGAATTCTGTAAAACCCGTGTAGCTCCGATCAGTTGACAAATTATATGGGATTTACCATAATTCTATTTTATGCGGTATAGCTCACATATTCATATAGCCAAGGTGATAGATGATTTCATTTAGGTTAGGGATGTCATAGTGGCCTCACGCACCGAAGTAAACACTCAACTGAACAAATCAAAGTATATATACATAGTGGGAAAGGGAGATGGTTAATTAGATAGATAAATAGATAGATATGGGTGTGTATGCGCATGTGCGTATGCGCATATGTGTATTCATGTATGTGTAAAAGTATGAATGCGTGTATATGTGTTGGTGTCTACAGTTATGTGTATGCGGTATTCTTTCAGAAGAAAAATCTAATTTAAAGCGATGTCAAATGAGTGTTAATTTTAAAGTTACACTTAAAGGAAAGAAATAAAAATATCGTTTCATGTACAGACAAGAAAAACAACAAAATAAATAAGCCAGAAATAAGTCTGTTAATACTTTTCCTTTACAGGGGAATTGTATTTTCATACAGTGTTTAAGTTTGATTTATTTTTTCAATTACTTGTTTACGTTCGTTTGGTAAATAAAGATTGTTTTCTTTCTCATTACATATATTTTGAGCCTCACATGCGCTTAGACGTAATTCCATCGAATCAACCATCTATAATTTTATACACTGATTATTTTGTTCATATCGGCACATATATGCAGACATATATATATATATATATACATACATACTTACACACACACACATACACACACGCATACACATACATACACACACGCATACACACACACACACACACATATATATATATACATATATATATATATATATATATATATATATAAACTTAAGAAAATTAACAAAGAGAGGACAAGACAAAAAACATTTTTTAAGGGGAAAATTTAAAAGAGAATATTAAAAAAATAAAAATACAAACGAAGGACGCAGAACATCGTGATCATTGGTCATTGACATGGATTTGGATTTGGCAGTTTCGACCCCTACCAATGGTACTGCTGCTCCATCAGGAGTCACAGCGTCTGACATAAGCTAAACACTGTCCTGTGGACAACAGATAACACATTAATTCATTGCAATTAAGCTAAAGGCACAGCATTTTGTGTGACGGCAGGGAAAATGTTTGGTGCCTCACATAGCACGAGACATGAAGGAAGCAAAGAAAAGAAAGAGAGAAGAAAAGGTGGAAACAAAGCAAGAAGCCGAAGAAAGAATGAAAGAAAGATATCATATATATATTTAATTATATTATAAAGAGTAGGGGAGGTGAATTGGCAGTATCGGTAGAGAGTCGGACACCATGCTTTGCAGCAAAGAGTTACGGCCCTTTATGATCTGAGTTCAAATCCCTCCAAGGTTAACTTTGCCTTACATCCTCATGGCGTCGATAAAATCAAGTACCAGTCACGCACTGGGGTAGATTTAATCGACCCCCCCCCCATCACTGGCCTTGTGCCTATATAAGAAACCTATAAGAGTAGGGGAGGGCGGTGGATTGGCAGTATCTGTAGCGGGTCGGACGTTATGCTTTGCAGCAGAGAATTACGGCTCTTTATGATCTGAGCTCAAATCCCGCCGAGGTTAACTTTGCCCTTCATCCTTACGGTAAAATAAAGTACCAGTCACGCACTGGGGTCGATTTAATTGACTCCCCCCCCCCCCAAAGAATTACTGGCCTTGTGCCTATATAAGAAACCATTATAAAGAGTAGGGACTCCGATGGCTGAGCTCTTGCCGTGTTAACAGCTAGTTCCAGACTAGTTACAGAACTAGCTGTTGAAAGGGCAAGAACTCAGCCGACGATGTCCCGACTCTTTATAATGGTACTGTATTTACTACCCCAAGTATCGACGGCTGAGCTCAAGCTGTTTCGACGGCACTATCAACGCACGACTCATATATATATATATATATATATATATCGGACTATCCGGGAGCTTCCAGCAGTAATGGTCGCATTCTTTAAGGGTATGTCAATATTTATTTATAAATCTGCTCTATATTATATTTTATTTGATGAAAGCACACCATAATTTAACTTGGTGTCCTTGAAATATGTATAAATATGGTTTTATAAATATAGTTTCCATTTGTTAGTTTCCATTTGTTAATATATTGTATTTTTACTCCAATAATTTGTTGAATGCTTTATATCAGTTATAAAAATAGAACAATTTAAATAGAACTTATATATATATATATATATATATATATATATATATATATATATATATATATATATATATATATATATAATAAAATATAGAGAAAAATACTGCAGGTAGCACATGGATAACATGTAATAAAATGAGTCCCTCATCAGTGATTTGCCGACGATCATAGATATTTCATTGCATTAAAAATCATATACCTCACGTCGGTGCAATAATAACCAAAATAAGTTATTAGGACAATTGAAACGCGTAAAGCGAGTGAGACAGGAGAACAACAAAGAGTATAGCTAAACGTAGGGGAAAGAAACAAGCTTCAAAAATTATTCTGTTTAGCATAAGCTAGGTGAATATATGAGCGCGTTTAGAACAGACCCGACACGAGCGAAGGCTATGTGAGAAGAGAGAAAAATAGCCCTCGTGGTGTACAGGATGAAATGAAGAGAAGAGAAACAGTGAGTGAGTGAAAGTGTGAGGAAGAGTTAACTGACATGACAGAGGGGGAGAAGCAGAGAGAATGGGGGAACAGTAAGAGAGAGAGAGAAAATATATATTTATTAAAATAACAGATTAAAGTTTAAGCAAAGAATCGCTGCTTTCACCCTTAACGGGATCTTCTGAAACTCTTTGCTCTATGGTTCTTATATATTTGATATATATTTATCCTTATCGAGTCCTCTTTGGATTTTAGTCTTCAAATTTATTATTATTACTATATATATATATATGTATATATATATATGTGTGTATATATATATATATATATATATATATATATATATATATATATATATATATATATATATATATATATATATATATATATATATATATATATATATATATAGAGAGAGAGAGAGAGAGAGAGAGAGAGAGAGAGAGAGAGAGAGAGAAAACAAGACAGACAGACACATTCATGAATACGCTTATGCATTCACACATTCAAACGTACTTACTTTCATTCATAAATACATACATCCATACATCCATACATAAATACATACATACATAAATGCATACATACGTACATATATTTAAATAGAGTTTTGCATCCAAAATATGGACTGTGAGGACAAAATTAAACGAACTTAGATCATCCTTGTAATTTCTAGACAGAATCTTCCTTTTGGGGTTCAGAACACAGGGAGTACACTAGGGAGAGAATTCCTAAAGCCTGAGCTGCTCCGAATCTTTTAGAAAATGCAGTTAGTCTGTAAATCAATTTGGTGAAAGCAATTGATATGTTTCGATCTTATATTTCTTCCGCAAAGCGTATTCAATTTGCAAGTTGTAACGACTAGAATACGGCCACATATATATACAGCGTGTCCCCAAAAATATATACACAAGTTGATTACCTGTTCAGGCAATATTTATTAGAATGCTGTTGAAATGTGTATACATTGTTTTGGGACACTCTATATATATATATGTATAGTAGTAGTAGTAGTAGTAGTAGTAGTAGTAGTAGTAGTAGTAGTAGTAGTAGTAGTAGTAGTAGTAGTAGTAGTGGTGGTGGTAGTAGTAGTAGTAGTAGTAGTAGTAGCAGTTGTTGTTGTTGTTGTTAGCAGTCCTATCTTTATGTAGCCGCCTTGGGCAATGCCAGGCAATTTCATTCATGTATGTAGAAACATGACACGCTTAAAACATAGCTTCCAAGGAGGTATAGGTAGGAGAAACAAGTTATATAAAAGACACAATACATATGCTAAATCATACAAAAATTAATAATTACATAGTTAAGATTATAATAAAACACAATTAGTAAGAAAATTTTATTTTTATACAAAAGAAGCAATCACCTCCCTATAGGAACGACGCCGTCTCCTGCGTTGATTGGGCAATATTGTTAATTTCATAGAGCGAGAGGCATATTGCAGTATATCGACCCTACTAGACTGGTACTTTATTTTAATGAGCGTGGGATGGATAAACTGAAAGATAATATTGACCGCAGGGGGATTTGTAATTAGAAATAAGAACAACCCAACAAAATGCTGCACGGTATTTCGTCCAGCGCTTTACGAATTTTATCGTGCACAGTTTTCTCATCTTCTAATTGATGTATCAGTCCTCACACATATGAATAATATTAAGACTAAAAAATTCTTCACTCGTGGAAATATGTTGTCCTCCTCAAATCTACATGTGGATGCTCAGAGCATACCCAATGACTCAGACCATTCTCATCATTCTCATTCATGTTTCAACAAAATTTCTGGAAGACAACAGTTATCTGCCCACGCGTATTTTCGCCTTCAAGTGAAATTTAAAAAAATTGGTGTGGGTTTCGTCCCCAGACGGATGGAAGCTGCTTGGCCTTCTCAACCAAAGGAAGGCGGTGGGTCAAACATCACAATGGCTTCACAACTGAATTCATCGTACATGTAATAGCAACTATCTGACAGCAATGTTCAGACACTGGAAGAGTGTGTGCCGGGTGATTTCGTTGCTCTGTGTTCATCTCGGACAGGCGCCTTGACTGAATGTCCGTGCCTGTAGAGTTTAGTTCGAAGCGGCAATGAACAGCAACTGTGACATCCATTCCCACATGACTTGGAGAGGCGTTTACATCGTAGTCGCCGAAGACAGATGCGAAGACTCATACTTAAATATTCTGGTCTCGCTGATAACCACAATGATGTTGATGGTGATGATAATGATAATTATTCTTATAATTTATTAATATTTTTTTTATTGGCCACAAGGGCCATTATATTACATTATAATAATTGTTTCTACTTTTGGCACAAGGCCAGCAATTACCCAGTGCATTACTGGTACTTTATTTTATGGACCCCGTAAGGATGAAAGGCAAAGTTAACCTCGGCGGGATTTGAACTCAGAATGGCAAGAGCCGTAACTCTATGCGTGTAACCATTATAATAATGGTTACTTTTTGTCCTTAAGTAGATCTAAGTGTGATAATGGATGCACTATTGATAGTGAACGAGAACGAGAGAGAAAGAAAGAGAGACAGGGAGAAGCGGTTAGGGGGTTTATTGCATGTCCGATGTGATTAGAAGAGCCTAATGCAAGTTGTCAGTAATCATCTGTATGTAATATACTTTATGGTCATTGTTGCATGTCAGCTCAGATTTATGTATCACGTAATTTAAAGGACACACAACAACATATAAGAAAATATATAACAGAAATGGCTGCCAGTTTGATGATAAAATAAGATGGGGGAAGAAATATAGAATATTAACAAGGAGTGAGGGGAGGAAAGAAGAAGAAGAAGAAGAAGAAGAAGAAGAAGAAGAAGAAGAAGAAGAAGAAGAAGAAGAAGAAGAAGAAGAAGAAGAAGAAGAAGAAGAAGAAGAAGAAGAAGAAGAAGAAGAAGAAGAAGAAGAAGACATCACCCTAGTCAACAACAATAAAAATAGAAAAATAGAAAGTGGAATAGTATAAAAATAAAAACAACATGAAGGACATCACCATCTCCATTATCGGCGTTAACAACAATTACAAGAGTAATAAGAAATAAAACATCACCAAGTACAATAGCATGGGTGTCATCATCTTCAGCATTATCATTATTAAACATAACTGAATCATCATCGTCAACAACAATGACACCAGCAACAACAAAAGGAAATATAACAAATACAATAGTATGAAAGTCGTCGTTATCGTTGTCCTTATCGTCAATATCCTCATCATTTAAAATAACAAGAGCATTAATATGTATAACCGTAAAACATATTGAGTAGTAATACTACAGAAACAACAGCATCAACACGTACAATCCCAAAGCATACGTAGAACTTATCTTAATGAATAACATTGTGTCTAGTGTTTTAGAAGATAGAAGATATTTAAGAGGGAAAAAATTATTGTCAAGCAACAAAATGCAACTTTGTTTCAATTTGAGCCGGATACAAAGCTCACGTCAAATACAAGTAGTGAAATAATAAACAATATAGAATGTAACAATCGTGTTTTTCGGCCATCTGAAATGTTTCCAGACGTTTGAAGGATCATGGGGTCGGTGGAAAATAAACACGCATTCTATAACGATCCACTGGGTGATACGAAGGTTAATGTTCTGGGAAGTGCAATAGGTGATGACTGTGTAAAGTTTGAGTAGTCTCTTAATGAATTTTAGGTAGGCATTAATGGTTAATTTCCAAATTTCTGTAGCTTGACTGAAGGGATTTGTTTGTTGGGAAGAATCTCTACTGGTATGGCCGTGTTGGTACCACCAGTAAGCAAACCTGTCCAAGAATCACGCAGCGTGATGAACCAGCCCGTTTGCTCAATCACCGTGCATTGCGGATTTGTGGATTTATGTTGAATGATTGTTATAAGATGTGGGACGGATGTCAGCTGAATCTATTGTGAAAGACGAAAAAGAAGTAACAACAAAGACTAAAGATATATTGTAATCCAATTTAGCTCTATAATTATCTGATGATGAACATTATATTTCAATAAAGAAAGGTGAACTCATTAAAATAAATATTTAGAACCACAGGCAAGATAAATCACGTTAGTTATTCTAGCCCGCAATTCATCAACAGAACGACGTCTAGTGGAATAAATAGAAGTCGTTAGGCGAGAACATAAATAAAGTTGAAGTGATTATTAGATAATTTACAAGTTATAAAAATACATTTTTTTCATGATAAAGTGAAGGCATCAGACTTCTAGGTGTACTTTACAGATTAATTCTTTAATACATATAACCAAAGCTTTAAAGGTATATCAAATATTGGACAAGATATAGGTTTATAAAGTATTGATCATACTCTTATATGGATCAGAATCATGGACTCCATATACACACATCAACCAATTAGACGTTTTTTCTTAAATGTCTTCGCGCAGTCTGTAGGTACATATTCGAAAACAAAATATCTACCGCTAACCTTCTCACTAAGTGCTAGATTGGAGTATTGAAACCTTTCTTATGAAATCGCAACGGAGCTGGGCTGGTCAGGACATCAGAATGAGTGACAAAAGAATTCAAAAGTCGTCATGTACAGCCAACTTGATGGTGGGTATAGAAATGTTGGATAGCCATGTGTCAGGTACAAAGACAAGTTTGAGAGTAATTTTTCAGCAACCAATAGATCTCATGAGACATTTGAGAAAGTGGTCTCGCAACGGTAGAACTCGAGATTTATATGTCATAATGGGATCAGAACCTTCTTATGAAGATTCGACTGCGTCACAGCGTTGGTGCACTTCTCTGGTGCAATAATGTTGCAAAACTAACGTTGAAACTGCAGTAGGGACTTTGAAGATAAAATAGGTAATTTTTTGTCTATTCTTTCCTCGCATTTATAATTTGATATATATATATATATATATATATATATTATATATAATATATATATAATATATATATATATATATATATATATATATATATATATATATATATATATATATATATATATATATATATATATATATATATATATATATATTAGGTATAGGATTATCCAAGATGTAGTAATGGTTAATTACTACACTGGATATGGTTGACGTACGGTAAGAGGTTACTCTACGAGTTATGGAAGAATTGTTCAAGAAACTTAGTTCCTGATCCTTCAGTATTCCGGAGTGTATATAAAGAATAAATAATAACAGGTAGACATCATAAAAGGTAATTTATTCCGTGTGCTTACAAGTGTTTCCACGGTGGTACTACAGCCTAGTTATGCTATGTGCAAATTCACAAGTACTTGCAGAACTCGAATATCCAATGCTGTGACCACTGTTTCCTCAGTGGGAAATATATATATAGTAATAAATTTGAAGACTAAAATACAAAGAGGGCTCGATAAGGATAAATATGTATCAAATATATAAGAACCGTAGAGCAAATATTTATTAAAATAACAGATTAAAGTTTAAGCAAATAATCGCTGCTTTCACCCTTAACGGGATCTTCTTAAAAAAAAAAAAAAAAAATCACATTGATTTTTTTAGTTTCAGAAGATCCCGTTAAGGGTGAAAGCAGCGATTATTTGCTTAAACTTTAATATATATATACTGCAGTTAATATATATATATATATATATATATTAACTGCAGTATTGAAAAAGAATATACATATATATATATATATATTAACACTGCAGTATAGAAAAAGAATATGCATATATATATATATATATATATATATATATATATATATATATATATATATATATATATATATATATATATATATATATATATATATATATATATATAATATATATATATATATATATATATATATATATATATATATAACAGACAGGGTGTGGTAAGATACCAGGTGGACCATAACGCACCACAGTACTCAATATTTTGGATGTAGCTGTCGAAACAGCCGGAGCTCAGCCGTCAGGATCCTGACACTTTTCCTATATATATATATATATATATATATATATATATATATATATATATATATATATATATTCTACACTACAGTTAAGATTTTACCAAAAATCTAACTCTGCTGCCCTCACTTTTCTTGCGATCTCCATTTTCATCTTTTGAAATAAGTTTGTGCTCTGTACTACATTCTGCACCACACATTACTCTTACAAAGCAGATATCCTGGTGATGATATAATCCAAGAGTTGTCCATGTTTGGATATCGGGTGTATCCATGTTGCCATGTGGATCTCCTTTTACAGAAAAAAATGTATTGCACCCGACCAGCTCAAACTCGGTGCAACTTTTAATGTAATTCTATTTTTTTAATAATTACTACTCTCTTTTTCCCTGTCGATATGAACAGCCGTCAGTCGTAGGCAGCTGACCAGTTTGATGGTGGAACAAACAATATTTAGCTCATCTTTTCTATACATTACCAAGATTTGGGTGATCAGTCTTCTCCCTTGAATAAAGTAGCATCTGCTTGTGAATTTTGAGAGGAAATTCTACAAAGTAGGACCAGTAGACAAGATGATACGGGAGAAGTAATGTAAACAAACTGCTTCTGGCCATGCTGAAAATACAAGTGGGTGTCTAAGTATGTCAGAAAATCATGCTCAGTCACAAAAGGCAGTTCCTATTCCCAAAAGTGGTAATAACGTTATCTAAGACTTAAGCCACTTGCGTGTAGTTTAGCAACTGTATATCTCCAATTCGTTATGTCTGTATACGTCGCTGCTTCCACATCGCGCAGGGTTTCGAAGAGATATTTGCACAACGAGATCAAAATAGCATGTGCTTGTGCTACACACATCCTGCTCTCTACCTATCAACAGCCAGAATCCAATGTCAAGCAAATGCAAGATGATCGGTAGCTGCATCAAACGCAGGATTTTCAAAGTGTCCTGGCAGAAAAAAAAAATCATTGGTAGCTATAATATCAACCGCAGATTTTTCCAGATAAATAAATAAACAGGATAAATATATAAGATAAAATAAAAAAATAAAAAAGTATTATTTAAAGGATTGAAAGTTTGCAAAAATACGTTCATACATGAATACATACATGGTGAAGTATTATTTCATGTCTATTTATTTATTTCCTATCATAAGCCAAGCGATAATGATATAGATGTCAAACTAATGTTATATATACATATAGACGGAATCTTTACATGGTCACAACATCTGTTTAGAAGTCAAATTACAATCTTTTCGAATGTATATCCTACATACATACATGGTGAAATATATATTTATTTATTTATCTATTCATTTATTTATTTACTGTGTCAACTCAATCGATAATGATATAAAAGAAATAATAAACCCAATAACGTTATATATAAATATAGATGGAGCCTGTACATGGTGACTGTTAGAAACAAATCGTCAAATAACAGCATCAGTGGAGATTATTTGGTCAGTGACATTCCCAGTCTCTTTAAGGATATATCTCTTTAAGACAGTGAATTGTGATTGGGCTGTTATTTCTAACAGGTTCAGTGACGGCCTTTCTTCAAGTCAAAATAAAATGTATTGAACCGAGTGAGTTTCGTCCCTAACAAAGACGAACAAAGATTTCAAATACAGAGGGAGTAAAGAATATGACAGTACACAAAAGAGAAAGAGACAGAGGAAAACGATATTTAGCGAAGAAAATATCAACGTCTGCTTTAAACATTAAAGTTTATCCAGACACTTTCCAAAAGGGATTAGAAAAAAGATGGAATTGTAATAATCTGCGTGATGAGAATGGACGGGAAGTAAATCTAAATGTTGGGCATTTAAGTGGTTGATAGAAATATGCTTTCGCACGTTTCACAGAAATTCTCCGTTCAATTTTTGTTATAGTAAAGAACAAGTGAATTAAATTCCTGATCTTAAATAACTGTTAACTTAAACTAATGATAGCATTTCACATCCGCACCTGCCACAAATTTCGCATCTTCAGTAATTAGAGGTACTAAATAGATAAATCATAATACATTAAGGGGTATACAACAATTACTCCGATATCTTGCTTTCACAAATTACGAAACACGACCCGCTGCAGCTTCCATTCGCATTTTCATCTCCACGTATTATAGAGGAATATATAATATATTCTGATAGCAATGGAACATACACTATCTTTAACATAGTTTAATTTCATTACTATACACACAAATACACACACACACACACACACACACACACATATATATATATATATATATATATATATTAAATTTCAGGACATCGACGGCTGAGCTCCGGCCGTTTCAACAGCCAGATCCCAACTGTATTCTGGTGAATAATGGTCTGACTGGATTTTAACACCTCTATTCTGATATATATATATATATACAGGGTGTCCCAGAAAATGTATACACACTTTGATTACATATTTATTAGAATGCTGTTGAAGTATGTATACATTTTTTGGGACACCTCGTATATTATACATATAGATAGATAGATAGATAGATAGATAGATAGATAGATAGATAGATAGATAGATAGATAGATAGATAGATAGATAGATAGATAGACAAATAGTTAGATAGATAGATATGGTGGGGATGATTATAATGGAATGGAATGTTCTACTATTAAATTTGGTAAGGTGTGAAAAGCTCAATGCGTGAAAGAGTCCTCCGACAGAGGCCTCCAATGTTCTTGCAGTTAAAGACGGTGAGGGCAGCAAAGCATAAACGAGTAAATTGAAGAAAATCAAGGTTTTTGAATTATATCAATCTCTAATCTCTTCAATAGTTTCTATAAAGGTATAATTAACCAATAAATGATTGATTCGTGTTTAGCATGTATATTACAAGCTGCTCATCTGTATAGAATCGATTGTAGAGATTAAAGATTAATTTAAATTAAAAACCTTGGTTTTCTTTAATATAAATATATACATATATATATATATTCGGACAGAAACTAAGGTAATATTTTAATATAAAAGGCTTAATTTATGTTTTCTTTTCCTTTGGCAGACCCTTACGATGAAAAAGAAAAGAAGTGTGTAGCAATAGCTATTTGGTGAATCCAAGAAAAGTACTGCAATAAAATCAGAAAGTATTTTGAGAGCAAATTCTACAAAGTAGGACCAGAGAACGACGATACGAGAGTAGTAAACGAACTTCTTCTTGCCATGCTGAAAACCGAAATGAGTTTCTAAGTATGTCATAAAAAATCCACACATCTCATCATGCCTCAGCCTACAAACTTAATCTCTGAAAGACACATGTGTAATAATTCTGTAAATCAATTGGCATAAAAAGAGATATCATTTGAAGGATCTACATGAATTGAGAGAACATTTTTATTTAAGGAGCGCAGTGTGTGCAAATTTCTTAGAATATATCAATTTTGTAAAGTTAATGAAGAGCGTATACATATAAGTATGTACACGTACATACATGTATGTATACAGACGTACAGTATATGCAAATTGGGCTACTTATATTTAAGTAACAGCCGTACTAAGAGTGGGAAATGAAATTTCGTTTCATTTTTTCCGTTTATCGTTTTCGGTGCACCCGGGCGATTAACCCACTCGATATGCAAATTGGGCTACTCAGCCGTTAATATGCATAAGGTAAGTATATACGTTCAACAATCTGGCAGGAAGGTATACGTTGCTGACGATAGCTAATAAGCTTGAAACTAGTACAGCGTTCCTTTGTCAGTGTTGAACAAACGAGCAACGATGGTTGCTGGACACTACTGCTTAATACGGGATGTTTGTTTACAAACACACCGAGCATTATAATAAATGTTCGGTGAATCCAT
Organism: Eledone cirrhosa; assembly: GCA_964016885.1. NCBI lineage: Eukaryota > Metazoa > Mollusca > Cephalopoda > Octopoda > Eledonidae > Eledone > Eledone cirrhosa. The sequence goes on from OZ024741.1 coordinate 172,227,271, forward strand.
ACGTGCATATATATATGTGTGCATGTATGTATATATATATACATACTACTGTACGTCTGTATACATATATGTATGTACGTGTACATACATATATATATACATATATATATATTCTTCATTCGAAATATGAGTTATAGTAGTCGCGATTTAACACAGTAACAGAAGAGTATATATTTCATTGTTAAAAGGAAATATGTAATAAAAGGAAGGGATATAGTTAAAATAGATGTAAGTATTAACGTCTGATGTCGTTTATGTCCAAAGCATCTCAGTATGTAGCATCCATTCTCTTAGAATGGTAAAGTAAGATTTTTTTTAGTAATGGATATGTATTTGTGTGTTTGGGTATGTATCTGTGTGTGTGTGTGCGTGTGTGTGTGTGTGTGTGTGTGTGTGTGTGTGTGTGTGTGTGTGTGTGTGTGTGTGTGTGTGTGTGTGTGTGTGTGTGTGTGTGTGTGTGTGTGTGTGTGTGCGTGCGTGTGTGTGTGTATTGGTGTGTGTTTTATGTGGCTTTCGTAGACTTGGTGTCGAACAGGTCAACAATTTTACGATGTAAATAGGGGATATATTGCAAAGCAGGATTTCATAAAAATGTTATGTATGTATGTATGTATGTATGTATCCATGTATGATGTATGTATTTATGTGTATATGTAAGTATGTATGATGTATGTATGTATGCATGTATGTATGTATGTATGTGTGTATGTATGTATGTATGTATGTATGTATGTATGTATGTATGTATGTATGTATGCATGTATGTATGTATGTATGTATGTATGTATGTATGATGTATGTATATCTCTTTCTCTTAATTTCGAGTATATTTTTGTGTCCGGCCACCTTCCTGGTGGCAAGGTTGTAAAAGAAAAGAAATTGTCATCCCTTGAATCGCAAGAATGTTTTGCAAATTTTGAAGGTGCCAGCTATCGCAGCCATTTGTAGACTATGAATTAGGGAGCTGCGCTTTTTGTCCGCAAATCCAAGTTCAGTCATACTTTGGTCCAAGCGGGTTGGTATATAACCCGTAGCTCCAATAATGATGGGTATGAAGCTAAAGGTGTATCTTGGATATTGGATTTGTAAACTCCTCATCAATGGTCCGTAGATGTCCTCCTTCTCCTGTATTTTTCTGACAACGTTTACACAAGTGGGCAGCTGATCTCCACAACAGAACACGTTTTCAATGTGTGGTCCCAAACAACAATATCAAGCCGGTTGTGCTTTAATTTGGTGGCAGTTTTTATTTTCAGGTTCCACCAGTATTCCTTAGTGCCATCTGTCTCAATATAGTCTTCCTCGTTTGTTGTTAATTTTGTTTTCCGAAGTGCGGTCCAGATGGTTCTAGCTATCCCATCGTGTCTTCTGGGGAGGTAGTAGCGAGATGACATTCTTTCGCAGCTGGCAACAATGTGGCTTACATCCTTGATCTTTGTTTTACATAGCCTACATTTATAGTCTGCTGCTGGCCCTCCCCTTTTGTGCAGCAGATATTTGGTAGGGAGTTCTTGTTCCTGTATTGCATAGAGATATCCCTCAAGGTGTGATGTCATAAACTTGTCGGAACTCCATGCCAGGCTTTTTGAGTGGTTTATCCCCTCTATGGTCTGTGTTTTACGTCTCAAGTATCCATGCACAACTTTTTCTGTAAATTGGTCAATTTGTTTATCTTGTTTGAACATTGAATAGGATCTTCCGATTTCTATGGATGAGAGATTTATATCAGGCTTTATTCCATATCTCTCCTCCAGTTCAGTCGCTATTCTAATGATATTTTTTTTTGATGCTCATAAACCTGGGCAAGATGGTTGCCAACCTTTTTCCTCTGTTGAAGGTGTTGCTTCAGTGTTACTCTCCGGGTCTCATATGTTGTTAATATTGATTTTAGACCCCGGCCACCTTCCTTGCGTGAGAAGTATAGACTATCCACATCACCATTGATGTTAATGTTCCCAGTAACACCGAGAAGTTTGCGAGTTCTAACATCCATCTCACTTAGTTCTTGCAATAACCAGTTCAGCAGGCCAAATGTTGGCGTTAGAATTGGCACAGCATAAGTATTGTGGGCAATGTATTTGTTGTACGCTGGCAGTTCTGATGACCATATTTTCTTTACTCTTCTGAGTTATTCAGTTCTGGTTCTCTCCTTATTTATGGGTCCATCATATTTGACATTCTCATCCTGTCCAAGATATCTGTAGTTGTCACCTGACTGTAGAGGTTGTATTGTCAGGCCGTTCATCTCTAGATTTCTAGAGGAGGGCACAGCTCTTCCACGTTTTACTGCCAAATATGCACACTTGGACTCACCAAATTTCATTTTGATGTCGGTTGAAAATTGTGTAATGAGGTCCAATTGTTTTTTGATGTCATTGATATTTGGCCCATACAACTTCAGGTCATCAACAAAGAAAAGATGGGAGATACTTCTGGACCCACTTCTTTGTCCACCTTGTTTCCTGAGTAGGTAAGATAGTGGATTCAGTGAGAGAACGAAGAGTAGCACTGACAAGCTATCACCTTGAAAGATGCCCTTCTGGTAATGTATCCTATCAGTCTTAACTTGCTCCTTCTCACCTCTAAGGATAAAATTGGTGTACCAGTTCAACAGCAGCTATCAATGGTTGTGGGACTTTGGCTAACTGTAAAGCCTTAATAATCCACCCATGAGGTACACTATCAAATGCTTTTTGATAGTCCAGCCACACCACAGTCATGTTTCTTCGATTCTTTGTTGTTTTTTCCTGAATCATTTTATTAGTTAGTAGGTGATCTATGCAACCCCACACCTCCCTCTTTCCACCAGCTTGCTCAGGTGTTATGATGTTGTTGGTAGCACAGTAATCCTGTAAGAACAGGTTAAGGCACCCAGTATATAATTTATACATGATGTTTTGGCAGGCTATTGGGCGGTAATTTTTAGCAAGGGTGGTTTGGCTATTTTGGGGAATGAGGAGAGTAGTGGCAGTTGATAACCATCTGGGCAGTTCTTGTGTGCCTTTAATGGTTTCTGTAAACAGCCGTATGAGATCTTGCCGATAGAAAGTGAAATTCTTCAACCAGTATCCTGTAATGAGGTCTGGGCCTGGCGATTTCCTATTCGACATTTTCTGTAGAGCTGTTTCCAGTATTAACCCATCTATGTCATATTGTTTTGTCTGGACATGCTGGCAGTAGACCTGTTCCATTTCTTTTAGCCAATTAGTTTGTCTGTTGAATCCGTCATCCGTTTCCCATACAGATCTCCAGTAGCTCTCAACCTGTTCTTTTGAACGGGTGTCATTTACAGGGATTGAGCTTTTGCCACTGAAGCTGCGATAAACTGATTTAGGATCTCTGGCAAACAATCTAATTAGCACTTGTCGATTATGTGCTGTTGACTTATATTTTAGTCTTTCTGTTGTAGCTCTGAATTTCATCTGGTGTAATTTGCAATTCAAAGTTTTAAATTTTGTATCTCCAAATCGTCTCTCTAACTTTTTTTTTAGGTCTTCCTGGTGTCGTGTGAAGTTGCTCTCTATCTTGCATTTCATAACGACTGCGATGTGTGAGATACTTCGTCTCAGGGACAACATTTTGGTTTTTAAATTTCGCATCCACGCTGGTTCAGGCTTTCTGTTTGTGTCTTGATTGCGTGGTTTTAGATGTGTGTTATATGATAGCAATGTGACAGATGAAACATATATAAGAATATTAAGCGTTTCAAATGTCGTTTCTACACCTTTAGATCGTATAGCCTTCAGATAATTGCCAGCTATTTCGTTCACCGCTTCCAATTCCAATTTAGTGGGTTCTTTACTGATTCTGGTGTTGTATGGTCTGTCACTCACATTAAGGCTGTGTATCTCTTGAAACATATCGTTCCATATCACTTGTAAGGTGTCCACAAGTTTTTAGTGTTCTGTTTGTTCAGTAGAGTCATGAATTTCAGCCTCGTTGTTGATGTGGTGACAATTACTACTAGAGTTAGCTGACCTTTCTCGCTGTTCTTCAGTGGAAGTGGGATGGATTTCAGCAAAATTGTTGGTGAGCTGTTCACTGTTAGATTTAGCTGGCCATTCTTTTTGTCTGTCAGTGGAGGTGGGGTGGTTGTCTACAAGGGCTGTATTTGTAGTATCACTCAATTCCGTTAGATGTATCAATTTACATCTAATGATACGTTTTGCCTGTTCATTTAAATGCTTTGGAGAAAAGTCTAATTCTGGGTGTTTGGAGTTCTATAAAGTTTTTAGCCTTTGCATAAAACCGAACTTTTGGGGTTCAGATTGTTTGTATGCTTCATATAATACTTTGTTAAGCTCGTAGCTCCACTGTATACAACGGTTAAAGTTGCGATTTGGTCGACGGAGACTTGTACTTTTTGCCATGATGAGTTCGTCTATTCACTAATATTTCGTATATATTTTTCAAAATAGTCGATGATCTTCTTTAAAAGTTTCGACAAAGTTCTGTCAGAATCAAATTTAAAGTTATTCACAGCTTGGGTAATATTTCTTTTCAGTTGGATTTTAATTCTACAACTGTGTTTTAAACGTTGTTCTTGAATCGTTTGAATCGAGAACAAAAATAACCGTTACTTAGTATATTTCTTTATAAATGTAATATAATATAACAACGCTGTATTTATATGTTAAAGTTTATGTATCATTCATATAAATAGGTGTTCTACAACTTATTCACAACATATTCACAGTTCAAACACTTATATTTTTGTTTCTGAATCGAAAACGTTACTTGTATATTTCTTTATAAATGTAATATAACAACGTTGCAGTTATATGTTAAAGTGTATGTATCGTTCATATAAATAGGTCTTTTACAACACACTTACAGTTCAAACACTTATGTAGAATTATTGTATGTAATCTTACCGCGTAATGTAGCTCAACTTTTTCCAATATATGGTATGTTGCCTTCATGTAAGCCGTAATTACACACGTCCGATTATCGGGCACTGACCACAACGGTCGCCATTGTACGTGCATGTATGTATAATGTATGTATGTATGTATGTATGTATGTATGTATGTATGTATGTATGTATGTATGTATGTATGTATGTATATATGTATGTATGCATGTATGTATGATGGATGTATGTATGTATGTATGTATGTATGTATGTATGTATGCATGTATGTGTGTATGTATGATGTATGTATGTAAGTATGTATGTATGTATGTATGTATGTATGTATGTATGTATGTATGTGTGTATCCCAGTACAACCTGTCTCATGGTCGGGTCGTTGGCGACTAAGCTGGCAACCCCACCAAGGTTTCTTGGTGAGGGGGGTGACTTTGGACATCCTGCAGGATAAAAAAAAAAACCTGTCAAAGGACAAAGGAACTCTTAAGAGTCAATGGCCATCCAAAATCACCGGGAGAGATGACCCCTTAGCCTTTGTCAAGGCAGAATTCTAGGAGAAGGAAAACTCTGATATAACACCTGCAACCCTGATGGTATCCAATGATGTTGACTTGTTCTTCTTTTTGGTAAATATCATCTTGGTTAAGAGAGTGGGACTGGCTTTGTGCAGCGCCTTTGCTCACTATAAAAGCTTCACGGCACAGGCATTGCTTTATATCTGGAGATCTCTCTGCACTTGTCATCACAGGGTACAATGGGCCCAGCACTGTGTGTCAGTAATTGTCACAAGTGTAGTGTTTGTACCAGAGTTTTCTAGTCGCTGGCTGGACTAAAAAGTCACACTTGTTCAGCGCATCGGTAGGGGTTCTCCTACATGGATATAAATTAGTGGCCATACTCGAAAACGAGTTGGCAGCCACCATGTATGTATGCATGTATGTATGTATGTATGTATGTATGTATGTATGTATGTATGTATGCATGTATGTATGTATGTATGATGTATGTATGTATGATGTATGTATGTATGTATGTATGTATGATGTATGTATGTATGTATGTATGCATGTATGTAAGTATGATGTATGTATATATGTATGATGTATGTATGTATGTATGATGTATGTATGTATGTATGTGTGTATGTATGTATGTATGTATGTATGTATGTATGTATGTATGTATGTATGTATGTATGTATGTATGTATGTATGTATGTATGTATGTATCCCAGTACAACCTGTCTCATGGTCGGGTCGTTGGCGAGTAAACTGGCAACCCCACCAAGGTTTCCGGGTGAGGAAGGTGACTTTGGACATCCTGCAGGACTAAAAACAAAACCTGTCAAAGAGCAAAGGAGCTCTTAAGAGTCAATGGCCATCCAAAATCACCAGGAGAGATGACCCCTTAGCCTTTGTCAAGCAGAATTCTAGGAGAAGGAAAACTCTGATATAACACCTGCAACCCTGATGTTATCCAATGATGTTGACTTGTTCTTCTTTTTGGTAAATATCATCTTGGTTAAGAGAGTGGGACTGGCTTTGTGCAGTGCCTTTGCTCACTATAAAAGCTTCACGGAACAGGCATTGCTTTATATCTGGAGATCTCTCTGCACTTGTCGTCACATGGTACCATTGGCCCAGCACTATGTGTCAATAATTGTCACAAGTGTGGTGTTTGTACCAGAGTTTTCAAGTCGCTGGCTGGACTTAAAAGTCACACTCGTTCAGCGCATCTGTAGGGGTTCTCCTATATGGATATAAAGTAGTGGCCATACTCGAAAACGAGTTGGCAGCCACCATGTATGTATGTATGCATGTATGTATGTATGATGTATGTATGTATGTATGCATGTATGTATGTATGATGTATGTATGTATGATGTATGTATGTATGTATGTATGTATGTATGTATGTATGTATGTATGTATATATGCATGCATGTATGATGTATGTATTTATGTATATATGTATGTATGTATGATGCATGTATGTATGCATGTATGTATGATGTATGTATGTATGCATGTATGATGTATGTATGTTTGTATGATGTATGTATGTATGTATGTATCTATGATGTATGTATGTATGTATGTATGTATGTATGTATGTATGTATGTATGTATGTATGTATGCATGCATGTATGATGTATGTATTTATATATGTATGTATGTATGATGTATGTATGTATGCATGTATGTATGATGTATGTATGTATGCATGTATGTATGTATGATGTATGTATGTTTGTATGTATGTATTTATGTATGTATGTATGTATGTATCTATGATGTATGTATGTATGTATGCATGTATGTATGTATGATGTATGTATGTATGTATGTACGAATGTATATATGTATTTATGTATTTATGTATATATGTATATCCTTTTCACCATAAGATTCCAAGTTCCAAAGAATACCGTACTGCTTATAGCAGCGTCAGATATTGGTAAATGTCTCCCGAAAGTCTGGGAGAATATTAAGAGATCTATGCTGGTATTTAACTTATTTTCCTGTTAGGAAGAAAATAAGACATACTCCGGTATTTCTAGAGAGGTGTTGATCTACTTTATAAAACATATCCAACGTAAAAAGATATCGTTGTCTGCTTAAGAAATTTTCTATGCAATTACGTGGGTCCGTGTTCAATTGCATTGGCGACGATTTGAATAAATGTATTTTTCTTAAAGCTTCAAGTTAACCAATACAGTGCAAAAACTCGTAGTTTCAATATGGTTATCTCTCCTCATCCTCTCTGTCCCACTCCTGCTCTCATCTCTTTCTCTCTCTCTTTCTCTTTGCCTCGCATGTATATATATATATATATATATTAATTTCATTTGTACCGTTTCCTCTCACCCCCTTTTTTCTATATGTCTCTCCACCACTCCCCTACACACCCTTGGAACGCTCTTCCCACACACTTTTCACCTGAAGAAGGGCTTAAGCCCGAAATGTCGTTCCCCACCACCAACCCACTCTCAAGAGCGTGAAACTAATAAAACTTTGTTCGTACTGCCTCTCTGTTTTGTTCCCGTTCAATTTTTTACTATATATATATATATATATATATATATATATATATATATATATATATATATATATATATATATATATATATATATATAAATTACCTCTACAGGACTAGAACCGTTTCATTCGAAGGAAATCATCAGGGCTTTCCTGGTGATTTCCTCCCAATGAACCAGTTCTAGTCCTGTAGAAGCCATTTCTATATTAAATATTTATACTCTGCCATGTATTGAGTACATTAATTACTGTGGTTACCCCCCGATTGAACCCGGGATACACACACACACACACACACACGTGTCTGTCAGAATGTCTGTCTGTCTGTCAGTCTATCTGTCTGTCTGACTCCCTAAACCTCGAGAACCACCAAACCGATTGTTTTCAAACTTTACACATGTAATACTTATGGTCCTGTGAGTGTTTTGCGTAAATAATATTTCAATTTTTCAATGCGCTAGGGACCGTATTAGGTGATTTAGCAATCTCTCTATATAATTCTTAGTCTTTCTTTTTAGATAGATACATAGATATAACGTTGTGCCCTTATAATTGTTTCTACTTTAGGCACAAGGCCAGCAATTACCCAGTGCATTACTGGTACTTTATTTTATCGACCCCGTAAGGATGAAAGGCAAAGTCAACCGCGGCGGGATTTGAACTCAGATCGTAAAGGGACGTAACTATGCTGGAAAACATGGCGTCCGACCCTCTACCGATACTGCCAATCCACCACCCTTGTGCCCTTATAATATCTGTCTGTATGTCTGACCGTCTGCATTACGACATTATGACGTCGCTGTATGTGTGTGTGTGTATATGTATACATAGTGTATGTATATATACATATACACTGCATTACGACATTGTGACGCTATGTGTGTATGTGTGTGTATATATATATATAGTGTATATATATATAGTGTATATATATATATATAGTGTATATATATATATATATATATATATATATATATATATATATATATATATATATATATATATATATATATATATTGTGTAACGTTATATATATATATATATATTGTGTAACGTTTTTCGAAATATTTATATATTGGTGTACATATCGCATACACAATAACAAAATATATACAAATGTATTTATTTCGAGATAAAGTATTGATTTTCTTCGCACGGAAAAAAACCCTGGTAATCTACGACAAAATGTAGCACAAAATGTAGACACAAAATGTAGACACCATACCGAGGCCGTGGTATTCCGTACTTCTCTGTACTCTTTCAGAAAGGAGGGATAAACATGCCAATCTATCTTTAGAATCCCGAGCAACGCCGGTCCATTCTGCTAGTATTTTCTAAAATATACAGTGACTGATCGGCTGATTTGCATATTAGCAGACTGGCTGATCTGTCAGATCTGCACATTAGCAGATCCACATGTCTATTGACTTGGCTTTAAAAATGAGGCTCGTTTGCATAATTGCAAACGAATCGAATATTATTATTAATATTCGAAAAATTCAGATTACATTTATTGTATTACATGTAGAGCGAAGCAATTATATATATAGTAATAATATATATATATATATATAATTGTTTCTACTTACTATTGGCACAAGGCCAGCAATGACACAGTACATTACTGGTACTTTATTTTATCGACCCCGTAAGAATGAAAGGCAAAGTTAACATCGGCGGGACTTGAACTCAGAATGACAAGGGCCGTAACTCTATGCGTCAAAACCTGGTGTCCGACCCTCTACCGATACTGCCAATTCACCATGGCAAAGCCGGCCATTCATCGCTGGTATACAGGAAACTGACTGGCCAGTCTGCTGATATGCAAATCTGGCTGATCAGTATCTCACTCAATGAATCTGGCGAAGAATTGCAGTTATACACCTGCAATCAACTGTTCAGAGTGCAAACATTTAGTTTACTGTAGATAGTTGGCTGTTTTCAGATAAAGGTGGATGTAAATATTTCCCTCCTGGATGATTGTTTCTTTGTGATATAACTTTACAAATGCAGATTTTACTTCTGTAATGTTCAGAAAATCACGCAAAATCAGCAGATATTTACCTAATCGGGCTATTACACGTCTTCAGCAGGATGACCCAATATTATGCGATAGTTCCGTGCAGTGTCAGCCAGCTTTCACTACTGGATAAGATATCTAGCAGTTCATGCTAGTACCCCATTCTGCCTCTAATGAAAAGAGGAAGAATTTCTTGCAGATAACACTTGATTTTGGTAGTTGAATTCAAACAAAGGAATTCGCGCCAAACTGAAGAACTCAACGGGCTTCATTCATATGTGCATACATAGATAACTGTTTCTACTTTAGGCACAAGGCCAGCAATTATCCAGTGCATTACTGGTACTTTATTTTATCGACCCCGTAAGGATGAAAGGCAAAGTCAACCTCGGCGGGATTTGAACTCAGATTGTAAAGGGACGTAACTATGCTGGAAAGCATGGTGTCTGACCCTCTACCGAACGAGGTTTATAGATATATACACATATACTAGCAAATAAAGTCTGATTTATTGTACAAAGTCAAATATTCAATACTCAAAATTTAATTTTAGGAAACATAAACAAGAAATATTATGTTGGCAGTATCGGTAGAGGATCGGACGTCATGCGTTGACGCATAGAGTTACGGCCCTTGCCATTCTGAGTTCAAATCCCGTTGAGGTCAACTTTGTCTTTCATCCTTACGGGGGTCGATAAAATAAAGTACCAGTAATTCACTGGGTAATTGCTGGCCTTGTGCCAAAAGTAGAAACAATGATGTATGTGTATATATATATATATATATATATATATATATAGGAAAAATGTTCACCCCGACGGCAGAGCTCAAGCCGTTTCGACGGCTATTTCTGGACGCGGGGTTAAACTTCTCCTACTACCCTAAGTATTGAGTACTCTGGTGGGTTATGGTCCATCTGGTTCCTTACTACACCTACTTCGTTATATATATATATATATATATATATATATATATATATATATATATATATATATATATAAAACACATGCTGGTGCCTCAAATGTACGCTTAATCACACACACACACACACACACATATACACACATAAACACGCACACACACAAACACGCCCACGCATACATATATTTATATATATATATATAATTCTCAATCGACATCAAATCCCTCCGCACTCTCTGGCCGTGGGTATAAGAATGGGCTCCTACTAGGCCAACTTAATCGTCAGCTAAGTTAAGGCCCAAATCTATGCCCAATACACGGGTCCCAAGCCGAAATATACGGTCGGTACATCGACGTCTGTATCGGCACCACATCACTCACCTGAGAACAGTTCGACTCCTTCTTCTGTTCCTTCCATCAGCCATGATTTCACCACCACCACCATCTCCTCTACTTCATCGACTTCATAAACATTTCTTGTTCTATCGACTACTCCCATCATTCTCTCACCTCTACCTTTTTCAAACTCTCTGACTCCCACACCTACCTCGATTTCAGATCCTTGCATTCCACCCACACCAAATACTCCATCCCCTACCGAACCCATGCCTTTGAAGCCCAAGCCCAATATATGGCTAGACTGTTCACTCAGCGAGGGTACGTACCCTCCAATCCTGGTCCATGCCGCCTTCACCCGAGCCCACGTAGTCTATCGCACACCGTCCTCACACCACCCACTGTCCCCCAACAAACGGCTACCCTTCTTTCTTATCTACCACCCCTCCACTTTTCCTCTACAGAGTACGATCCTCCGTCTCTTCCGCACCCTCCAGTCGGACTCCTCCACCACCCACTACTCTCCTCCTTCAAGCACATATGCAGTTCCCGTAATCTCCTCGTGCGCATTTCGCCTGCCCCTCTCATTCATCTCCCGGGTCCCACCCTTGCTGCTGACCAAGCTGCCATATTTTTCTTTTCCTCATCGAGACTACTACTCTCACTGGATCCACCAGTCGCACGTGCACGTTAGGGACTCCTTCCACGAGTCTCGTTTAGAGGATTCTGTGCACACTGTGTGAGGCCGTTTATATTGGTCAAAATGGCCGTCGTTTGGCGGAAAATTTTACCGAGCACCTCTGTGACATTCGACTGAATAGCTTGTCTCCCATTGTCCGACGTTTCTGCTCCACTCAGCACTCCAGGAACCACCTCACAATTTTCGGCCTTCTTTCCTGTGATTTTCGGCCTTCATGCCTGACTTCAGTTTTCTCTCCAATCCTTTAACTCACACCGGTCTATGCACACCACCACGTTTCCAATAACCAGCATCTTCCCCACACGCATCATATGGACCCCACCAACACACATCCACTAACTACAGGTCTACACCTACATGCAGGCCCACTCCTTCACGCCTTACTACTCCTTCTCCCTCTTCATTTTATTTTATTTTTAATTGTATTTAAAAAATGGTTTTAGTTTTTATTTTCCTTGTCTTTTTCCTTTTGTATTTTGCCTTTTCTTCACTCTGACAGGTGTTTTCTTGATGAAGGGCAGATACCTGATACTTTGACTGTGTAACTTTTCTTGTTAAGCGAATTTATGCTAAGGAAGCCTCTTCTTTGTTCGTTTCTTGTTTCCTTGATCTCTCTCTCTCTCTCTCTTTCTCTCTCTCCCTCTCTCTCCCTCTCTATCTATCTATCTGTCTATCTATCTATCTATCTATCTATCTATCTATCTATCTATCTATCTATCTATCTCTATATCTATCTATCTATCTCTATATCTATCTATCTATCTATCTATCTATCTATCTATCTATCTATCTATCTATCTATCTATCTATCTATCTATCTATCTATCTATTAAGAATAATGAAATAAAGAAAGATATCTATCTATCACACACAAGCGCACACATGTATGAATATATACATATATTCTTTTTGTAGTTCTGTTGCTCTGGAAAAAGAATGGAAAAGGGAAATCTATATATATAAAACTGTGGTTGTCTGTCTGTCTATCGATTTTTGGCACACATCTCCTCTTAGAATCTCTCACGGAATTGCACCGAAATTGCTATACTTGTACATTGAGCCCTAGCGAAGACATCGGAAAAAAAATATTTCAAATTGACCCACCCTATGTGACGAAATCGAATATAATGTATCGATTTTTGAGCGTAAGTTATCAGTTAGTTCCCTTTGTTCTGTTTACATTGAGCGTCTTACGTAAAAAATTACGCTGGCTTTCTCAGCGTTTAAAATGACATTAACACAATACACGAACAGACAGTTGTCGAGCCAGCAAAATATTGACCTGCAAAATTCATCAGTTCGAATACAAAGCTTCCGTTTTGCTTCATTTCCATTTAAAAGCATTTTAAAACAATATTTTTACTTGAAAACAAGTCTATTTAAAGACTACGTAAAACAAGCAAATATTTCAGGCGTGCAGACAGACAGTCGTGCAGAGAGGTGATATAGGCGTGCAGACAGACATAACTGATAATTTGGTTACGCTAATGTTTTTCTCTGCGTTGCAGTGTTTACATTTTCGATCTTTGTTAATAAATAACCAGTGCAGTTTTTATCCCCAGCATCCTCTTTTGTTATAACATTCGGGTTATCGTTATGTTTTCTTAACTTCATAAGGCATATTGTTGGTTGAGGGAATATTAATCAAAAACACCACATGCAAGTCTGCACAGTAGACAATACAGTTTTTAAGCCAAAAAAGAAACTTAACATTGTAACTTTAACACAGCTACTGAGCGACCCCGAGCAACGCCGGGCTTTACTGCTAGTATTTTATATAATTGCGGTATATATTTGGCATCACAAAAACGCATAATGATGTTTGTTAATTTCTCTTTGTATAAATGTGTTTCTATATATATATATATATAATAAGGAGTTGACGGACCCAGCATATTTATCAATGCCAGGACCGATTCTATCTCAGCGTACTCAATCGGCAATATAAGATACATTCCAGAATATACACGTAGTTACTCGCTTCAATACAACACACGTAAAACGGGTGCCTATAATAGTTCCCGGACTCGAGTTTCGGCCACACTTAATGCAGCAGTAAGGTGCACTGCACTCTCTGTCTGCATATATTATGCAACAATGCATAATCGGCTTATGCAGCTTCATCAGTGGGTATCGCCTAATCAATAACCAATCGATCGACAGAATCCAAACTCCAGCCCATACTGGGCATGACTGATTGTGACAACCGACACGGTAAAGCAATTAGCAACTGGAATCCGATACAATTCTGTCCCTCGACTAGCCACTGATTTTCAAACTTTACGTGGTGGCGGGAGAATAGAAAACAAATCTTTTCGTTCCCGTCAAAACTTTTCTGCCAACGTGTCTCATACACAAGTTACTAAGAGGTGAAAAGATGATTATTAGAAATAGCAGTCCCACATCGATGTATAATAGAATGGTAGCATTCGGCTCATGTCTCCAAGTCCCATGGCTAGAGGAAAGCGATAGTAACAATGGTAGTGCCAAGAACCTTTACCGGACTTTAAATGCCATTATCTATTATAGAGCGAT
>OZ024741.1:172244193-172256693 GCA_964016885.1 Eledone cirrhosa
AATTTCAACAATGAGTATTGGACTCGTTCAGATAGGAATAGAAACTTTGACATTACCATGGGATCATCGGACTCTGCGCAGGTTACCGATCTTCAGGATAGTTTTATTTTAAATATGGTAAATAGAAAACTGCCGGGGATTACCTGTGGTTTATATAGGGACGATATTTTATTTACGGTTGTCAAGCATAGCAATACAGAACTAAATAGGGTTAAGAAAACTATAATTGAATTTTTTAAAAATTACGACCTTAAATTAGAAGTTGAAAGTAGTACCAAAATAGTTAATTTCCTTGACGTTACCCTTAACTTAAACTCAGGATTTTATTACCCTTTCCATAAGCCCAATGAAAACTTAAATTACGTTAGCTATTACTCTAATCACCCTAAATCCGTGAAAAATGCAATAGTCAATAGTGTACAGAAATGTGCATAACTAGAATATCCGCTAATAAATCCATATTTGATGAAAAAGCAGGATATTATAATGACGCGCTACGTAAGGCAGGTTATTAAAATAATATTGAATATATAGATAATAATAATTTTAATTATAATCCTGGTAAAAATAAGACTAACATAAATAAACGAGAGTCTAAAAATTATAATACAAACACCAATACCGTGAATAAATAGGGAAAAAATCAGAACTAAATCAGTTATATGGTTTGCTCCTCCCGCATCTGTAGCAATCAAAACACCACTCGCAAAACTATTCTTTAAAGCTTTAGATAAATGCTTCCCCATACAACATAAATACTGTTCCATATTTAACAGGCACACAATTAAGCTTTCTTATTCTACAACTATGAATATGGCCCAGAACGTTGCAAAAATAAATAGTAGAATTCTAAATCATAACCAACAAACAATTAGGGATAATGAATATAATAACACTAGTAATATTAATACTAGGAATAACAATAACATTAATCTATGCACTATCAATAGAACACTTCAAAGTACTAGCAATGTTAATGTCAAATGTCCAATTTATAGTAATAAAAATAAATCGAAATGTAATTGTAGAAATAGATCAAATTGCCCTCTGCGAAATAATTGTCTGGATAGCAATCTGGTCTATAAATGCACCGTAAAAGCAAATAACATCACATACAACTATATTGGTGCAACTTCATCGACATTTAAATTAAGATTTTTGAATCACAAATGTTCTTTTTTGAATCCTAATAGGAAATCTTCGACTTCTTTATCACAACTTATATGGTCATTAAAAGACAAAAATTTAAAATACTCGATTTCTTGGTCAAAGATGTGTAATAGTCGAATCTACTTGAATCCTTCAATATCACCTAACTGCAATCTTTATACTATGGAGACCCTATTAATAATTACTAATTATGAAAATTTAATTAACAAAAAAAGTGAATTATTCTCAAATTGCCTATATAAAGCTTCTTCTACATTCCTAGCAAAAAGTCAGGAAAAATCATTGAATAAATAAGTTTTAATTGTTGACGTTTCTTATCAACTGAGTGTGTAAAATGATACTATAACAGATTATACAAATGGCCAAATGTATATTTATTTATTTATTTATTTATTTATTTATTTATATATATATTTTTGCATCATCTAATTATACGCTATTTATCCACGACAATACAAATCTCCCTCCCTATGCTTTATACTATAAAAATTATTCTTCCTTGTCTCTCTATCCTTAATCAATTTTCTTTTACTTTCGTGCATAAGATATTTCTATACTTCTAGTAACTATCTTTTTTCTCATCTGTTTCTCTCTCTCTGTCTCTCACTTCTTCTTTCTTCAATAATTTAAATTATTTGAATCTCTAACAGTTATGAAAATTTCTATTATATTAGTAGTTGTTTATTATTATGTATTTTTATAAGCTTTCTCACACGCACCCTCTGTATTATATGTAATTTTTTCGTGTCTCAATCTTAAGATATATAAATATTGAGTTTTGTCATATCTTATTCACTGCCATGACTGAATTTTAAACATCTACTTAGTCAGAGTATGTCATGCATCATCTTATTTTATCTGATGAGGACGTACTGTTGAAGATAGCTCAGTACCTCTGAAATATGTATAATAAAATATACTTGATCACACGAATGTCTATTTTTTTATATTTTGAATTAATATGTATATATGTATATATATATATATATATATATATATATATATATATATATATATATATATATATATATATATATATATATATATATATATATATATATATATATATATATATATATGCATATATAAATACATTTAATACATTGAACATATTCTCATATCAACATATATATAAAAACAAATAACGAAACGAAATTAAATTTCGTTTCGTTTGTAACTCACTTTTGTATGACTGACGCTTAAACAATTAAGTTAAAGATGTACATCCATATATGTATACTGAAATACTAGTATGTATATGAATACACACACGTATACATATGTAGATGTACCAAGTTTTTTTCACTGGTCACTTTACTGTGAGTGGCCAGCTATTCTGTATGTAAACACACAGACAAACCGGTTTTTAGAGTCATACTGGTTTTTGAGGAAACACCTTTCCTCTATTCTCCAGAAAGCCAGACAAGGAATATTGAACTAGTTTCGTTGTTGTTACAACTCATCAGCAATATTTACCTATCTTCCGGCCTCTCTAGAGAATCGTAAAAGCACATATCGTTATATGCTTTTTCTATGAAAATTAGTAGTGGGCAGACTAATTTGCATAGAGTGTGAGTAAGTACCGGAGAATAGAGGAAAGGTGTTTCCTCAAAAACCAGTATGACTCTAAAAACCGGTTTGTCTGTGTGTTTACATACAGAATAGCTGGCCACTCACAGTAAAGTGACCAGTGAAAAAAACTTGGTACATCTACATATGTATACGTGTGTGTATTCATATACATACTAGTATTTCAGTATACATATATGGATGTACATCTTTAACTTAATTGTTTAAGCGTCAGTCATACAAAAGTGAGTTACAAACGAAACGAAATTTAATTTCGTTTCGTTATTTGTTTTTATCGTCTCCGTTGAACCGGTACTTACTCACACTCTATGCAAATTAGTCTGCCCACTACTAATTTTCATAGAAAAAGCATATAACGATATGTGCTTTTACGATTCTCTAGAGAGGTCGGAAGATAGGTAAATATTGCTGATGAGTTGTAACAACAACGAAACTAGTTCAATATTCCTTGTCTGGCTTTCTGGAGAATAGAGGAAAGGTGTTTCCTCAAAAACCAGTATGACTCTAAAAACCGGTTTGTCTCTGTGTTTACATACAGAATAGCTGGCCACTCACAGTAAAGTGACCAGAGAAAAAAACTTGGTACATCTACATATGTATACGTGTGTGTATTCATATACATACTAGTATTTCAGTATACATATATGGATGTACATCTTTAACTTAATTGTTTAAACATATATATATATATATATATATATATATATATATATATATATAACATATATAACATATTCTCATATCAACATACATATATATATATATATATATATAACGAAGGAAATGTGGTAAGGAACCAGGTGGACCATAACGCACCAAAGTACTCAATACTTAGGGTAGTAGAGTGGGTAATAGGAACAAGTAAGACCCCGACGGCTGAGCTCAAGCCGTCGAAACGGGGTATATATATATATCCTGTCCGCACATAATCCTAAGTTCTTTCTTCTATTTTAAGCCGAGTATCTAGATAAGCATTTCTTAACTTAGGTTATTTTTTTTTTCTTTAGCACTCATTTATCTTTTTCTTTAGCACACATTTATCTCTCCAACTTGCATACCCCTTAATGTACCCGAACCCAACTAGGATGAAGGGGACCCAACTTTGATCTCGCTGGATTTGAGCTGGAATTTGAGGAATGGTACATTTTAGTGTGGTAAGATCACCCTGCATTCATAGAGATCAATTAACGTAGGAATACTGCTAACAACAGTGCTATATATATGGGTCCCAAAAAGGATTGCTCCCATAACAGACTGTAGTGATTATTACTGTCTCGTGCTATGAGTGAACCCGACATTGATGCCATAACCGGCCTCAGTGTTGGTAAACAATTCATACCGGGGGTTATTTGATATTGCGTTGATTGTCTCTGGCGAGTTTGGCCAAAATGGGTACAATCTAGAGTTGTCCCCCTTATCGGGGAATGATTTAATCTGTAACTTCGTAAATAGACGACCAGACTGACCTCCCTTATCCACCTTCCAAGGGAATGGCCAGCCTGCTAAGAGCGTTATGATGTCCACTCGAAATGTTTACAACGTCATCATATTCTGAGTGTTGATATTTGAATGTGAGCAAAGTGAAGAACACAGAAGCACTGGAACGCTGTAAACACTGGAATTAAACGGTCAATTGATTTGATTTAATTAATTAAATTAGAACATATTGGAGTATCATTGTACCAGGTTGGAATATAGTAAGCGATAGTGTGGATGCACCGAATGTACCTTACAGCTTGATATGTATAATTACATCTATACTTGTATGACTCGGATAATTTAAGTCATTCGTTACACCACGTGGTATGCTGAGAAACTTAGGATTGCATGGACTCACAACCCCACAGCTATTATGCGGAGGTATTAATCCCAACATGAGACTGGAGTGGATGGTATTGTAATCGTAAGGGGTAACACGGACGAATGGAACACGTGGATACATGTATGTATGTATATATATATATATATATATACATATATATATATATATATATATATATATAAATATATATATATATATATATATATATATATATATATATATATATATATATATATATATATATATATATATATATATATATATATATATGAGTGTGTGCGTATGTATGTGGGTCTATGTAGACTTACACGCAAACACACACACACACACATGCAGACGTTATATTCTACTGATATCCATGATGATTGCTTTCACCTGCTTCCACTACGCTTTGCTTTAGCGACCTATATGTTCTGTGAACCACACAGATGAATTGCATTTGAACGCCACCTATAACACTTGTTGCCATACTGTGATGGATACATGGTTACATGGAATTCCACTATATGATAGCTGTATCTGGCTCCCGATATATCTGACTCTGCCTACATCATTCACTTTCGTTAATATTATTCTTAAACTGTCCCCTCTGAAATCCCTTACTGTCTACAACTACATTTGTTTGCATTTATTTACATTGCTTATATAATGTGTTATCTTTTATGCTTCATTTTTATTTTTATCTTTATTTTTTTCACCTTTTATTCTCATATTGTATTCTCATTTTTATTTTTATTATTTTTTATTATTTTTTATTATTTTTTTATATTTTCTTATATTATCATCACTTTATTGTTATCTTTATTTTATCCTTACTCCTAGACTCTACCCTTTAATCTTTATCTCTTATCTTTAACTTCCTTATCTTTTATTTTTCCTTATCTTTAATTATTGTAACTGATTTTGGTCTTATATGTATCGGCTTCTAGCGGTGACGCGTCGTCCATGCACCTCACTCGTCTTAGTCCTCTGTGCTACACATGGATCGTTCTTGTGATATAGGTCGGTAGGGTTTATACTATTGATCTAATTCCTCTTTATAACGCGTCCTGCAATTATGCAAAGACGAAACACTGTCAGCAAATAAAGATTAATTGATGATGTAAGCGCTCTTTGTATTTGTTTCATATATATATATATATATATATATATATATATATATATATATATATATATATATATATATATATATATATATAGAGAGAGAGAGAGAGAGAGTGTGGACGATATTTGTTCGCAATTTTCAACTGCTAATTTTATGCAAATTTTTTTGCTTCCGTTGTCACTCTTGTCTTCATAAAAACACTGACTATATTTCCATTATTTATTTTCAGAATAATTGATTATGAATAATTTTGAACCTCCAAATTTGTGGAAGAGACACGGAGTTCTTCTTGGAATCTGCACCGGAAGGACAAATAAGGAAATTTCAGACTTTCTCAGCGTCAGCAGGAGAAAGGTGGAAAAGGTCAGAAAGGAATTGGAAAATTCAGGTTTCGACTACGAAGCAACATCAGAGAGGAAAACACATGATCGACGATCAGACGCCTTCAGAAAGTCCGAGTTCGTCGCTGAAGTTCAGGATATCATCAACAATGAACCTAGCAAGTCGATGCGTGCCATTGCAAGGGAGAAAGGCGTGGATGAAAAGCTCATTAGGCTGGTGGTACATGAAGACATTCGCTACGTTTCATACAAGATGAGGAAAGGACAATTTCTGTCAAAGGCGATGTAAGAAAAGCGACTGAAGCACGCAAAGAAGCTGATCAACAAGTTGAAACACCGACTGGAGCCAGACATGCTGTGGTTTTTCTCCGACGAGAAAAACTTCTGCTAAGACCAGAAGATCAACTCCCAGAACAACAGGTGGCTCGCTGTCTCATCCAAAGACGTGTCCAGAGTCATCCAGACAAAGTTTCCAGCGACAACATTGGTCTTAGGTGTCGTCAGTTCTTCCCTGAGGGCCTCAAGCTGAACTCCGATGGCTACATCCGCGTTCTGAGCGAGGTAGTAAAGCCCTGGATCGACCAGGTAGCTGCAGGTAGGCCGTACGTCTGGCAGCAAGACTCAGCGCCCTGCCATACCAGCCGAAAGATCCAAGCCTGGCTGTCATAGAACTGACATCTGGCCTGACATATGGCATAAAAGAAAAATTAATTCTTACTTCCAACAAACTAAATCACAACAGGAGGTAACCCTTCAACATAACATTATATCAACTGACACTGATAACAATAGTAATAATAGTAATAGCACTAATGTAAGCAATAACGCTGAGAGCGACAACCCCATAACCATAATCCAACAGCTACCATCCAGACTTCTACACAACATAATAACCGGCAGGCTAACATCCAAAATAATTGTAACTGTAGATCTAATAGAACCTGCCCTTTAGAATAAAAAATGCTTAATCAAGGATATCATATACTCATGCACCGTCACAACTAGCAACTCTTCTGAAACCTATATAGGCTCTACTTCAAACTGCTTCAAAACCAGATACAATTCGCACCTCCATTCTTTCAAAAACACAGTCTAGCCAACTCCACTTCACTATCTAGCTACATACACTATCTAAAAACTAAAAATAGATCTTATACACTTAAATGGGAAGTGATAGGTAAGGCGACATCGTACAAACCCCCTAATAAATTTTGTAACCTCTGTCTACTAGAGACCCATACTATCATCTACTCAAACCATAACCTCCTTAATAAAAAATCAGAAGTGTTCGCGTCATGCCAGCACCGCTTCCGACACTCCTTCCAAAACTTTAAACCCAGTATATAACAATGTCAGACTTGATCCAATCACCACTTCTAGCAACACACCTCAAGGGCACACCTTACACCACAACTCCACACTCAATGATCCACCCTATCTTAACACAATTCGTGACATCTATCTAAAACCTTTTACCCTAGAAATATCCCTATGTACACCTGCTTTTAGTATAATTACTTTCAATTACTTAGACTGCATTATATCACTATATAATTATATGTAATCTTTAAACACCGAATTCAGCAATGAATTATTTGTGCAAATGTTGTTGTATATATGGAGTGTTATCTTTAGATAAATAGAAGATTAATTTATTAACATAAAAGAGCTGTATAACCTATATGTTGAGTACAATGAATTATGTACAAGTGGTATGTGAGTTATACATACATGTATAACTTGATAGACAGATTAATGACATTGTAAGTGAGAATTGTTTTTTGGTCTACCCTAGAGATATTTAACTTTACCATGGAATCAGCCGTACGCTGAGCCAGAGCTTACCAAGGGTTATATATAGACGTGGTTCTAATAAGACCCTGTCAGGTTCTGTGAGTAGACTACATCTACAAAGAACTTTGATATGGAGATCTGACTCTTCGTATGGAATAGTCAGTTGTAGCACTCTATGATAGGTAGTAATCATCCTAATATAGATACCTTTAGTACTTCATGATAGAGTAGACTGTAATTTAAAGATAGGATACTTAAATTTGGAAACTGTATATAACCGTATATATAAGGGACTCAATTGAGACACCTTTTAATGTATGTTGGAATAATACATTTAGTTATAGAAATCAGCTAGTTACCTCCCCTCACGCATTAACTCCCCTTAATTCCAGAAAATAAAACGATGTAAATTCTCGCAACAGAAACAACCTGCTCTATAAAATTGGATTAAAGAACACTGAGCCGCAACAAACTGTAATAGTTTAACTTAATACATCAAACATCCAATACTGAATCATCGTTAATTATGTGAAGGACATATAAACTATATATTACGTTTCCTAAATTGTGAAAACGGTGGTGTATACAAAAACCATAACATTATTTTGCTTCACATTTATAATATTTCTCTGCACACAAGCTTCTTTATCATACACAAAAAATACCTTACCACTACAACCTCCATAATACTCTTGATTATCCGCTTAAAGTGCTTGTATTGCATATAACACCTTGCCGCACAATAATCATATATAAATAAGACACACGTAGATGCCCCACGTGTAACAATTGCATGCAATAACTACTACACTGACTAACAAACTATCCTCTTGCATTATCTACGTTAACTGCCGATGTTGTATTTTAATTTTAATTTTGCTTTGATTCTGTTTTAATATGATTTTAATTATTGAATTTAAATTGCCATTCAGAAATAATATAATGAATGTCACACCACTGTGCATCAATGTATATATATATGTATCTGTATCTCTCTTGTGTTGGAAAGGAGGTCATGTATGTAAACAAACATTGAAATAAGCCCCGAAGACTCCAAACGTCGGTTTGGATGAAACAATTGTAAGCTAATAAATGGTTTGAACAGAACTTTGATTCATGTGAATTCTATATAGCTGCTCTGTAGAACAACTGATGTTATTACATTGAGCTATTTATCTTACTGGTAATAAGGTAGTAATTAATTACTGACCTTCACTGTTTAGGGTTTAAAATATACATAACTATAAAAAGTTTTAGTATATACATAACCATAAATAGTATCCTTCATACTATATATATATACATAGATATGTGTGTACATATATATATATATATATATAAGTTGTAATAGAACGAAACGAAGTTTCATTTCCCACTCTTAGTACGGCACTTACTTAAATGTAAGTATGTATGTATACGTACATACATATACGTATACAGACGTACAGTAGCATGCATATATATATATATATATATATATATATATATATATATATACATACAGGTACACATATATATATGTACGTGTCAGTTTAGCGGATGTTTATTATAACGCCCGCTTTGTCCGTTTGTAAACAAACGGACAGCCTGATTTATGCCGTACGGTGTTAAGGCAACCACGTCAACTTTTTGTTCAACACTGACACAGGAACGATGTACTAGTTTCAAGCTTCTTAGCTATCATCAGCACCGAATACCCTTCTGCCAGATGGTTGAACGTTCAAAAGTATATACTTTCCTTATGAAAATTAACGGCTGAGCAGCCTAATTTGCATATCGAGTGAGTTCAGTCGGCCAGGCGCACCGAAAACGATAAGTTGTAATAGAACGAAACGAAGTTTCATTTCTCACTCTTAGCACGGCACTTACTTAAATGTAAGTATGTATGTATACGTACATACATATATGTATACAGACGTACAGTAGCATGCATATATATATATATATATATATATATATATATATATATAAAGAATGAATAATAACAGGTAGACATCATAAAAAGGTAATTTATTCCGTGTGCTTACAAGTGTTTCCACGGTGGTACTGCAGCCTAGTTATGCTACGTGCAAATTCACAAGTACTTGCAGAACTCAAATATCCAATGCTGTGACCACTGTTTCCTCAGAGCAGAATGGTAAAATGTACAATGTAAATACCCTTAAGTGGGGTTGTTGGGAAAGATAGAATAGAAAAGGAAGAGATAAAAGTAGGGAAGAGGGAGAGAGAAAGAAAGATATGCAGGGGTTGGAGAAGTAGGAGAGAGTGGCTTGTAGATATCTTAATCAAAATGTTATGGTAGGGGTTTTATTATACTGGTTACTTTTGGAGAGATGCGTTGATAGTTAAGGTCGGAATTATTTATTGCCCCAGAGGGCAGGTTCATAGATGTTGAGAGGGAGGTAGGCCAAAGGCGAGAGAGAGAGAGTGTAATGGATGTAGAGAGAGATAGGTAGAGAGGGGAAAGACGAACTTTGTGTGGTGAGTGAACTTTGGGTTTGTAGTAGTAATCTAGTAATTGCACTGAGTTACCATGTATAGTGATAAGCAGTGTATTGTCTTGTAGTGTGGGGGGAAGAGAAGGTTGTTAGCTAGAAAGCGGTGTTATAGTTACGGGTTCGAATGTTAAGTTATTTTATAGTGAGAGAATTTAGCTTTTAGTTTGTGGTTGCAGTATAATGATCGTTCAATTCTATCGTTAAGTAGTTTGTTTTTGGATTTTAATATGTAAAAGAGCTCAAGGTTACATAACCTGCAGTACTTCAATCCACTCCGATATGCACTTGCGCAGGAAAGTATATTCCATTTTAAGGTGAACTGTTGGTTGTGTTCACGGAGTTGCCAGGTCTTGTTGGCGAGCGTGGTCACAAAACGGTGATTCGGATGTTTGATTGAGAATCGATGACGGTACCAGCGAGATTTGAACGATGTGGTGGTAGATCCGATATAATATCATTTCTGGTCGTTCGATTCAACCGTGCATTGGTAAACACCCACCTACAAACCCTCATCTCGATGCTTTCGAACAAGATTTAATGAAAACGACCATGAACATTAAGTTCAACAAACATAGAAATAATGAGCTGCAGAACAACATGAAAGCACTACTCCGAGGATTGCAAAATACCAATGGAATCGTTTTTGTTCAACACTGACACAGGAACGATGTACTAGCTTCAAGCTTCTTCGCTATCATCAGCACCGTATACCCTTCTGCCAGATGGTTGAACGTTCGAAAGTATATACTTTCCTTATGAAAATTAACGGCTGAACAGCCTAATTTGCATACCGAGTGAGTTCAGTCGGCCAGGCGCACCGAAAACGATAAGTTGTAATAGAACGAAACGAGGTTTCATTTCTCACTCTTCGTACGCACTTACTTAAATGTAAGTATGTATGTATACGTACATATATATATGTATACAGACGTACAGTAGTATGCATATATATATATATATATATATATATATATATATATATATATATATATATATATATAAAGAATGAATAATAACAGGTAGACATCATAAAAAGGTAATTTATTCCGTGTGCTTACAAGTGTTTCCACGGTGGTACTGCAGCCTAGTTATGCTACGTGCAAATTCACAAGTACTTGCAGAACTCAAATATCCAATGCTGTGACCACTGTTTCCTCAGAGCAGAATGGTAAAATGTACAATGTAAATACCCTTAAGTGGGGTTGTTGGGAAAGATAGAATAGAAAAGGAAGAGATAAAAGTAGGGAAGAGGGAGAGAGAAAGAAAGATATGCAGGGGTTGGAGAAGTAGGAGAGAGTGGCTTGTAGATATCTTAATCAAAATGTTATGGTAGGGGTTTTATTATACTGGTTACTTTTGGAGAGATGCGTTGATAGTTAAGGTCGGAATTATTTATTGCCCCAGAGGGCAGGTTCATAGATGTTGAGAGGGAGGTAGGCCAAAGGCGAGAGAGAGAGAGTGTAATGGATGTAGAGAGAGATAGGTAGAGAGGGGAAAGACGAACTTTGTGTGGTGAGTGAACTTTGGGTTTGTAGTAGTAATCTAGTAATTGCACTGAGTTACCATGTATAGTGATAAGCAGTGTATTGTCTTGTAGTGTGGGGGGAAGAGAAGGTTGTTAGCTAGAAAGCGGTGTTATAGTTACGGGTTCGAATGTTAAGTTATTTTATAGTGAGAGAATTTAGCTTTTAGTTTGTGGTTGCAGTATAATGATCGTTCAATTCTATCGTTAAGTAGTTTGTTTTTGGATTTTAATATGTAAAAGAGCTCAAGGTTACATAACCTGCAGTACTTCAATCCACTCCGATATGCACTTGCGCAGGAAAGTATATTCCATTTTAAGGTGAACTGTTGGTTGTGTTCACGGAGTTGCCAGGTCTTGTTGGCGAGCGTGGTCACAAAACGGTGATTCGGATGTTTGATTGAGAATCGATGACGGTACCAGCGAGATTTGAACGATGTGGTGGTAGATCCGATATAATATCATTTCTGGTCGTTCGATTCAACCGTGCATTGGTAAACACCCACCTACAAACCCTCATCTCGATGCTTTCGAACAAGATTTAATGAAAACGACCATGAACATTAAGTTCAACAAACATAGAAATAATGAGCTGCAGAACAACATGAAAGCACTACTCCGAGGATTGCAAAATACCAATGGAATCGTTTTTGTTCAA
>OZ024741.1:172259193-172359193 GCA_964016885.1 Eledone cirrhosa
ATATTTCTTGTTATATATTGATATATTTCTATATCGAGTTAAGGTGTATATTAATAAGAATATGGTATAAGAGAACATGGTCTACTTACATATAAATATATAAATAAGTTCACATTTTCGTTTATCGCTTTCTCTCTTTCTCTCCTCCTTGGTGGTTCGAAATAGAGGTCCATGTGTTGCAGTGGAAGAAGAAGAAGAAGAAGAAGAAGAAGAAGAAGAAGAAGAAGAAGAAGAAGAAGAAGAAGAAGAAGAAGAAGAAGAAGAAGAAGAAAGGTAGAGGTGGGGTAGTAATAATGTGGTTAAGGAAAAGAAGGAAGGGAAAGACGAAGAGGTTTAGGCGAAGTATAATGAGACGACGATGAGCTGTAGTAGTAATAGTATCACTATTAATAGTAGTAAAGGGAGCTGTCCGTGGGGTGGGACTGATTTAAATGGTAGAGTGACCTTAAAGTTGACTGAGGGAGTAATTGTTTCTAAATATATCTATCTTTCTTAATACTTCTATAGGTAATACTGGCTTTCTTAACTTGCCCACTGGTGTTAAAAATTTACCTATATTCTGATTGTTTCTAAAGGGAATACTGTCTTTCTTAATTGGCCATTGGTGTAAATGTTGGGTAGATGCATTTAAACGACGTTTGTATTTAGTGATAAAGTATGATTCTTTGTTAATGCGCTGAATGTGGGTAGCGTTGTCTTTAAATTTGTAGAGGGGGAGGGGAAATATTTTGAAATTGGGTTGTTCATTTGAGGCACAGGTGGCAATATGTTCACTCAGTGTTATTTTTTATGTATTCCTGTATTTTAATTTGGGATCTATGAACAGTCATACGTTGACGGAGACTATTTTTAGTATTTCATATGTACTGCCCTCGACAGCCTGAGCAAGTTAGCACATATATCAGATTTTCTGATGCGCATGTGAAATTGTATTTCACAGTAAAGCGTTGCACTTATTTGAAACAGAACTCCGACCACTCTATTAGGTTGACGCATATACCACAGTTGGGCCTTCCGCATCTTTTTACTGTAGGGTTCGTTGTGGGGGTCGGCTGGACTTTGGCCTGTGTTAGGATAAATTTCATTGAATTTGGTTGTCTCTCGCTCTTTATGATATTGTGCGTCTGAAGGACTTGGTTCATTCTATAATCCCTTCTTAGTAAAGGGATGTTCTGGAGAATGGTGTCGAAGACTTCATCGTTAAGGGTGTGTGTGTGGAGATGTATGGTAGGGCTTACACTTTCGATTTATTCTTTAATTTAGGATGTCTAAGATTCTGGATACTGAGTTTCAGGGCACGTAGAAATCCATTCTCAATTAGGGATGGGGGGTAATTCCTGCAAATGAGTGTGTCCTTTAGTTCTTGTAGTCGTATGTAACATGTGTATCTATCAGATACTATTGTACAGATCCTTTTGGCTAGGTTGTAAGGGGTATTCGTTTTAGTGTGTCTCTTTCATGAGTTGTAAGGAATATATTGCTTGGAGTCTGTGGGCTTATTTTATTTTTGATATTCCGCAAAGCCAGCCTCAATTCGATCGGTATGCAAATGAGGTTAGTCAACCGATGTATACTTAAGAAAATACCATATATTTTCAACCGCTCAACACATTGGCATTGAGGTATACAGATGAAGGGTAATGACCCAGAAACATGTTGTTTGTTCCTCAAAGCCAGTGTTGAACAAACAGGTGACGATCGGTCACTGGCACGGCACAGCTCCAAATCGGGCCGTTTGTTTACAAACGAATCGAACATTATCATTAATGTTCGATATAACCCATACGTACATATGTGTGTGTCTATATATATATATATATATATATATATATAACGAAGGAAATGTGGTAAGGAACCAGGTGGACCATAACGCACCAAAGTACTCAATACTTAGGGTAGTAGAGTGGGTAATAGGAACGAGTAGGACCCCGACGGCTGAGCTCAAGCCGTTTCGACGGCTAATTCTTTAATTAGCCGTCCAGAATTAGCCGTCGAAACGGCTTGAGCTCCGCCGTCGAGGTCCTACTCGCTCCTATATATATATATATATATATATTAATAAGAGGAATTCCAGCTTTGTCTGATTTACTCGTTTTATTTACAATCCTTTAGTGCATTTCCAGTTTGACCGACATATAGTTCTTCACAATTCGGGCATTTAATGCAGTAAATTAGATTTCTGCTTTTGCAGTTCATATTTGCATTTGGGAATATTTTTCCAGTTTTTGTTTTCATATATTGACCGGCGTGTATGGATTGACATGTGCCGCATCGATTATCATTGCATTTAGATACAGTGAATGATTGGTCTTTGTTGTTAAGGTCAAACTTTGCTTTTGTTAGTAATTGCTTCAAATTTTTTGGCTGTCTTTTACTAAGAGTCAAAGATCGATCTGTGATTAAGCCTTTTAATTCATTACTTTGAGCAATGATCGGTAGGTTTGCTTTGGCAGTGTTGAAGATATTCTGGTGACATGGGTTTTGTGTCATTATAAATGGTATGACCAGTTCTTGGTTTTTTCTTCCTTGGGTTGTCCTAAGTTGTTGTATAGGTATTTTTATAGCCCGCTGTATGCCATTTTTTATAAGTAGAGATGGGTATTTTTGTTTGAGCAAAAATTCTCTTAGTTCTGTTAGGCGTTTGTACCTGGTATTCGTATCTTCTACAATGGTACAAATTCTTCTGGCTAGGCAGTATGGGGTTTGCGTTTTGTATGAGGTTGAAAATTGCAAACTTGACTGTCACCACATATTATGAACCTGAAGATTGCGAAAGCATGAAAGTACTTGTTCAATTAACACTTAGAATTTAATATTCTATCATACTATTTCATTATAATACCATTATAAATTTTAAAGGATTGTAAATAAAACGAGTAAATCAGACAAAGTTGGAATTCCTCTTATTAATATAATCTTCTATACACAATCATACACACCCGTGTATATTTATCTATCTCTATATATATATTCCTATTGTGTATATGCCAACATGTCTGGAAAGCAACAAATGAAATCAACAGAACCAGAAAGAATTCTAAAGGAGATATCATCGAAATTATCAACACTTATCACGATGATTGACACACAATCCTCTATTTTAAAGGAAATAGAAAAACAATCTACAGACGGCAAACTTATAACTGAACATATAAACTCTGAAATTAAGAATTTAGCTGAAATTATACCAACAGTTATCAAAGATACAAGAGAAAGCCTACCACAACCCCCTTGGATGTCAGAACTAAACGAAAGAAATTTGAAAAACAAAACACATCGAATAAGAAAAGAAATGTGGAAGACATGGACAACATTTCTTAACATAAGAAAACAAAACTTCTGGAAACATACAAATGCGAAAAATATGTCGAAACACATTCGAAATGGCTCTCTCTAACGGCACCCATACTCCCTCGTAAATACCTAATTACAGAAATTGCAGGAGAACCAGAAGAAGAAACAAAACTCCGATGGGAACTTACATTGACAAAATTCAGGACCGACATCTCCATTTCTCAATGTAAACAATCCCGCTACAAAGCCAAATATGAAGCTATTGATGACCAAATTGAAGTTGAAATTTCAAAGCTAACGACTGGTATTATAGCTGAAAAACTACGAGAACTATGGATCAGAGATATCTCAAAAGAAGAAAACAAATCAAGAAAGGTATGGTAGCAGAAACAATTATTTCTCGACGAATATGCTGCAAATTACGGTAAAGACTCTGGAAACCGAGAAAAAGCATTAAAAGTGGACAATCTCACCAACACAACATACGCCAGAACACGTGCCAACACAAACACTCACCTTACCTTGAATCAAAGAAGAACTACGGTAATAACTCTTCGCTTTTTCTACAAAAACACCCTATCGCACACAACATGAACAAAAAGCACAAACACGATAGATATTCCTTTGACCAGACCATGAGAAGCAGTAAAACCAGGAGATCATTCTCAAGATCTCAACAGAGACTACCAACAAGGAATGTGGAAACAAAACGTAGAATAACCAGATCACTCTCAAGATCTCAACAGAGATTGCCCACAAGAAACTGGGCGAAAAGACGATATAAACCTGAAAGCAAACCTAGGTAATTTCCCCAGATTGTTAAAAATAATACTAACAGGAAAAATAATATACATAATACCAAAAATAGGACAAAATACATAACGAAACCAAATATAATATCACGACCAAAAGTTCATCAAGCGAACACCAACAGGAATATAAATCCTGAACAGAGAAAAATCCATTTTTTAACGTCAGGACAACAAAAACCGGAAAAAGAAAAACTCCAGGAGGAAACATACCTAAAACAACTGTACACGTAGATCCTAAAATAATTAATTTATCTAAAAGAGATCTTGACAATGATGAAATGCAAATTCTGTCAAAAGGACTGAAATTCACACCGACTCCAACAGTCAACCACCAAGAACTGAAGGAGGATACCCAAGAATTCTGTCGAAAATTACGTCTTGTAGAATTCTTCGCTGATAAAAGTAATGAGAGTGATGAATCACTAGTAAAGTATAAATCAAATTTCACTCCGCCAAAAGGAAGAAATATCTGTCTCGACCAATACATTGATATCCTGTCTAAATTTCCTCTTAGACGTAATACTAATGTTAGGCCAAACATTAACAAATCAGAAATGTCTGCACTTAAACTTATACAAAATGATAAAACAATAATAATTAAACAAGCAGATAAAGGGGGTGCAGTTGTTATAATGGATACTTAATACTACAAGGATTTGGTTGAGAACAACTGAAAGACACAACATTCTATCATGAAATACCGTCAAATATAGACCACAACATCATGAAGAAGATCAACAACCTGGCTTCAAAATACCACAACTCACTTACTGATAAGGAAAGAGACTACATCACCAATTTTGAGCCAAAACCCAGCAACCTGTATGGCCTACCGAAAGTTCATAAGTCAAAAGAAATACAACTGGCAGTAAGAGAACAAAACAGTGAGTACATAAAATTACTACACCCAAAAGACTTAAAACTTAGACCTATTATAGCTGGTCCAACATGCCCCACCCACCGTCTAAGCAATTTTGTTGACATTATTTTGAAACCACTATGTATTCACATACCCAGTTTCATCCGGGATGATATCGACTTCCTGTCCCATCTTCCCAAAACCACGGAAACGAATTCACTTCTACTTAGTTTTGATGTGGTAAGCCTTTACATCAACATTACACATGATTTAGGAATAAAGGCGGTTCAATACTGGGTGGAAAAACATAGAGAAGTGATTCCCATCAGATTCACAGCGCCATTTATATTAGACGCAGTTAAACTTATTCTGGAAAACAACACTTTCTTCTTCAATGGAAAGAATTACATCCAAATTAGAGGCACAGCGATGGGAACGAAGTTTGCTCCCGTTTACGCGAACTCTGTAATGGGATACTTAGAACAACAACTCTACCAAGAAATAGAGGAAAAATATAGTACTGACTTTAGAAAGTACATTGAAAAATCTTGGAAGAGATACCTTGACGACTGTTTCATCATCTGGACAGAATCTCTAGATACTCTGGATGAGTTCAATATCCTCCTGAATAAACTACACCCATCTCTCCAATTCACAAAAGAGATGAGTAGGACCAAATTACCATTCCTAGATATAATGATAATCAAAAACGACACCACCATTACCACGGATATATATTATAAACACACAGACACCCATCAATATCTGAATTTTAAGTCGTGCCATCCACCTCATACAAAACGCAACATCCCATACTGCCTAGCCAGAAGAATTTGTACCATTGTAGAAGATACGAATACCAGGTACAAACGCCTAACAGAACTAAGAGAATTTTTGCTCAAACAAAAATACCCATCTCTACTTATAGAAAAGGCAACAGCGGGCTATAAAAATACCTATACAACAACTTAGGACAACCCAAGGAAGAAAAAACCAAGAACTGGTCATACCATTTATAATGACACACAACCCATGTCACCAGAATATCTTCAACACTGCCAAAGCAAACCTACCGATCATTGCTCAAAGTAATGAATTAAAAGGCTTAATCACGGTTCGATCTTTGACTCTTAGTAAAAGACAGCCAAAAAATTTGAAGCAATTACTAACAAAAGCAAAGTTTGACCTTAACAACAAAGACCAATCATTCACTGTATCTAAATGCAATGATAATCGATGCGGCACATGTCAATCCATACACGCCGGTCAATATATGAAAACAAAAACTGGAAAAATATTCCCAAATGCAAATATGAACTGCAAAAGCAGAAATCTAATTTACTGCATTAAATGCCCGAATTGTGAAGAACTATATGTCGGTCAAACTGGAAATGCACTATCGGAACGTGCACGGGTACACCGTCAGCAAATCAGAGACCCAAATGTCCGTCAGATACCCCTAAGTAACCATCTAGCAACATGTGGTCAGGGAATATTTATAATATTCCCATTCTACAAATTACACAGTCCAAGTGAAATCGAGAGAAAATTCAAAGAAAATAATTTTATTGATAAATTCAAACCCAAGCTAAATGAACAATAATAATGCTTAGGGGTATTACTTCTACTATTACTACGACCACTAACAACAACAACAACAACAACAACAACAACAACAACAACAACAATAATAATAATAATAAAAGTGATGTTGATGGTGATGATTACTAGAAAATGCTATTTTCATCATTTCTAAAAAAGCAAAACAATTGACGCTTTGGATAGGATTAATTATTGGTCGTTAGACATGCTCAACCAGCCGTGACGCTTAAACCAATCAGCTTTAGTTATTCAGTGAAACTACACACTGATTGGTCGAAATACAGTTTGCAAGATTTAGCATTCTGGAGCCACTTTTCACTGTATATAAGGTACAAAATTTACCCATCTCATTACAGTTGAAAATTGCAAACTTGACTGTCACCACATATTATGAACCTGAAGATTACGAAAGCATGAAAGTACTTGTTCAATTAACACTTATAATTTAATATTCTATCATACTATTTCATTATAATACCATTATAAATTTTAAAGGATTGTAAATAAAACGAGTAAATCAGACAAAGTTGGAATTCCTCTTATTAATATAACCTTCTATACTCAATCATACACACCCGTGTATATTTATCTATCTATCTATCTATATATAAATATATATATATATATATATATATATATATATATATATATATATATATATATATATATATATATATATATATATGTATATATATATATATATATATATATACACACACACATATATATATATGAGAGCGTTAGAGCATTTTTTTTTTTTTGCTTCTTATCTTTCATTTACCAATTAGTCTGTCACTCTATCGATATTTGTTTCTCTTTTTTATGTTCATCTCTTTTAGATACTTACAATCTTACTAACATAATATTATTATAATGTAGTTCGATGGATTGGCAGTATTGGTAGAGGGTCGGACGCCATGCTTTGACGTATAGAGTTACGGCCCTTGCCATTCTGAGTTCAAATCCTGTCGAGGTTTACTTTGCCTTTCATCCTTACGGGGTCGACAAAATAAAGTACCAGTAATGCACTGGGTAATTGCTGGCCTTGTGCCTAACGTAGAAACAATTATTATAATGTAGTTCTATGACGTAAATCACTTAGAATGATATGCCCTCTAACAATCAGCCGACACCCAAGAATATTTAAACGAATATAACATGTTTTAATCCACCTTAATGTCTAGAGGTTTCTACATCTATTGCCAGTATATTTTTCCCAGTAAAAACACTATTTCCACCATGCAATTACTTCTAACTATTTAATAAAAGTATACTCAAAATATCGTATTCAACCATTCAACACATAGAACAATCTATTCAATCTTCAAACAGTTCTAAACTAAATAACACCGACGAAGACTTGATCCCTAAAATCAATTGCAACTGCAATTGCAACCCTAATCGTTGTCGCTGAAACTCAATCTAACTTACCACAGATAGAAATATTTCAGTACAAAGTCATCACTACTGTCTCCAAAAAAGACTACCTCAGTCTTACCGATAATTAATTAAAAAATCATACAACCATCGTACATTCTTTTCAAGCGTTAGTCTTGACTTACTACTGTATCTATTTCAACAAAGATTTTCGGTTTAAAGAAAAAAACATCTTTTACAATAAAACATCGAAGAAAATCGCAGCCGTAAATCCACATACCGAAGATTTAAAACATACGGTTTGAAAAAATGCATACAAAAACCCTCTAGTAAACAGGCAGTCTGAAAGACTATTTTCTTATAATCATAAAATCTTTAAAGAACACAAATATATCAATTCTATAGTATATCCCTAATAATGATTTTTAATTTAGGCATAAAGCCAAAAAATAGGAGAGGTAAGTCAGAACACTCAATCAAAGTTTTGCACAGCATATTCCTTCCAATTTAACCATAATATTATCACTATCACTACGCACTCAATCCTTGGCTTCCATCTTTAAAGTAATCCTACCTTTATATACATTGGCAGTATTGGTAGAGAGTCGGACGCTATGCTTTCCAGCATAGTTACGTCCCTTTACTGTCTGAGTTCAAATCCTGCCGAGGTTAACTTTGCCTTTCATCCTTACGGAGTCGATAAAATAAAGTACCAGTAATCTACTGAGTAATTGCTGGCCTTGTGCCAAAAGTAGAAACAATTATATACACGGCTTACTAAATTGCTTTTCGCTAATCTTTATTTACATTTTTTTATTTTTTTATTATATACACACAGAGATACACAGATGCACGCACACACACACACACACACACACACACATACACGCGCGCAGTCAAACAGAGAGATAGACACACACACACACACACACACACACACACACACACATATATATATATATAAACATATTTAAAACAAATATGTTTGCTAAACATTGTACATACGTCTAGTGTATTTACATAAATCTGTATTTTCATTATTCTTCGTTGCCGACGCCCCTCCTTGCACTCGCACTGCTACTTCTATTACAGGAGTATTTCCGACTATAATTTCATCGAACCCCATTTTAACACGATTTTACGATAAACTGTAAATTGTTCGTGTCAACTCTGTACATACAGCTTGACCTTCTAAACATAACAGCCATATCATTCTCAAATCATATTCCATCGCCTTAAAAATGTCACGAACGGATTAGATAATGCAGTCTTAGATAGGTCGTAGGTCTGGATGAAAGCAGAATGTCTTTGGTCATAGATCTGTTCTGTCAGCTAACCAGGGCTGTAAATCCAATCGATGATGACATGAATGCATCATGTTTTCACTGATGGTCTTATGTACCAATATATTTGCAAACAAACACAGACATTATCTTGATTATCTCACCCTTAACCCAACAAAATATCCAGAATATGACAGTTAGAAAGAGAAAAGGCAACACCCTCTCTGGGCTGAAACTTTCTTTATTGATCTCGAACACGCTAAAAGACAAAGAAGATCTAGATGGAGTTTGAATGCAGAAGGCAGAAAGCTGAAACAAATATTGCAACACATTATATACGACGTTATAGCAACCGCCGTAGTTTATTGGCCTAAACTGCACTTAGCAGTCTGTGTTGCACCAAACAGCTCTACTGTAGTTTGCATTTCGATACGGTGCAGTGTGTGAATTATTTAGTAGTGTTTATTTTCAGCATTCGTTCAAATCTGATTATTAATTTCAATGCCTAGAAGGAATATTCAAGTCATCTTTCAACACTAAATTAACCACTGAATCAAAATTCATTACTGAATAACACTATTGTTGTTGTTGTTGTTGTTGTTACTACTACTACTACTACTGCTGCTGCTCATGATGATGATGATGATGATGATGATGATGATGCTACTGCGGCTGCTAATACTGTCGTCATTAATTTTTGGCTTCGTGGAGTTCAAATCCCGCCGAGGTTAACTTTGCCTTTCATACTTACGGGATCGATAAAATAAAGTACTAGTCACGCACTGGAGTCAATTTGATCGACTTTCCTTTCCCCCAAAATTGCTGGCCTTGTGCCTATATAAAAAAAAAAAAAAATTATTTTTTCGCTTCGTGTCTCGAGAAGACGTGTTAAATTGCTCCGTAAGTGTATTCCATGTATACGTACTTACCGAACTTATCTTCTTGAACAAGAGTTATTGTTTTTAATTAAACTAACCAGAGTCTTCGTGAGAAGGTTAGTATATCTCTACCAGTAACCCTTAGGCTTAAACCAGTGTTTGTTTAGCAAGCATGCCCCTCATTGTTTTTTTTTTTGTTTTTTATTTATTTATTTATTTTTTTTATTTAAAATAGCGGACAAAAATGTTACATCCGCTATACGGAATAGTTGGCTGTCCATAGAATAGAACAGCCAACATTCACAAATCAATGACAGCAACAGTAGCAACAGCAGCAACAACAACATCAACGACAGCACCAGTTGCAACAGTTAACAAAAACCTAAAATCACATACAGCAGGAGCTATGAAAAATTTCATTTTCCATCGCTTAGTAAAGTCGACCTCCATGAATGCCACCACCATGTCAGTAAACACAGCCAAAACAAACACGACTAGCACCACCATCACCACCACCACCATCACCACCATCATCACCACCACCACCACTGCAATGACTGAAACACAAATAAATAATAACACTAACAGAGACAAGAGCAACTACACAAATGACAACGACTATACAAATGAACAAAACTAACAACAATAAAAATAATTATTTCTACTTTTGGCACAAGGCCAGCAATTATTTCAGTGTATTACTGGTACTTTATATTATCGACCCCGTAAGGATGAAAGGCAAAGTTAACCGAGCGGGATTTGAACTCAGAACGTAAAGGGCCGTAACTCTTTACTGAAAAGCATGGTGTCTGAAGCTCTACCGATACATTGGTGTCTGACGCTCTACCAATTCTGCAAAACAACTGCCCTCAACAATAAAACAACAATAACATCAACAACAATAAAAATTAAAGGAATACATTTGCAGCAGCCAAAGATACAAAAAGGTTTACTATGAACATTGCAAAAGAAGACATGTTTGACCCAAGCGGTCAAACTGGTGAAAATGGAAAACTCCTAGACCGATGTAGGACTCCAAACCCCAGGTGTTAGCAGAAACGAAAATAAAAAGACGGTCATCTGCAAATGTGTGTCCATGGACAGTTGAAAGAGCTTTGAAGGAAATAATTGTTTCTCATCATCATCATCATTCGTCGACTACTGTCGAGATGATGGATCTCACTCTCATGCCCCAGAATTCCCTGTCCCCCATCGCCGCCCCCAGGTCCTGTCTACTGATTCCCGTATCCCTAGAGATAACGTCAGGGAAATGACAGCTTCCTACTCCTAGTCAGGCTGGAGTCAGGGTTCCAGAGCAAGAGAGCGGATATGATTTCATTGCTGGCACGGTGACAGTGGCCAGCAAATTGAGCTCTCCGGGATGTTAGAAGGGCAGAGGCTCGAGGGAGTCTGCCATAGATTTTACATTGTTTCTACTTTTGGCATCAGGCTAGCAATTACTCCAGTGCATTACTGGTACTTTATTTTATCGACCTCGTAAGGATAAAAGGCAAAGTTAACCTCAGCGGAATTTGAACTCAGACCATAAAGGGCTGTAATTCTTTACTGTAAAGCATGGTGCCTGACGCTCTACCGATATATGCCAACACATCATGAGGCCCAAGCAGTATGCGGGCATTCCAGTGCTCTTTAAATGTTAATATTTGAACGCGAAACAATCTGTGGTTCCCTGTCGGGAGACTCTACCTTTCCTTCTTTTTTTCTTTTACTCCGTCTCCTCTAAACTGAAACTCACACATAGACACTCACACCAACACAAATACACTCACACATACATCAGAAACAGATTTCACAGCCGAGTAACTCCTCATCTCGAAGTGAAGATGAGAGGGAACCCCCAAAATCAAAAGATAAATAATTAATTAATTAATTTTTAAAATGATACACAAAGGAAAACACCTTGCATCGCACCTATACATATACCAGAAAAGATAGAAACCACACCAATACCAATACTAATATAGCTACAACAACACCACAACAACCAACACAACCACCGCTACCACGAACAGCACCCTCATCACTATTCTTCTTCTTCTTCTTCTTCTTCTTCTTCTTCTTCTTCTTCTTCTTCTTCTTCTTCTTCTTCTTCTTCTTCTTTTTCTTCTTCTTCTTCTTCTTCTTCTTCTTCTTCTTCTTCTCCTTCTTCTTCGTCGTCGTCGTCGTCGTCGTCTCCATCTTCTTCTTCGTCGTCGTCGTCGTCTTCTTCTTCTTCTTCTTCTTCTTCTTCTTCTTCTTCTTCGTCGTCGTCGTCGTCGTCGTCGTCTTCTTCTTCTTCATCTTCTTCTTCTTCGTCGTCGTCGTCGTCTTCTTCTTCTTCTTCTTCTTCTTCATCTTCTTCTTCTTCTTCTTCTTCTTCTTCTTCTTCGTCGTCGTCGTCGTCGTCGTCGTCTTTTTCTTCTTCTTCTTCTTCTTCTTCTTCTTCTTCTTCTTCTTCTTCTTCGTCGTCGTCGTCGTCGTCGTCTTCTTCTTCTTCTTCTTCTTCTTCTTCTTCTTCTTCTTCTTCTTCTTCTTCTTCTTCTTCGTCTTCGTCGTCGTCGTCGTCTTCTTCTTCTTCTTCTTCTTCTTCTTCTTCTTCTTCTTCTTCTTCTTCTTCTTCTTCTTCTTCTTCTTCTTCGTTCTGAGCGGGTCACGGGGACAGAGTCCTCAAACAGGCCCTGACAGAAGCAACCGTATCCAATTAACCCGGCTGGATCTTCAAGCGAGACAAGCACATTTCAGGGATGTTATTCAACCATCTTGCTTGATACGGACTCTATCCAGTAACAATACTCCGAAGACCCTTCTGAGGAACCCCATTTCAGCCGCTTGTATTCGTGACCGTATACAAGGGTTGATACGAATACCGAATTGAAGATAGCGAGTTTGGCTTTTACATCTACCTCCCTTCTTCTGAATTCTTAGCTTGCGCATTACTGCACCAGCTGCTGCAATTCTTGCATTTAATTCAGCCTCCTGTTTTCCATCACTCAGTAACACAGCCCCGATATACTTGACCGTCTCTACATGCTTCAGTGGAACTCCATTTAGATGTAGATTGTACTGCGCAGGCTCCCTTGAGAGGACAAGCGTCACAGTTTTCGCAGAACTGATTTTCATTCCAGGCATGCAGCACGCGGCATTAAACCTAACGAGCGCAAGTCGGAGATCAATTTGAATCGAGTTAAGTAACAACACAAAACAAAAACCCATGCAACAACGACAATCAATCATAGATATCAAACTTTGACTCTGGAATCAAAAGCTCGCCGGACTTCTGAGATCCGACGAGCTTTTGATTCCACAGTTAGATCAGAATGATACAGATCGAAACTTGAGCTGATCAATAGTCAAACGCGCGCGCGTCACCAGTCAATAAATGTAATGAAGGCATAACAAATCGTCCTTATATTATTATATTATATATATATTTCTGATCATTTCTCCCGAATGAAACAGTTCTAGTCCTGTAGAAGCCATTTCCATATTAAATATTTATACTCTGCTACGTATTGAGTACCTTACTTACTGTGGTTACCCCCGATTGAATCCGGGATAAACTTATATATATATATATATTGTTATACTTGGGGAGGGTCATATTTGTATAATATTGCCAGAATTAATAACAGAACACACTCACTGTTTGGTTGGTTTTCGCTTCTCGCTTCTGTGTCTTTTATATCGGTAATCTAACTTAAAAGGTCTTCAATGTTGCCATTGACTGACCGACGGTAAAAAATAATACAGATACAATATAGACACAAACACATATATATAGTTTATCATAAATCTTTCGTTGCACATCTGCAACATCGTCAGTGGTGCTATCTTTTCCTCCTGTTGTATTGTATGTCTACGCCATTTTTATTCAGTCTGTCTATATATTTATTTATTTATTTGCTTGTTTGTTTATTTTATTTTGTCTTCTTTGCGCATGCGTTTGCGTGTGTGTATAGTGTTTTGTTTGCTGTGTGATAGGTGACTAGTGTGTGTTTATGTGCTTGTGTATGTATTTATTTATTTATTTATTTATTTATTTTATTTTATTTTATTTATACTTCTCTTAGGTCAGTGTTGTTTGTTTGGGTGTTGTTGTTATTCCATTCATTCTTTCTGTTTAGTCTTGGTCTTCTAATTTCTATTTCACTGGCCTCTCCGATTTGCCTATCTGCTGGGTCATTTCTATGTTTAGATATTATTCTAATTTCTATGTTGTCTATGTTACCGTCATGTTGTTGTCTAGCATGTTCGTATAGTACTGACCCGTTTTTTCGTCCTTTTAGTTCCCCCCAGTGTTGGTCTATTCTTTCACCTATGCTACGAGCTGTCTCACCTATGTATGTTGTTGTCATGTTTCTGCAAGTACCCTCTGTACATCTTATGCTATAGACTACGTTTCTAGTTTTACAGTTTATCCGGGGGTTTACCTTACATATGATACATTTCCTATTGGTACAGTGGGTTTTCTTAAAAGGGTAGATATTGCTGATCAGGGATTTTATGGTGGTTCCTGGCTTTTCTACCACCTTAATTTTTAAGTGATTCTTTCTCAGGGCCTTTCTACACTGGCTAGCTAATTTCCCTCCAGGGGTAGCGTCCACAAACATGACACTCTGGTATCTCTGGTTGTCGTACCATGAGGTGGCTTTCCCTATCTTATGTCTAGCCCTATCTAAGCTATTCCATGATTTGCTCCTGTATAATGGGCAAATTCCTTTCATGTCCAGTTCTATGAGGCTCCTATACTTCTCCATGGCTCCTTCGTATACTCTGATTCTGACTCTTTGGTTGTAGCCAGAGAACTGCATGCGGTTGATGAAGTGTTGGATGTGTCTTTCCATTTCTGTTGGGTCGCACATGCCGGACACATTCTTCATCACTCGTACCAAATCTGCGATCAGAATATTAAACTTAGCACTACTGGACATTCCTGAGTTTTTGAGTATATATATATTTATTAAAATAACAGATTAAAGTTTAAGCAAAGAATCGCTGCTTTCACCCTTAACGGGATCTTCTGAAACTAACAAAGTCAATCTGTGAACGCAGAAGTGAATATTTCAAAACACGTTGCAACCGGAGGAAGACAGGAAGACGATACTTTGGTTCGTGGGAACTTTCCCTGGCAAAGAACCGGAAAAAACATATATAATATGTCATTATTTGGAGCAGTGAAAAACAATTACCCGCAAAGACCAAACCACGTTCATGGTATAAAAGAAGTCGTAGACTAATATTCTATTAGGTGGTTCATAGAGACGTTCTCTGGCAATGAACGGAAAAAACGAATATAATACGTCATATGTGGAACGGGGAGAACAATTACACGCAAAGACAAAACCACGTAAATGGTATAACTGAAGTCGTAGACTAAAATTCTAACTAGGAAACCGAATGATTCTCGTCTTCAGAGTTAAGAATAAAGTAAATAAAATACAGAGGTTATTGAAATTAAATAAATACATACACACCTCCATATACGTACATACACAAGCATACGCGAAAACACTCGCCATAGGTAAACAAATACACGCACGTATACAAAAAGCAAAAAAAAAGCCGAGAATCATTTGGTTTCCTAGTTAGAATTTTAGTCTACGACTTCAGTTATACCATTTACGTGGTTTTGTCTTTGCGTGTAATTGTTTTTCACTGCTCCAAATAATGACGTATATATTCGTTTTTTCCCGTTATTTGCCAGGGAAAGTTCCCACGAACCAAAGTATCGCCTTCCTGTCTTCCTCCGGTTGCAACGTGTTTTGAAATATTCACTTCTGCGTTCACAGATTGACTTTGTTAGTTTCAGAAGATCCCGTTAAGGGTGAAAGCAGTGATTCTTTGCTTAAACTTTAATCTGTTATTTTAATAAATATTTGCTCTACGGTTCTTATATATTTGATATATATTTATCCTTATCGAGCCCTCTTTGGATTTTAGTCTTCAAATTTATTATTATTACTATATATATATATATATATATATATATAGATGTATATATAGTGTATTTTGCAATACACTGTATGCTTAATTAAAAGTATTTCGAAGACCTTATGCTATTGTTTTAGAGTAGTGACAGTCTCACTTACTTTAAATATTCAGCAAACAAGGGGAGATAAAGCTGTTGAGCTATGTTTCGTACTGATTGGTACTTATCAAAGCCAAGTACCCCACCTGTTTGCTGAAAATCATGAGTGTTTGATTCTTATAGAATTTCTAGTAATAATCAGGAACTGATTATACAGAGCGGTTGCCGGTCAAGCAGAAATTGAAAATTAGAATTGGCGCTCTGAAATAGCTATATAAATATATGAATGTATATATAGTGTATTTTGCAATACACTGTATGCTTAATTAAAAGCATTTCAAAGACCTTATGCTATTGTTTGAGAGTAGTGACAGTCTCACTTACTATAAATTTTCAGTCAGTTCCTGATTATTACTAGAAATTCTAGAAGAATCAAACATTCATGATTTTCAGCAAACAGGTTGGGTACTTGGCTTTGATAAGTACCAATTAGTACGAAACATAGCTCTGTTAGCTTCATCTCCTTACTGTTTGCTGAAAGTTTTAAGTAAGTGAGACTGTCACTACTCTAAAACAATAGCATAAGGTCTTCGAAATGCTTTTAATTAAGCATACAGTGTATTGCAAAATACACTATATATACATTCATATATATATATATATAGCTATTTCAGAGCGCCAATTCTAATATATATATGTATATATTCATACATACGTACATAACAGAGTGTGAGTGAGAGTGTAGAAGAGACATTATCACGTGTTTCTCTGTGTGCACAGTAATATTCCCTTTTCTGTTGCTTAAACATCATGGGATTAATTAATAAAAAAGGAATACG
This sequence comes from Eledone cirrhosa, assembly GCA_964016885.1. Lineage (NCBI taxonomy): Eukaryota > Metazoa > Mollusca > Cephalopoda > Octopoda > Eledonidae > Eledone > Eledone cirrhosa. The sequence goes on from OZ024741.1 coordinate 172,276,166, forward strand.
ATATTAGATAGAAATCAGTCGCTTTTCTATGTCTGCATATATTGATTCTTATAATAAATGGATGCACATGAACGCCAACCCACACATATATATATATACACACACATATATATATATACATACACACATACATACGTATATACATATTTCTTCATCGTACTGTGTTGTTTTCTTTGTTATTTACGTTTACAATTTGCCTATATATATATATATATATATACATGCACACACACACACACACACACACACACACACACACACACACACACATATATATATGTATATATATATATATATATATATATATATATATATATATATGTGTATATATATATATATATATATATATATATATATACACACACACACACATATATATTCGTGTGCGTGTCAACTTATTTAAGGACACCTACGTTTCCTTTTATTAGTATTAATCTGCGTAATGTTTTGTCTGTGTTGGTATATTGTAAGTTCATTCTTTGTTTTCATATATTTTGCGTAGGCATTGATTATGGATCCAGCTAATTTCTAATGAGTTACAGTACTCTCTGTAAATAAATTCCCCGATTAGATGAATTAAGATATGCTTTGTAAAGTGTGGGTATGGTGTGGCGTGCGGTGGCCGGGGGGGGGGAGTGCTCGACCGGAAGGGGTTTTTGAGTGCTCGACCGGAACGGGTTTTTGAGTGCTCGACCGGAAGGGGTCTTTGACCGGAAGGATGCTCGACCGGAAGGGCCAGGAGAGGGCCTCTCTCTAGTGGTGACCAGCATACGGTGAGGACGCGTTTTGGGCAGCTCCCAGTTTTAAGCAGTCGGACGCACGTGGAAGAGGAGTACCTGCAGTGGAATTTAGCGGCACCTGTGAAAAGCGGTAAGTGAGATAGCTTTTTCTAACCACAAGCTATTTCGGCGACTAAAAAAAAAAAAAAAAAAAAAAAAAAAAGAAAACACTTGCCGCAAAACAAATCAGAAGATGGCGACAAGACTACGGATGAACGAAGCTATCAGGCCATTCACCGGGGTAGGTGTTGTTGTCGCTTGGCTGCGAAAGGTTCGGCTGGTCGCAGGCTTGCAGAAGATAGAAGACGTGGCCGGTCTCATTGCATTGTACCTCGAGGGCGACGCGTTGGTACTCTTCCTTGAGTTGGACGAGCACAGCCAAAGAGATGTGCAGAAGATTGAGAGGCGTCTGATGGATTCATTCGTCGAGGGACCGTTCGTGGCTTTTGCTAAGCTGGCGAGAATCAGGTGGAATAGTGAGCGCGTCGACATTTTCGCAGCGGAAATAAGGCGGTTGGCTATGTTGGCGGGCTACCAGGCAGAATTCGAACGCACGGTGCGGTTGGCATTCATCAATGGATTTCCGGACGACATAGCGGTGAAACTGCAGCAAGTCCCGGGGTACAAGGAGATGGAAATGCGTTCACTGGTGGAACAAGCCCGGATCATAGCGGAAGATGCCAAAAAGAGTGTCGCGGCGATAGCGACTACGGAGGCTCAGGACACCTGGCAGCGAAATGGTCAAAGGGAGGCAACCTCGGCATGCGGCCGTTCGCGAGAATTTAAGGGCCGCTGTTTTAGGTGTCAGGGCCCTCATATGGCTAGAGACTGTAGAGAGTTGAAGCCGGATATAATCTGCTACCGGTGTAAGCGACCAGGCCACATCGCTACTAACTGCGACCAGGGAAACGGTCCAAGGGGAACTACTGCGCCGGTAGTTGCCCCTTACGAGTAGCGGCGCTGCCGGCGGTGGAAGTCTTCGTGAGGGGGAAGCCACAGCGAGCCCTCGTGGATACGGGCTGTACGACGACACTGGTGACCGCGGGGGTGGCGCAGAGGTGGGGAGGGAAGAGCAGCGTAAGGGCAGTCGACGGCAGGAAAATTGAATGCCGAGGTCGCAGCGAGATGGAAATAGCGGTACGGGGAAGGACGATAAGGCTTTCCGCCATCGTGGTAGACAGTGTGGTGGATGGGTTCGGCGTGGTTATGGGCATGGACGCGATTGGCCGTCTAGGGGGCGTCACGGTGAACAATGTCGGTGTGGCGTTTGGCGCCGCTGCATCGGTATGCGCTGTGAGTGCACGTCATGAGAACCAGAAGGCCCACGAGGGGCAATACCCCGCTTACACTGTACAGGACAAGGACTTCAAGGCCATGTTTGATGGGCAGCGATGGGTTGTTGAGTGGTACTGGAAGGGAGAACCACCAACACTGAAGACCAAAGTGGGCTGCTATCAACACACATTGAAGGGAAACGCTAGGGGCGAGTTCGAGCGAGAAGTAGAGAGATGGATCGAAGAGGGCATACTGCTTCCCTGGAAGGAGGAGGTGAAGTGCGGAGTATTGCCGTTGATGGCGGTGGTGCAACCCACGAAGAGCAAGGTGAGGCTGGTGCTGGACTATCGAGAGCTGAACGAGCACGTGTCATGCCACACGGGTAGCGAGGTCACGGATGTCTGTGGGGAAACCCTGCGTGAGTGGAGACGCATGACGGGGGGTTCAGCGATCGTGGATCTAAAGTCGGCTTACTTGCAGTTGCATATAGATGAGAAGCTCTGGCGGTATCAGCTGGTCAGGTATAAGGGCCGGACATATTGCCTGACCAGGCTCGGTTTCGGGTTGAGCTCCGCACCGAAGATCATGGCGGCGGTCCTCAAGACCGCTCTGGGGAGGGCCGACAAGATAAAGAGGGCTACTAACTCCTACATTGACGACATCCTAGTGGACGAGTCGGTGGTGTCGACGGCGGAGGTCACGAGCCATTTGCGGAGGTATGGACTGACTGCGAAGCCATCAGAAGCATTGGAGGGAGGAGCCGCGCTGGGACTTAGGCTACGGCGAGATAAGACGGGCGTTTTGGTGTTCCAGAGGGGAAACGAAGTTCCGGAACAGGGCCCAAGTATGAATAGGCGGGAGCTTTTCTCGGTGTGTGGAAAGCTGGTGGGTCACTACTCGATCGCTGGGTGGCTCCGGACGGCATGCAGCTATGTCAAGAGACGAGCGGGAGGGGTGACTTGGAGTGACAGAGTGGGAGAGAGAACGGTGGCCATGATGCAGGAGATCGTGGGGAGGGTGAAGGCCGACGACCCAGTGCGGGGACGCTGGTATGTTCCCAAATCACGGAGCGGGACCGTATGGTGCGAAGCCAGCAGCATAGCGCTGGGTGTCACGTTGGAGATAGGAGGTGTTGAGGTCGAGGATGCAGCCTGGCTTAGAAAGAAGGACGACTGCAGCCACATCAATGTGGCCGAGCTGGACGCGGTGTTGAGAGGGGTGAACCTCGCCCTGCGGTGGGGGCTGCGCACCATCGAGATACGCACCGACTCGGCTACCGTACTCGGATGGGTAAGATCAGTGCTCACCAGTGAGAAGAGAGTGCGAACGAGAGGCGCGGCGGAGATGCTGATAAAGCGCCGCCTGGGAACGTTAGGAGAGCTGGCCACCGAGTTCGACCTGAAGCTGAGCGTAGTGTTCGTGCCTTCAGAGAAAAATAGGGCGGACATCTTAACTAGAGTGAAGAAAGCCTGGATGGAAGCGCCGGAGGAGGTAGAGGATGAGATAGCTGCCGTGTGTCGGCTGACCGAGTTAGACCTGAAGGGGTTGCATGACATGCACCACATGGGGGTGGATAGGAGCCTGTTCCTAGCCAGGAGAATCGACTCGGACGTTAGGAGACACAGTGTTCGGGGGGTTGTTAGAGGCTGCGTCCCATGTCAGTCCATTGATCCCGCCCCGGGTGTACACGAAACGGGAAGCCTCCCGGTGGATCGCGACTGGAAGCGATTAGCGGTGGATGTGACGCACTACCGGCAGGGAACGTACCTCTCGATGGTCGACTGTGGACCAGGTCGAGTGGCGATATGGAGGGAGATGAAGACCGGAACGGCCGAGGAAATCGTGCGGACGTTGAGAGAGGTGTTCTTGGAGCGGGGCCCTGTGGATGAACTGCTGATGGACAACAGCGCAGCGTTCCGCTCGGAGGCACTGATGGGGATGCTCGAGGGATGGAAGGTGGACCGTTTCTTCAGAGCGGCGCATAGGCCAAGCGGGAATGGAATCGTGGAGCGACACCACCGGACGATCAAGGCAATGGCGGAGCGGGGCCATATCTCACCAATGGAGGCAGTGTTCTGGTACAATATGTCCCCTCGGGTTGGGCAGATCGAGGAATCGGTGCCACACAGAGCAGTATTCAAATACGAGTGGCGGCACCCGTGCACGCCACCACAACGGCCAGTGGGGAGAGAGAGTGCATTCGTGCAGGTGGGTGAAGAAGTCTGGGTTAAGCCCCCAGATGCACGGTGCACATCTCAATGGAGAAGGGGAACGGTGACGGCCGTAAATTCAAAGAACAATGTGTCCGTGGACGGGGTACCACGTCGTAGTTTTAGTGATCAGAAACACACACTGTATATATAAATTGAATGGAAACAACTTCTACGGGACTAGAACTGTTTTATCCACTCACACACACACTTACACATACATGAATATATATATATAACTATTTATTATAAAAACAGATTAAAGTGTAAACAAAGAATCGGTGTTCTAACTAACTCGTCCCATGGACTGAGTGCTCAACCACTACAGATATTACCTTCCAGTGTTCTACCACTATATATATATATATATATATATATATATATATATATGTGTGTGTGTGTATATATGTGTGAATGAAGTAATTCCGTCGGAAAAGTCCAAGAAAAAAGAGTGCTTTATGTAGGTAACAGAGCTTAAAATGGAATAATTGCCTTATGTTGTTTATTACATAATAATAATATATATATATATATATATATATATATATATATATATATATATATATAGGTAACTTATTCCGGGTTGAATCGGAGGTAACCATAGTAAGTAAGGTACTCAATACATAGCAGAGTATAAAAGTTTTAATATAGATGAGATTCTACAGGACTAGAACTGTTTCATTCTTGAGAAATCATCAGATTCCTGATGATTTCTCAAGAATGAAACAGTTCTAGTCCTGTAGAATCTCATCTATAGTAAAACTATATATATATATATTTATATATATATATATATAAAATCTTTATCGAGCCCTCTTCGGATTTTAGTCTTCACATTTATTATTACTATCTATATAAATATATATATATATGTATGTATGTGTGTGTGTGTGTGTGTGTGTGTGTGTGTGTGTGTGTGTGTGTGTTTGTTTGTAGTGTATGTGTGTTTATTTGTGTGTGCATGTGCGTTTGTGTGTGCGTGTTTATGAATGAAACAGTACTAGTTCTGTAGAAGACATTTACATTTAAATGTATGTACAGAGAGAGAGAGGGGGGGATAGGAAGGGAGACAAAGAGATAGAGAATATATGAGAGAGAGAGTGTAAGAGAAAGTGTTGTGGAGAGAATAGTTTTCCTTTAAGGCATGTCCGAAAACAAAAGTATTAAAACCAGCCAGAGTGGCTTGAGTACCTTATTCAGTTATACCGTAGGAGCCATCATTACCTGGTTCATGTTTACGAATAGCTATAAATAACACTAGCAGCCAACGCCACCAAGCTAAATTCTAATTCTATTCTATTTTAAGTTGAGCCAACTTATATAGCTTCATCTGCAAATGAGATTAATCACCTCATTTACACAGACGAAAAAACTATATATTTTCGCCTGTCTTCAAAGTCCGGGAGTTGGTAGTGCGACGAGAACCAGGTGAGTTCAAAATGCATCGTCGGTTGTCCCCCTTGCTTTTGCCGAACACCGCTTGGTGGCGTTGGCTACTAGTGTTATTCATAGTTATGACTTTCTAAATGTTTATTTACAAGCATACTGTATTTCTTTCGAAATACGAAATTCATATATATATATATATATATATATATATATATATATATTTAAAAGTTAAACAAGGTTCAATGAATACATCAAAGAATGAGTTTTACAATAGATTGGAAGCACTCAACAGTTAAAAAGGTTTTCAAGAGTTATTAATATTAATTCAAAATATTAACAAAATAGATATTCTTGTGATCAATTATATTTTATTATACATATTTCAGAAATACTGAGTTAAGTTTGACAGTACGTCCTCATCAGATAAAATAGGATGATGCATGACATACCATGACTTAGTAGATGGTTAAGATTCAGTCATGGTAGCGATTAACATATGACAAAACTCAATATTTATACCCTAATATTGAGAACATGAGATAACATAATACAAACAATAGAGAGGGTGCGTGTAATACAGTTTAAATATATAGAGAGTGTAAGAGAAAGAGTTGGGGAGAGAATAGTTTTCCTTTGAGGCATGTACGAAAACAAAGGTATTAAAACCAGCCAGAGCGGCTTGAGTACCTTATTGAGCCATCATTACCTGGTTCATGTTTACGAATAGCTATAAATAACACTAGCAGCCAACGCCACCAAGCTATATATAGGTCACCAATACCTTAGAACTTTCAAAGAAAAAAATCTCGGAAATAAAAAAGTTAATAAAATATTGGTAAAATCGGACAAAATAAATAATTCATATGGGATAAATAAAGAAGAATATAATAATTTGATTTTAAAAGAACTAAGGAAAAATTATAAAAAAGCCCCGGCTGAAGATCTTACAGACATCAATAATGATGCATATAAATTAATTGCAAAGTTAGGAATTGAAGGAAAAACCAAGCCTCTTATACCTAGACAGCCGAGGATCAATTTTAAAGATCACAAAAGAAACTTTGAGGAAGACGTGCCAGTTAGACTGATTGCTCCATCTAAATCGGATATTGGAGTAATCAGTAAAAATATTATTGATAGAATTCTACCTATTTTGAAATTGAGGTCTAAATTGAGCTTGTGGAAGGATACAAATGAAGTGATTGAATGGTATAAAAATATAGATGATAAGAAAAATAATAAATTCATCCAGATGGACATAGCAAGCTATTACTCTTCCATTACGCCTAACCTACTAAATAAGGCTTTATCATGCGTTTACAAACATACAGATCTAACTACGGATGAAATGGATATCATATTAACTGCTAGAAGGCCTCTAATTAACTTCAACAATAAGTATTGAACCCGCTCAGATAGAAATAGAAACTTCGACATTACCATGGGATCATCTGAATCAGCGCAAGTCACGGATCTTCTAGGGATTTTCATCTTAAATATGATAAATATTTTATTTACGGTTGTTAAACACAACAATATAGAACTAAATAGGGTAAAGAAAAGTATAATTGAATTCTTTAAAAATTACGACCTTAAACTAGAGGTAGAAAGTGGTACGAAAATAGTTAATTTCCTTGATGTTACCCTTAACTTAAACTTTGGTTTTTATTACCCTTTCCATAAGCTCAATGAAAACTTAAATTACGTTAATTATTACTCTAATCACCCTAAATCTGTGAAAAACGCAATTGTAAAACGTGTACAAAAACGCATAACTAGAATATCTGCCAATAAATCAATATTTGATGAAAAAGCAGGATATTACAATGATGCGCTAAGAAAGGCATATAAAAATAATATAGAATATATAGACAATAATAATCCGAGTCTTAATCCGGATAAAAATAATGGCATATATAAACGAAATTCTAAAAATTCTAATAATTATAATTCAAACACCTGTACTGTAAATAAATCGGGGAAAAGAACCAGAACTTCTGTAGCAGTAAGAACACCAATAGCTAATCTATTTTTAAAGCTTTAGATAGTTCCTTCCCTAGTCAACATAAATACCACTCCATATTTAATAGACACACAATTAAACTGTCTTATTCTACAACTATGAATATGGCCCAAAACATCGCTAAACTAAATAGTATAATTATAAACCCAAATCAACATAATGCTATTAATAATAGTGTTAATATAAATAATAATAAATCGAAATGTAATTGTAGACATAAACCAGATTGCCCTCTGCAAAATAATTGTCTGGATAGAAATCTGGTGTATAAATGCACCGTAAAAACAAATAACAACACATACTACTACATAGAAGCAACTTCTTCGACATTTAAATCGAGATTTGCGATTCACAAATGCTCATTTTCGAGTTTTAATAGGTAGTCTTCGACTTCTTTATCACAACTTATATGGTCATTAAAAGACAAAAATTTAAAATACTCGATCTTTTGAACGAAGCTCTGTAATAGTAAAATATATACGAACTCATCTATATCAACTGGCTGCAACCTCTGCATAAAGGTGACCCTATTAATAATTAATAATTATGAAAACTTAATTAACAAAAAAAGTGAATTATTCTCAAACTGCCTTCATAAAGCTTTGTCTACATTTCAAGCCTCGCAAAAAATCAGGAACAAACACTAAATAATCAGGCCTTAATTTTTGACATCTCTTATCAACTGTTGGGCCTAAAAAGTCATAACGTTTTTTATAAAACTTTAATAATGCTTTATCTTCTAACCATTTATGATAGAATTAATGAATGATACTCTTTTGATAACTTGTTTACTTGATAGATATGCATACCTTATGGTTTTTTGATATTTATAATTTTGATTCAGATCTTTATTTATCTGTCTCTGTTTTAAATATATAATTTGGATATTTAACTTGTAAATTTACTGATTATGATTGAACTGTGGATCATTCATGCGTTTGCATATTTTACATATTTTACTTATTTTGAGTATGTTTTGGGGGTCTCAGAAAGTTAGATTTGCATTTTTATATATATCTAGGTATAAATATATCAAACCATAATAGTCGACAAATATTCGTCTCTCTCTCCACTGAACTGGAGGTAAAACTACAATTCTAGCATTACTAATAATGATTATAATTATTTATTTATTTAATGTATACCATTTCATTAATATCTATAATAATATCTCTATAGAGGTGTACAAATATCTTTATCTAGTGTAATAACATACTCGTAGTTACATTTATAACATATTTTAGACACTCAAATGACTCTATATTGTTATAAGTGTTTGATATTCCCTGCAAGTTCGAATTTATATAATGATTTTTACTTAATATAATATAATTTAATTTGACATATTTTATTTTAATTAAATTTAGATTACCTTCGGCTTTTTCAAATACTTAGCCCCTCTTTCTATCACATTCGCTAAAATATTTTAGATGTATCTTTTGTCTACTATATTAAAACACTATTACATTTATAATATATTTTTAATATTGGACATATTTAAGTTTCGCAAACAATTCATTATCTTTTATTTGTATATTTATTTTGTATCTAGCCCCTATCATTAGGACTCATGTAGTTTTGACTTATATGTGTATAGTGTATATCAACTAAATGAAAATAATTGATATAAAACATTAATTTTTTAACAATATTTTTTAACTATATATATTTTGTGAACAATATTTTCAGTAACTTATTTACTATATTATATCATACTTCATAAAATAATTCTAGTTATAATTGTTAAAGAATATATTGTTAAATAGTTTGAGTGCCTAAAGGATCAACCGGCCTTATAACTAAACTTAAAGAGGTCTGAATTTTTAATTATAAATATGTGTGGATTGGCAGTATCGGTAGAGGGTCGGACGCCATGCTTTCTAGCATAGTTACGTCCCTTTACGATCTGAGTTCAAATCCCGCCGAGGTTGACTTTGCCTTTCATCCTTACGGGGTCGATAAAATAAAGTACCAGTAATGCACTGGGTAATTGCTAGCCTTGTGCCTAAAGTAGAAACAATTATATCATTGTATTATATTATATATATTTGAAATGTTTCACCTCAATTATAAACAAATAATAAACTATAATCCTTGTATAATTTTTTGATCAACACATATTTATAATTAAAAATTCAGACCTCTTTAAGTTTAGTTATAAGGCCGGTTGATCCTTTAGGCACTCAAACTATTTAACAATATATTCTTTAACAATTATAACTAGAATTATTTTATGAAGTATTATATTAACTGTTGTCAATATTATAAATAATTTTGGTATTGATTACCTTCGTGAGGGTATGAAAGCATTATATATTTTCTTTCTCGTGTTTCGTAAATCCTTTAAATTTGTTTTCATAAAATTTGAATTTTCAAAATTAACCATAATTATAATATTAATACAAATACCTATTAACTTTTAAAACCTAAAATATTATTCATTACTCTGAAATAACTTAGATTAAATATTTTGAATATTAACGGCCAACTATATTAATTTGGGTATATGGAAAATTGTATATAAACTACTCATAAATTACTCCCCTTTGTATCTCTCTCTCTCTCTTTAATCATCTTTCATTTGTTTTTTCGAGCCATTAAATATATTATCACATCAGCTGTTTCTTCCTATATGCTTTCCTTTCCTTCCTCTTTCTTCAGTAGCTTTTAAAAAAAAAATTTAACTGTTATATTGATGCCATGTATTTTTAAAACTGTATTACACGCACCCTCTCTATTGTTTGTATTATGTTATCTCATGTTCTCAATATTAGGATATAAATATTGAGTTTTGTCATATGTTAATCACTACCATGACTGAATCTTAACCATCTACTATGTCAGGGTATGCCATGCATCATCCTATTTTATCTGATGAGGACGTACTGTTAAACTTAACTCAGTACCTCTGAAATATGTATAATAAAATATAATTGATCTCAAGAATATCTATTTTGTTAATATTTTGAATTAATATTATATATAGAGAGAATATCTACACCCAAAATGAGGGAGCAGCCATTGGCGTCAGCATAGCTGGTGACGTTGCCAACCTTTTTATGGTAGGTGGGAAAGGAGACTTAAAGATCTCCTTAATGAGAGCTCCATAGGCCTCATCATGTACTCTCGTTACGTAGACGATATCGATATAGTTATAAGAACATCCCCACAAGAGAGCACTAACAAGTTTGATTTAGAACGTAGCACAATGGAAAGCATCCAGCAGATAGCTAATTCCATACACCAGAGTATAACTGTAACTATCGACTACCCTTCCAAACACCCTAACAATAGACTACCTGTATTAAACACGGAACTCTGGATTAACACTATAGACGAGAGAGCCCAAATTCTCCATTCACTCTATGCTAAGCCCATGGCCTCCAAATACCTGATACTCAAAGACTCAGCAATGTCCAGTAGTGCTAAGTTTAATATTCTGATCGCAGACTTGGTACGAGTGATGAAGAACGTGTCCCGCATGTGCGACCCAACAGAAATGGAAAGACACATCCAACACTTCATCAACCGCATGCAGTTCTCTGGCTACAACCAAAGAGACAGAATCAGAGTATACGAAGGAGCCACGGAGAAGTATAAGACCCTCATAGAACTAGACATGAGAGGAATTTGCCCATTATACTCGAGCAAATCAAGGAATAGCTTAGATAGGGCTAGACATAAGATAGGGAAAGCCACCTCATGGTAGGACAACTAGAGATACCAGAGTGTCATGTTTGTGGACGCTACTCCTGGAGGTAAATTAGCTAACCAGCGTAGAAAGGCCCTGAGAAAGACCCACTTAAAGATTAAGGTGGTAGAAAAGCCAGGAACCACCATAAAATCCCTGATCAGCAAAACCTACCCTTTTAAGAAAACCCACTGTACTAATAGGAAATGTATCATATGTAAGGTAAACCCCCGGATAAACCGTAAAACTAGAAACGTAGTCTATAGCATAAGATGTACAGAGGGTACTTGCAGAAACATGACAACAACATACATAGGCGAAACAGCTCGTAACATAGGTGAAAGGATAGACCAACACTGGGGGGAACTAAAAGGTCGAAAAAACGGTTCAGTACTATACGAACATACCAGACAACAACACGACGGTAACATAGACAACATAGAAATTAGAATAATATCTAAACATAGAAATGACCCAGCAGATAGGCAAATCAGAGAGGCCAGTGAAATAGAACCTAGAAGGCCAACATAAAGAATGAATGGTATAACAACAACACCCAAACAAACAACACTGACCTAAGAGAAGTATAAATAAATAAATAAATAAATAAATAGATAAATAAATAAATAAATACATACACAAGCACAATAACAACAAACACATATAAACATGTTTGATGTGTGTTCGTGATTGGGTGACTGTCTATTGGTTAATGTATTCTAGTAAAGATAGAATACATTAACCAATAGACAGTCACCCAATCACGAACACACATCAAACAAAACACTATACACACACGCAAACGCATGCGCAAAGAAGACAAAATAAAATAAACAAATAAATAAATATATAAACAGACTAAATAAAGATGGCGTAGAAAATACAATGCAACGGGAGGAAACAATAGCACCACTGACGATGTTGCAGATGTGCAACGAAAGAACTTCGATAAACTATATATATATATGTGTTTGCGTCTATATTGTATCTGTATTTTTGACCGTTGGTCAGTCAATGGAAACATTGAGGACCGAATAAATTAGATTACCGATATAAAAGACACAGAAGCGAAAAGCGAAAACCAACCAAACAGTGAGTGTGTTCTGTTATTAATTCTGGCAATATTACACAAATATGACCCTCCCCAAGTATAACAATATATATATATATATATATATATATATATATATATATATATATATATATATATATATATATATATATATATATATATATATATATATATATATATTTATATTCATATATATATATATGCATGCATCCATGCATACATACTTGCATACATACATATATGTATACACGTACATACATACATACATACATACATACATACATACATACATACATACGTGATGGCTGTCCCCTCGTTATCGAGATTGGCCATTGCATAATATAACATTATTAATAATTATTCATTAATGCTATCGTGCAATGCCTGTGCGTGAAGATTCTTTTTAAAGTGAGAAAAGACTTTGCACTGAGCCAATCCCACTCTCTGAGCGACAGTAGCTATAATCCGAAAAGAAGAAAAGATCAACATCATCGGTAACTACTGAGCCGCAGGTTTTATGTCGGAGTTATCCCAGTTTCCTGAGTTGCCTTCTTCTAGAAGAATGCTCTGACAAAGACTAGGGGTCCTTCACTCCCAGTGGTTTAACTGTGCGATCGGGTGTCCAGCCCGACTATTTCTATGTCCCCTTCATACATACATACATACATACATACATACATACATACATACATACATACATACATACATACATACATACATACACATCAACATGACCAGTCACACATAAGGCGTGGGAGACTATTAATTAAATCTAAGATAAATACTATAACGACAGTAATGCTGCAACACCCAACCGTGTTGAATAACTGGATATTTTTTCTAATTAAACTCACTGAAGACATCTTTTATTCAAATTCGTAGCGATATCCGACTAAATAATAAATTGATTTTACAAGAATTTGATACATACGGCACGGATAAACGCAACATCAACATCACCAACATTATTGGAGAACCGAAGAAACAATAACGAGAAAGTTAAACAATTTATTTTAGTTGTAGCTACAGAAGGAACCGAAATTATAAATCGTAGTTTTCTTAGGGTTACAAATTTAATAACGGTGTATTTAATTGTTATAAAATGGCGAAGTAAGATCCCTCTGCTGGTTATATAAGCAGAATGAAGCTACACTGGGATGAAATACATCCAGAGCTAAATCACTTCACAGCCAAACAATTACACCAACAAGCAAAGTTTGGTGAACATAAAAATAACATGAACATTATTCAGTGTAAGTAGCCCCAGATCAAACTTAACTTGCAAACAACAACACGTGCTACAGGCAGTTATCTTACTAGACTTTCTAGCAGCCAGGCTGACCATCAACAAACAACAGCAATATATTGGGTCGTCAATTATGAAATTTGTAGAAAAAAACATGAACATATGCCTCACTACACATTTCATACTTGATGACCCAATACAAATAGTCCATTGAAACAACCATGCCGGTAAGAAATTTGATTCCACGTGTATCAACTGATTTTACCTTCACTGCTTTGGGATCTCGCAACCACGTTGATCAACATCGAAACACTATCAATAATAATACGTCTGCCATTAGCTGGAAAAATCAAGAGTATAAACAATTGAAATATACCCTCAGAGAAACTTTCCAGAGAGAAATTAATTCATGTATAAACAACAATATTAAACAAAAAGTAACTACATAATGAAATTCAGCGGACTATTGATAAAATTAGGGGGTGAATATTTACAATACATTGAAGCCCTACATATTGGCAAATCAACGTATGTTTATATGCCCTGGCAACAATTGTGAAACACAACCTTAGTGAATACAGAGATGTTAGTATAAGTTTGGTAGAAATATCCAAGAGTAAGAGCACCCACTCCATCGGACGTGTTAAGTATAATTAGTTACAACAATGATATATGACATTAGTTTCAAAAATGACAGTACTTAAGTTTCGTTGGGTTATACACCCAAACTCATTCAACCTGTTATATAAAATAAAAATCTTCACAGGTTGATTGGGTTTTTTTAGAAAATAAATAAACAAATCTTTTACATAATGTAATGAGATGTAACTATCAAAAGAAATTACAAAGGGGGTGGGAACTTGTGCAAAGTTAGCAATTGAAAGAAATTAAATTCCTTAAAATTAAAATCAGTTAGTCTGGCCTATATCATTTTCTCAGAATGAATTTCGCTTCGTGTGGAGAGAAACTAAAGCAGTCGATGTGTGTATTTTAGTAGTGTTTCTCTGAAGCCAGTTGCGAGAATATACTCTCGCAACAAAAAGGAAAGACCCCATTCTAACTATAATCAAATGACTTCCATCTGGTATCTTCCTCTTATTTTACCGATGTAGTGTATCTAAGATTACAATATCAAATGGATCCTTCCATTTTTTAGAGAGTATGTTATTTGAAGGAGACTTAGCTTCTCTTTCTAACACGTCAAGTGACCAAAAGGTGATCCATCACAACTATAATCAAAGTTATTGCAACGGAGTGTTTTTTCTTTTATCCAGGCAGTGTAACTATGAATCCATTATCCAATGTCATTCTATGTTTTAAGAGCGATTTCAAGTTGGTATTTCAAACAAGGCCAGTAAAGTAGAGGAAACCTCTAAGCTCTTACAAATCTGCTGCTTTCGCATAAACACATTACATATGCATTAGAACAGTATTGGTAGATATTACAAACGTCTATTTCAAACCTCAATGATTTCCCCTCTCGGGTGGAAGATTATTAAATATTAAAACCGCCGACCAGGGTAATTTTGAAGCCAGATAGTCGCTTAGTGATCAAAGCAGTGACATATAACACAGAACTTATTCGTTTCTCTAGAAGTATTTACGCCATTACTTCGAAAATCCCAAATTCCTACACAAAAATAGGAACAGTAATAAGCAAAACTGCGAATCTGAAATCATTTAAAGATTTTCATAAAATTTCTCCAGCCACACAACTCTCGAATGTAGTAATGAAATTGTAAGTAAGAAAGGCTCAATTAGATAGATGGTAATGACTGGAAGATACGTATATCTTTCATGTGTCTATTACTAGCAAATTCTCTACAGATTTCGTAATGCCATTTCTTGTTTAAATATTCTTACATTGAAATATTGATTTGAAGTAAAAATAAACTAAAATGTACATTGCTGTATAAAACAATAAAACCAAAACATATCTAGAGTTGTGGCGAAATTGCTAAAGACAAGACTCACTTCCCATTAAATACCATATTTATTTCATTTTTGATTAAATAAAATTCTGGTATTATCCGCCCCTGATTTATTATTTAGCTAAATTAGTCATTACAGAATCTATTCTACTTATTACTAAGCGTGTAATTTTAATTAATTAAACTGTCTGGGATTACTACAATAAATGAGCTGGCGTCCATTTTAGTAATAGTTTCAATGCAACAAATTTGTATGAGAATGTGTTTGTAAATTGGTTGCTTGTGCGTATCAAAATATTGTGTGCGCGTGTGTTACTTAGACATGGCTGTATGTCATTGAGTTGTTGTAAATGGGTAGCGCTGTGTGTGTATGTGTGTGCGTGTGTGTGTGTGTCTGTGTTCGTATATGTGTGTTAAGTGAGTATGTACGTTTCCTTCAAAGAATTTTGCGGATCTGTGTTGATTAATGGAATCTTAGTGTCTCTTCTTGTGATGCTTAACTACGCCAGTGGCAGACTACGCATTATTATGTGATATCTCTCTCCACAAAATTCGATCACCAGCAGCAGAGTTCAAAGAGCAAAGATCAAGTCCATAAACTGAGATTGTCATGCCATCGTTTTGGCTGCCGGCCTCTGCTTCTATTACCAGCCAACCTTCCTTCCAGGCATAACCTACTCAGACCACGAGTTGATCTTTTTATATGGCCGTATAGTTTGAGTACTCTTGACTTGACAATTCATGTAATTGGTCTAAGTTTTGTAATGTTGAACAGCTCACTGATACAGATGTGTTCGCTTGCC
This sequence comes from Eledone cirrhosa, assembly GCA_964016885.1. Classification (NCBI taxonomy): domain Eukaryota; kingdom Metazoa; phylum Mollusca; class Cephalopoda; order Octopoda; family Eledonidae; genus Eledone; species Eledone cirrhosa. The sequence continues at coordinate 172,292,585 of OZ024741.1, forward strand.
AGTCATGTGGTTCTGGAATGTAGAGAGCTTCTGAAGTGATCTTGTCGTCCAATTTACACAGTCAAGACCATATAACACAACTGATAGGTTGCAAGTATCGAAGATCTTAGCCTCCAAAACAACGTGTAAGACAACTGATAAAAACAATGCCAATCTCCAACTCACAATCTATAACCAGCCATTGCTCAAGTTACAGAGTTTGTATATCTCGATCACAAACTATCATCAAACAACACTGGAATGGTTGCTGCGCAATATCGAATCGTTTTAGGTTGGGCAGCTTTCCACAAGAACAAGGAAGTACTGACATCAAAACTAGTTTCCTATCATTTGAATCTTAGTATATGAGTGTTTATGGTGTTATTCTGTGTACATTAATATTTGAAACTGTTAGCTCTTATTGTTCTTTCTTTTCGTAATGTTGTGTGTGTGTGTGTGTGTGTGTGTGCGTGCGTGCACGCGTGTGTGTGCGTGCGTGCGTGCGTGTGTGTACTGTGTAGTGAGTGTGTGTATTTGTATTAGTGTATGCATGTGTGAGACTTGAATGAATGTACGCCTTTGTGTCCTGGTGTGTCTTGGGTGAGGGCATGCATATGCCTTGTGCGTATCTTTTGCTATAGTGTGCTTACGTTGGTTTTAGTATATGTATGTATTTATATTAAATTTGGGAATATATATGTGTTGTTTTGTTGTTTAAAATGCGTGCATAACTCTAGTTTGACAAGATCTGTGTCGGAACGTATTTTATGGAATATATATGCATGATTTTCATGTACGTTTGTGTATTGCATATGTCAGGTAAAATAACTATGGGAAAAAATTACAGCGTGACAATATTCAGCATAATATCTATCCATTATACTATCCCCATTAACCACATTTCAACGAGGCCACATAACAACTTCTCCCTTTCTCCTTCTGGACCTGATTGACAATCACGACCCTTTTCTCCTTCTGATTCTTGAACTGGTATGATCTGGATTCGAAAATTTCAAAGCCCTTTCTTTCTGTCTGTGTTAGGCTTACTATATTTCAATATCCCACAGAAGCCACAAAGTACTCCGTTGCCTCTGATGCCAACCATTTTATCCCAGTCATGCGCTCTTGTAGGGAGGAAAGGATGATATCGTTTAAATTGCGTAATACCAGCACGATTCGCGTCTTACCACTGTTCTACTGTTCGAATATTGATGGGATAGGTAATGGTATCGGGCCACTATTCTTTTACAAAGCCGCACAGGCAAACGTTCGTGGAAATCCTAGCTTCATGCAAATAAAGATATTACATTTCCTCTCAGTAGTTTCTACACGTATTAGTGCGACTGAAGAAAACATTACTAGCTACTGCATTGTTGGGTACAGTGGAAACTGTATGTAACAGAGCTTTAATTTGCCTGGTTGTAATGTTATATCAATAATTGAAAGTCCCTTAATGTTATCATTGAGTGACTCATAATATAACCTCCTCAGGCTCTTTACAGACGTTTCCCCTATCGTTGGCATGACCCCTCCTGCAACCTCATCTTTCACTTCTTTTTGCCTTCCTTTGATAAGCGTTACAGTAAGTAATATTCTCTGCTTTGAAACGCATCCTTACCAAAATTAATCTATTGCGTCTACGCATGTATTTCACCATTGACTACTTGTATTTTGCCAACAATGCTACATAATTCATGAGGGCTTTGTCTGGGGTACGAATCTTCCTTTTATTGCCACAAAAGGTTGTAGCTCGCCTGATAGCTTCCCTTCCAAGTATCAGCCACATGACTGATATTGTGCAGCCAACTTCAATCTCCGCCTTCAACATGTTTTAAACTTTCGCAAACGTCTTTGTGGTAAAGCGCATGTAAAACATTTTGTAATAGTTCATCATCAATGTACTCACCCCAGTAGGGATCCAGAAGAGGCTCATATCAAACACAAGCCTTTCATGTCCTACTTCTTAAATATTTCGATTTCAGGGTCCTTGTATTTTGACAGTTTCTTATTTTGTTTCGGGTGATATTTTGGTCAGAAAGAAGTACGATGTCTATCAATGTACAACTATTTTATACAAGTATTTTTTCCAGTTTTTGACGGTTTGCATTGATCTTTTTGTGAGTGTGAATGGGCAGGTCCCAGATGATTAAAGTGAGATCTTTTCCACGTACCGTGCTTGGTAAAAGTTTATACACCTCTTGTTCGTTTTCATATCGAATTGTTGACATATAACTCAGTGTATATATAGTTTACAACTGAAACATGTCTGTGTATATATTCAAACTTGGCAAAAATATCGACAGCCGGAGATAATGTCGTCAACTACCTCATAGTGTTGGCAGCATATTTTGTATTTGGATTTTTTTCTTTATATAGACAATGGTCTTTTGCATGGATAATCAGTCTTTTTTGTTTGAGCCATTGTTGATGTACACTTTGGCTTACATCTTCTCTGTCGAAACTTGCTGGGCATTTGCCATGGAGTGGATTTTCTCTCCATTTCTTCTATGTTGTGTTGTTATCTGTATTTCTTGTTCAACGTAATATGTTTCTGTTTTGTACTTTATGGTTTCCATGTATAGGGAAAATTAGTTTTCATGTTTCTTTATTACACAAGTAATACACTGGGATAATTGCTGGCCTTATACCAAAGGTAGAAACAATTATTATTATAATTATTATTATTATCATTATTATCATTATTATTATTATTATTATTATTATTATTATTATTATTATTATTCCTTGAATCTCAGTCATTGATGTTGGTTAACTGGAAAGTTTGTTGGAATGAATATCAAGCCACTACCTGCAGCCTCAGATATTCAGGACGTATCGGAGGGTTCTTGCTGTTCCCAGCAAGCATGCCTTTTGAAGCGTTCCAAAAAGCGGGAAGGGGCCGATTTTCTTTAACCATCCCTGGAAACTTTTGGAGATAGTCCCTAGTGCGCCTATGACAATCGGGATCACTTTGACTTCATGGCAGTTCCAAATCCTTTTTACCTCCCACTTTAAGTCCTGGTATCGGTTAATTTTCTCCCTCTCCTTCTCTTGCACTCTCGTGTCGAATGGGCAGGCCACATCCACAATCAGGCACGATCTTTTTTCTTTGTCCACAACCACCAGGTCAGGTCTATTGTGTTCCAGTTTCTTGTCCGTCTGTATCCTAAAATCCCACAGCACCTTCACCTGATCGTTCTCTATCACCGCCTCTGGCTTATGCTCATACCATTTCTCAGAATGTGGTAAATTGTTTACTTTGCACAGGTGCTAGTGGATCACCCTGCCCATCACATCAAGTCTCCAGCCCTTATAGTGGGTCTGGGCTAGGTGTTTACACTCGGATACAATGTGAGCCACAGTCTCCTCTCTCTCTCCACAGATCCTGCACAGTGGGCTAGCCTCCTCCTTGTAAATATGGTGTTTCAACCACTTCGTTTTGAGGGCTTGCTCCTGCGCAGCCATTAACATCCCTTCTGTAGCCTATTTAAGGTCTCCTCTTTTCAACCAGTTCCATGTCTGTGGATCTCTAAATTCAGTTTTCTCAAAGAAGGTACTATGAAGGGATTTTTCCTGAAGGCTGCTCTTTCTCCTTGATGTTATTTCCTCCTTGGACATCCTCTGGCCTATTGTCCCCTCCTTCAGTACAGTTCTGAGCATTGGCTCCTTACTATAGGTCACGTATTTGTATAGGTTGTTTTTCTCCATCTGAACACAGTCCTCTATGCTGATAAGACCTCTTCCACCCTCAGATCTCCTTAAGTAGAGTCTATCGACATCACTCCTCTCGTGGAACATGTTGTAGATAGTCAATAGCTTCCTAGTCTTCCTATCCATTTTTTTTTGTTCAGCAACATTCCATCTCAGGATTCCCGCACTGTACCTAATAATAGACACAGCTCGGGAATTTACTGCGCTTATGGCATTTCTGCTGTTCAGATGTGACTTCAATACGCGCCTTACTCTCCGAATGTATTCAGTTCTTAACAATTCCTTCATTTTTTTGTTCTTTATGCCATCAGCCTCCAGAACGCCCAAATACTTGTATCCTTCCTCAGAGTCAATTTCCTTTATCATCTCACCTGTTGGTATCTGGATTCCGTTGCTTCTGCTCAATTTACCCCTCTTCATCACAAGGACTCCACACTTACTAATACCAAATTGCATACATATATCATTGCTGAAAATACGGACAGTGTCAACAAGCACATCCAACTCCTTCTCACTCTTCCCGAAGAGCTTAAGATCGTCCATGAAGAGGAGGTGATTGATGGTAAGCTCTCCCTTTCCCAACTTGTATCCTGCTCTCACTTTTCGCAGTATAATGGTCAGGGGCATCAGGGCAAGGTCAAACAACAGAGGGGACAGACTATCTCCCTGGAAGATACCTCTCTTGATCTTCACGCCTCCCAAGGATTCTCCAGCTGATGTTAACTCTGTTTTCCAGGACTTCATACTTTTCCCAACAACTGTCTGATGTTATCTGCCACCTTGAAGATCTGTAGGCTTTTGGTGATCCAAGAATGAGGCACCATGTCAAATACCTTTTTGTAGTCTATCCATCCCATGGCAAGACCAGTGTGTCTCCTCTTGCAATTCCTCATTACCATCTCATCAATAAGTAACTGGTCATTTGTACTACGGGACTTCTTTCGGTATCCTTTCTGTTCGCCCGGTAACAAGTTGTTTGTGTGGAGGTGATGGTAGATTTCCTCAGACATAATGCTTGTCAACAGTTTCCACATTACGGACAGACATGTGATAGGTCTATAGTTGGTAACATCATTACCCTTGATTCGCTCTTTCATTACCAGAACTGTGGTACCTTTTGTCAACCCATCTGGTACCTCACCTGACATCAAGCAGTCATTGAACATGGTTGTCAGTTTCGGGTAGAGGGATGTTATATTTTTAATCCAATACCCCTGCACACCATCTGGGCCTGGTGATTTCCAGTTGGTTAGTTTTTTGGCCTGCCTCTTAAGAGTTTCAACTGTGATACTCAAATCAGTTTGTTGGTGTGCCTGTTCACTAATCTCCTTTTGTACTGTCTCAATCCACACTGCCTGGTCATTATGTTTAACATCCTGCTCCCATATTCCTCTCCAGAATGTCTTAGTTTGTTCCGCCTCAGGGATCAAGTCGTTGCCTCTTTCTTTCCCTTCAAGCTATCCAAACAGCATCTTCTGGTTGTTGTCAAACATGCGGTTCTGTCTATACTGACTGACTCTGCTCTCGTATCGCCTAATTTTTGCACTCTTTGCTACAATGCGTTGCTTCAGTTCCTCTATGATAATATTTAGCTTTTTCCTCCTAGTTTTGTACTTTATTTCCAGTCTATTTTCAGTGTTTATGTTTTTTAGTGTCCCATTCAGTAGGGACTCAAGCTTTCCAATGTCATTTCTCATTTCCCTGATTTGACCATTCAGTCGTTTCTTCCACCAAGGCTCTGATCTTTCTTGTTTGTTGTTTCCTCTCGCTTTTATACCAAGTAATTTCCTCACCACATTTGCTGTTGCTTTGAGGATATTGTTGCACTGGTGAAGGCTCCTCGCCTCAAGGTATGGGATGACTTTGTTTACCTTAGCTGTTGTTTCTTTTAACTTTTTCCTGTCTACAAATCTTAGGTTCATAGGTTTCCCACTATCATTGTTCAATTCATCTACCACTAAGTTTAGGATATCAACCAAATATTGTCCTAGCCCGTCAGCATTCATCTCCTCAATGGCCGTATCTTTGTTCCAGGTATTATTTATTTCAGCATTCAGATCATTGTCTGCTTCGGATGGTTCCTCCGTTCTCTCAACCTCTTCACCTTCATTTCCCACTGGCTCGTTTGCCTGGCATACTCCACTCTCCATTTCCCGTTTGCCTGGCATACTCCACTCTCCATTTCTAACCTAATCTCTCTGCTCAGTTCCTCCAGTTCCAGCTTGCTTATCCAGCCATTAGTTCTTAATACCCGAGCCTGCCCGGCCAATTTTTCTTCATCTAATTTAAATAGACCAATCTCGTTCCAGATGTTATGCATCCGTTTTCTATAGCCTTTCTCCTTGGGGTTACTCTTCAGGGAACATTGCATAACAGTTCTATTCAATTCTTTTGTCCAGTTGGTTCTGGTCCCTTTCCTTCTTCTTCTTCCTCCGACACCAGCGGTATTTGGTTGACAGCTAGGTTCCTGCTGCTGAGCCAGGGAGCACCTGCTGGGTGAGAGTCTGTCACATGACATTCTAGTCTCCACTTCACTGTTATTCGAACTGTTTAGGTTCGACATTTAAACACTCTTATCGAGGATTGGTGAATGTATGGTTACATAACCACCGGTGATTTCATCACTCCCGGTGATTTTTTTGTGGCACTATCACGCTGTAGACGAACATAAATAAACAAGCAAACAAATAGGTAAAAAAAAAATAAAAAAAGAATAAGCATAAGTTTCATTGTAATGTAATGTTTGAATGTCTGACTGTAATGTAATGTTTTTCCCTTCCCTGTCTGTTTGTTTTTCTTTTCATTTTTCTTTTCTTTATGTTTTTCGTTGTTGCTGTGCAGCATTGATTTTGATTTTTGGTTTTTTGATTTTTTGACCGGGTCATCAAATCAGTCTATTTATATATTTTGATGCCTTCCTCTTTTAGTGGGGACACTACGATGCATGTCTTAGCAGGAGGTAGAGGGAGAGAATAGCGGTGGTAGTGATAATGAGGCAGTGGTGGTGGTGGTGGTGCTGTGCTAGTAGTACTTAGCAGGAGGTAGTGGGAGAGAATAGCGGCGGCAGCGATATTGAGGCAGTGGTGGTGGTGATGTGATCGTAGTACTGTAGTGATGGTGTTGAAGTTGAAGTAGAAATAGAAGTTGAGGTAACTTGACTAGAGTTTTTAGCGTGGCAGTGGTGGTGAAATTCTTTTTCTGTCTGTCCACTTAGCCATTTAGCTATTTAGCTATTTTGCCATTTTGCCATTTTCCTCTTTTTCGACTATAACATTTCTGATCCAAAATTAAATATTAAATATTGGGGCCCTATGCCGTAAATTGATGCGTTATGGCTTGCTGAACGTGAAAACTGTAATCTTATTGTTCATTTGTAATAAGAATTATTCTATCACAGCTGTTTTAAAGAAGTAAAAATCAAAAACTTACGGGAGCGATTCCATAACGATATATATCCACCATGTGCATTTTCATTATTATTATTATTATTATTATTATTATTATTATTATTGGCGACCTACGTAGTAAATCGTATCATCGTGAGCTCCGCAAAGGTTTGTTATTTTCAGTTGTTTAAAATTGCCATTCATGGAAATTTTTTATTGTTAACTATATATAAGTGCACATACATTGATTTCTGAAAAGGACACTCAGAAATATTGGGGCCTTGGAGCCCAAAATTTAAACTTTTTTATAATTATCAAACAAAAATTTTTCTTTGAAAAATCATGGATGTCTCAATGTCACTCCTTCGTCACACTCTAACACTTCACACCGACACCATCATTGTAACTATTGCTACGTTTGCCAACACTGGAAATGTAAGCAGTACCAATATTTTAAATTTGTCTCAGACAGACGTTCATTTCCCGCCATTACCAATGACTGCAGGTGTTAAAGCCGCCACCACCACCACCACCGCGACAACCCCCCCCCCACCACCACCACAGCGACAACAGAAAAAAAATTAACTCGTGCTATCGAAATGAATTCAACTAAAATGAACTCTTCCACACCGAACACCACTGACGCCACCTGAAACTAAAATTAACAATATCAAAAATAACGATAACATCAACAGCAACAATGAAATTAAGTAAACTACCCTTAGTTTTGCCAGAGTAGCAAAAACGTGCGAAGCGATCCAGGTAACTCAGGAGGAATTAGAAGAAGCCAAAGGAATGGTAAAGAAAGATGGGTACAGGGTAAGCCCCCACCTAATAAATGGAGCAACGTCGCCTATGCACCGTATCTTATCGGACAATTAACATAAAATCGCGCCGAGTGGAACGGGCATCCGAGTCCCAAATCCAAAAAGCTTTGGGACATGTGTGGGCAAAAAAAACCCACATCAGACGTGGGCAGAAGTATGGAACCGTGGACGTGTTCTTTGAAACACCACAGGAGGCCAGAGAACACTCCATGGCCCCATTAAGAAGTGACGACTTCACACTCGTCCCAAGCTATTGTGGCCAGAGACTTGTGAAGATCAGGGTGACCCACGTTCCACTGGCCATCGAAATTCCATAGCTAATGGCTGCCGTCCTCGCCGGCATCGAGGCCAACACCAAAATAATAGAAATAGCAAAAGAAAAGCAGGAGAACTGGTCCGGACCTGGGATGAAGCTCCTGATCCAAGCGGACCATAAAAGCATTGAGGAGATCGCAGAGGTAATAGACCTCACTGACGGCAGCCACCTCACCGTAATCGTCGAGGGCAGAAGACCTAGGTGTGTCGTTTGTGGTGAAGGAACCCACCTAAGGGCTTTCTGCCCTCAGGCTAAAAGGATGAGGCCACCTCTCTTACCCACCCCAGTGACTCAACCATCAACACCACCAGCAGCAGAAATGGCAGCAACAACTGTAGCAGCAACAACAGAAGCGACTGTAACAGCAACAACCCCAGCAACAGTAGCAAACCAACACCACCACCACCCAACGCGCCAGAACTAGCACCAGCGCCTACACCATCCACCACGCCACAACCAAAACCAACGCCTGTGGAGGATTTTCCACTCCCCGACTTATCGCAACTGGAAACAGATTGTGACGACGAGGAGTGGGAAACGGTATCAGGAAAAAAAAAAGAAACCAAAAAAGAAAAAATTCTCTCCCTTCACCCTCCAAAAACAAAATACAGAGGGAAACAAATAAATTAACAAACAAAAAAGTTAGGACAGATATGCCACCATCCACACCAGCATCACCAACCCCATCACCACAAACACCAACACCATCACCATCATTAACCCCAACACCACCATCACCAACACCACAAAAGTCACCAAAAAGCCTAATAGAAACATACCCACAATAAACGCAAACAAAACAAAACAACCAAAACGATACACACTACACAGCATTAAATTATTATACTACATGCAACACAACACCAGCATCACAGAAAAAGACTACACAACAACCCAAAAGTTCACACCACCTCCACACATACAAATCACTCGCATCACACAGAAAACGTACACGACACTAAAACAAAAATTCCCCAAAGACATCGGAGACTTCCGACAAACACTCTCCAGGAGGATTTATAAGGACATCCTTCCGGATGAGGCCACAAGCAGTGAAAAGGATGGACAAACCATCATTCCTCTACGAGAAGTAAGGTAAGTGGTCTTTCCCATCTTTTCCACTCCATTTCAACATGACCTCACTCAGAATAGGCAGCATAAATGCGCGTGGCTTGGGGTCGTCATGGAAGCAGGCCCACCTGCTCAACGACCTCAGGTCACTAAACATAGATGTAGTGGCCATAAGAGAAACCAGAATCTCCGAAACACGGGCCTTCGCACCGATCTTCGGCGGCTACAATGTGTACGCATCTCCCAGCCCTCCGGGTCGGGGGGAGGAGTTGCTGTGCTTTTTCGGAGATCTCGCTATACGGGCCATCTTTCTGGACCCAGAAGGTAAGTTGGTGGTACTAGACGTGACCAGCGGAGACGGGCAAGCTTTCAGGCTAGTGCCGTCTATGCCCCGACAGGAGCAGGGCGGCCTGATTTCTTCCGGCGTCTGGAGACCTTTCTTGGAACGTCCCGCTCTTTAGTGTTAGTGGGTGACTGGAACGGGATCTTAGATGCAAGCTGGGACTGTGTGGGATTAGCGGATAGGGGAGGAGGGTGCAAGAGCCTCACCAACCTGCTCAGGCGTTTTGAAATGTCTGAGACGTACCGATTGGATTTCCCGATTGTGCCAATGTGGACTTGGACAAATCGCATAGGGTCATCCAGATCATATCTAGATAGAGTAGTTTGTAGAAAAATAGATAGGACTAGCATAGGCTGTCCACAATTCAAGATAGTCAGCTACACGGACCACAAATTCGTGTGCTTGACTTAGATAGGCTTCATAGACGAGGACCCGGATACTGGAAGCTAAACGCGTCCTTACCAGCGCACAAGGCATACAGAGACCGGATTAGCGAACTAGTTAAGCGGGCGTTGACGGGGGCCATCGACAAAAACAAGTGGTGGTTTGCTCTGAAAAGAGCAATTAGAATAGAGTCCATTAGGTTTAGTAAGGCTTTAGCAATAGAGAAAAATAGAGCAGAGAGAGAATTAGTTAGAAAATTAGAAGAGGCGCTTAGCAAAGGCATCGCGACCGACGTACGTGCGGCGAAATTGGCCCTTGACCAATTCTTCAATGAAAATCCGAAGGCTGCGTTGTCAGAGCTAGGGTGCGTGCTCTCAGACACGAGGAGACGAAAGCCGTTCAATGGGCCCGAGTGGCGGAGGCGCGTCGTGGCAACAAAGCCACGATCCGGTCTTTGGTGGACCACGACGGGCGCATGCTACTCGATCCCGGGAAAATGTGTTAAGCTTTTCAGCGACACTTCGCTCAGTTGTTTGGGGTCAGCGGCGGGCCGGATCAAGAGATGGACTTTAGTGTCTACCTCGACAGACTGCCGCGGCTCTTGGCCACTGAGGTGGAGTGTTGCGAAAAACCGATAACAGCCGCTGAAGTACGGGAGGCAATGACTAGCTGCACAAGGAGTAAATCGCCTGGTTTGGATGGTCTTCCCTATGAACTTTACGTACACAGAATTCAAGATTTATGAACACAGATTTATGAACACAGAATTCAAGATTTTGGCCAAGGTGCTAGCAAAGAGGTTGGCGCTTGTCGTTGGTGGTCTGGTGGGAGAGGCGCAGACATGCGCCATTCCCGACAGATCCATCCACGACAACCTCCACCTCATGCGATACATCGTAGAGAGGGTAGCTAGGGAACCTGGCACGGGTGGGTCCTTGATCAATTTAGATCAGTCGAAAGCTTTCGATAAGGTCTACCATCGTTACCTAGCGGCAGTCCTGAGGACGGCTGGCTTTGGGCCCGTCTTCAGAGGATGGATCGCTGCCATGCACAGCGACAGCTGCTCTGTGGTGAGAGTGAACGGTCACCTTTCGGAACTGTTCAACATCATGCGCTCGGTCCGCCAAGAATGTCCCCTCTCGTCCCTCTTGTACGTATTGACTCTCGAGCCATTACTGTACAAACTGGAGACGTTGAGGGGGTCCCGCGCGAACTAGGATGCGGAAGATCCGTGTCAGCATATGCGGACGATGTCACCGTAGTGGTGTCGAACGCCAAACACATCGAGGCGATCGGCACTACACTAAGAGAATACGAAGCGGTGACAGGAGCAATGATCAACCAGGAAAAGTCAGTGGGCTTGCAGCTCGGCACCCGGAGAGGCAGGTCCATGCCGTCCAACAGCGTCGTCGGGCGCTGGACGGACGGACCGGTTAAATTGCTAGGGGTCTGGTTCGGTCCAGACCTCCAGACGGACAAAAACTGGGACGAGGTGACGAGCAGGGTGGCTTCTCTCACCCAGAAATGGGCCGAGAGGAAGCTATCCCTGAAAGGTCGAGAGGAGGTGGCTAACGCGTACATCGCGTCCGTCATCTACTACCGCCTGGCCGTCGTACTTTGTCCTAAGCCCCGCCTGACTGCGCTGGAGCGTTTGCTCTTTCGCTTCTTGTGGAAGGGACGCGCTCCGATGGTCAGGCGGTCCATCTGCTATCAACACCCGCTACGTGGAAGGCTGGGCATGCCGTGGCTGTTGATGCGCTCACAGCCCTCGACCAATCGGGCAATGTGATCGGTGGAAACTCCACCTCGGCGTTCTATAGAGGATTAGTGGAGGGGAAGAGCGACGACGTACTTGGGGAAACTCTAGGCGTCGACGAAAATCAACTAGCCAATCTCTTAGGAAGAACTTTCGGGCCAGGGCCTATGGACAACTTCCAGAAATCTCTGGCCTGGCAGTGCTACCGAGGAGCCTTGCCATTTCGGGATAAACTCTACAGGCATGGAGGTGCCGTCAGCCGGGCATGTCCGAGATGCGCGCAGAGCGACGAAACCGTCCTGCACGCACTCATCCAGTGTCCGAAAATTGTTGACTTGTGGGTTTATGTCGAACACCTGCTGTCGCGTTTAGGACGGATCCGGCTATCATCTGAGTCCATCGTGAGGATTGCCCCGTCCTCCTCCTTTAGCCGGGAAGGGCAGGCAGTTTTTATCTGTCTGGTGGCCATGGCGAAAGAGATAGTATGGTGGACACGTTTGAAAGGGCTGAAGACGAGCACTTACCTCTTCGGTGATGCTCTGATTGACTTTTTCAAATTTCATTTGAAAAGGAAAATCAGAGTAGAGAGGGAAGTGCTCTCTTCCCAGCATTTTGTTGAAAGATGGGTGAGAGAAGCAAGAATGGCCCGAGTGAATGGGCCTACTCTGAGTATATATCTGTAAATTAAAGGTGGAAAACTGGGAGAGGGCACTTGCCTTGGTGGTCAGGGTCATTGTGGCCTTTTACTGAGCTTTCTCCACAAATGTCCCTCCGAAGTCTCCCCCCTATTGGGGAATTTTTCATTGTTATTTTTTGTTACATCCTCTGTTTTTGTTTTTTACACGCAGAAATGCCCATTTGTACCGTCCTGTATTGTCCTGCACTGTCCTTAATGTCTACTTTATGTAAACCCTTGTGGTTAATAAAGAAAACATTATTATTATTATTATTAATATTATTATTATTATTTTATTTCATGCTCCTTTAATGTTTCACTATTGTATAATCTTGTTTATTTGTTGGTGGCAAAGAAGCATTTCTTTGATATTTTTAGGCGGTGCCCCAGCATGGCCTCAGCCGGATGGCAGGAAAAGTGAAAAGAGTACACATCTAGCGATATATATAAATCAATTAACTGACCTATTAAGACAGCGTATCTGGATAAATCTTGAAAAAGTTTACAATGGACTTGAGGTTGAGGATGCTTCTGATATTTTTTCTGTCTACATCTTTTTGAGAATATCTGTACTGGATAGAAAGAATAATTTTCACATGGATGGGTCTTGTAAATAGTGTTCTTAGATGTTGTTGATATGTATTAATGTCAGTAGTTATTGTATATAATAGAGTTTGGTATGGAATGTTGGGTTGAAGGTTGTAATGGCAGTAAACAGCTCCTATTTAATTACATATCAGTGCGATCTTCCCTTTTAAGCAATGTTGTTTCCTTATATAGGTGATATGTCTGTGTAGTTTGCGTGTCTGTCACATGGAATGCTACGGCGAATCTTAACAAAGACAGTAGATACGTTGTTTCTTACATGACATTACGCAATTGTAAACAACCTACACACTGACTGGCCGCAATAATGCTGAAACCAGCTCAACGACCAGAGCCTAATATTAAAATCGTGAAACCGTAAGTGTACTGTGGCGAGAAACAATAAAAGAAAGAAAATTGTTTTTTCTAATTAGTTGAGCAATTATTCTCATTTCACATAACCCTCCCAGTTCTCTCTCTCTGCCTCTCTTTCCTCTCTCTATCTCTGTCTCTCACTCTCTCTCTCTATATATATGTGTTTGTGTGTACATATATATATGTACATATATATATATATATATATATATATATATATATATATATATATATATATATATATATATATATATATATATATATATATTTAAATAGAGAGAGAGGGGTGGGGTGTAGGGAGATAGACAGACAGAGAGATAGACAGGCACATAGATAGATATGTTTCTTTATTAGCCACAGGGACACAAAAGAAGGGGACAAATACAAAGGGGGGAGTTTACATACAATAAAACCGTGTAAAATATTATCACAAATGCAATTTAAAAAATTAGTCGATTTTCCCAATAGGGGGAGACAGTTCATATGGGTAACACATACCCCCCGAAAAAATGTGCAACCCTCAACTCCAGGAATACGAAGAGTTTGTACTCCTTTCCTCTCCTCCTCCTTTTCCTCAACCTACATGCTGATATAGAGAGAAGGCCCATTCACCCGGGTCATTCTCGCAACTTTCACCCACCTTTCATAAAACTTGCTGGGGTACAGCACCTCTCTCTCCATCCTGATTCTTCTTCCAAAGTGGTATTTGAAAAAAAGGGATCAGTTGTTGGCCGGAGAGAAAGGTGTCTGACCTCAGCCCTTTCAACCTTGTCCACCATACAACCTCTTTCGCTATAGCTATCACACAAAGGAAAATCGCCTCTCCTTCGTTTTTGAAGGAGGGTGGCGGTTTGATCATGACAATGGACTCGGTGGTCAACCGGATTGGTCCCACCCGCGACAATAGTCGTTCTACATAGCCCCACAGGTTGGTGACGCCCGGGCAGTGTATGAATGCGTGCGCGACGGTTTCTTCGTCTCGCACGCACCTCGGACAGATCTTTTTTGCAGGGTCCCTGCTCGGGTGCCCATGTCTGTAGAGCTTGTCTCGAACTGGTAGAGCTCCTCGGTAGCACTGCCAGGCCAGGGACTTTTGGAAGTTGTCCATCGGTCCCGAGCGGAAGGTCCTACCGAACAGACTGGCCAGTTCATCTTCCTCTACGCCTAGAGTTTCACCGAGCACGTCGTCGCACTTGCTGCGGATCAACCCTCCATAGAATGACGAAGTGGAGTCTCCACTGATCGCCAGGTCCGTCTGCCAGAGGGCTGTGAGCGCCTCAGCACATTCGATGTGCCAGTCGCCCATTTTCCTCGGTCTTTGCTTGACCCAGGACTGCAGCTCGGTCAGCGAGACGAGTCGTGGGAAGGCTCGCCTCACGAACGGCGCCCACACCGGTTGTCCGGTGAGGAATACGTAGATGGATAGATAGATAGATAGATAGAGAGATAGAGAGATAGAGAGATAGGTAGATAGGTAGATAGATAGATAAAGTACTGTGGCGGTGAAAAGCTTTCCATTAAAAATAATTAGAGTGAATAATATATACGATATATACATCTTAATTAAAAAAACAACAAAGAATGAAGAAACAATCTGAGAATGATAGACATTTAAATCTATGGTAATCAATGTAGAAGGTTATTAACATGTTAGAATTAGCAATCAAATATCTCCCTCAAAATAATTGTTTCTACTTTTGGCACAAGTCCAGCAATTTGAAGGGATGGGGAAATCAATATAAAGGTAGTTGTTACAGATGCACACAATTCGGCTTAATGCTTTAAAATAAGTTGAAATGAAAGTTTCATTCTATCTTCTGATCTTTCTGCTATACATGATTACATATATTCATTATTTCTTTAAGGTTTAATTTAAGCGAAGCCCTTATTTAGTCTTTGATATTGACCTTGTATTCTTTATCGATTTCATTTTTTTTTTCTTTTGTCGAACCGTTATGTTACGGGACATAAACACACACAAACGTAAATCTAGATAAGCAGACACACACATATACATACACATACGGGCTTCTGCAGTTTCGGTCTACCAAATTCCACTACACATACGGGCTTCTGCAGTTTCCGTCTACCAAATTCCACTACACATACGGGTTTCTGCAGTTCCCGTCTACCAGATTCAACTCTGCATACGGGCTTTTGCAGTTTCCGTCTATCAAATTCCACTACACACACGGGATTCTGCAATTCCCATCCACCATATTCCACTACACATACGGGCTTCTGCAGTTTCCGTCTACGAAATTCCACTTACAAGGCTATCGCTAAAGACACAAGCCGAAAAGGATACCGCAGAGCCATATCTCCAGATAATGTATTATTATATATTAGTATATGTGCAAACAGTATTACATTTTAAAAGGAACAGCGAGAAATGTGTATGTAATCGCTGATTATTTTATATTTAATCATGGAAACATTTCTTACTAAAGATGAAAAAAGATGAACAACTTGATCCGGATTATGATATCTGTTCAGATTTTTATCAGACACTGTCTAGATCCATTATAATCTGCGCCTAAATATGGAATAAAACGATATATACACCTATCGAAAGCTACAAAGCTAGACAACTGTGCCAGCTACTTTGCTTAATTTTAGTGCTTACGGTGATAGTTAATTTAATAACTGTATTGGTCTATATATGTTTACATACATTATATATTTATGGCGGTGGATTGGCAGTGTCGGTAGAGAGTCGGACGCTATGCTTTGGCGCATAGAGTTACGGCCCTTGTCATTCTGAGTTCAAATCCCGCCGAGGTTAACTTTGCCTTTCATCCTTACGCGGTCGATAAAATAAAGTACCAGAAACACACTGGGTAATTGCTGGCCTTGTGCCAAAAGTAGAAATAATTATATATTTATGTACACACATACATATCTGCACACATAAATGCTTGTGTATATATATATATATATGTATGTGTATGTATATATATATATATATATATATATATGATATTTAAAATGGTGGAGAGAACAACAAAGATTTATTAATACATGTAAATATTTAATGGCTAACAAATTGTTTCAAATATTGCACAGTAAAAGTGGACACAGATGTATGTATATATATATATATATATATGTGTGTGATTGGATTGGCTGCGTAGTTGCTAGTTAAGGAAGCTTAAAATGGAGTATGAATAAGAAGAAAGCAAGAACGAGGGGGAGTTTTCCTCATCAATTGTCTGCTGGGGTCACGGATATTTCCACTCTTTAAAGACAAGATATCTACCGCCCAGAGCGTTCATTAACTGGGTAAGTTATTGGGAAAACGGAGAAGGGAGAGAAGGAAAATAGAAGGGAAAAGGGGGAAAAAACAGCGAAAAGAACAACAACAAACCGAGCAATGTGCGAGCAACTTAAGGTAAGAAAATCCAAGACCACAGCGATAAGAGAACTTAAGTTGACGAGCGTGTGGGCGAGCGAAAAGACACACGTCTGACCCCAGCGATTTGTAAGTGAGAAAAGTACTACTCGGGGGTCAGGCGAGGGAAACATATTTATATATATATATGTCTCCCTCGCCTGACCCTCTAGTAGTACTTTTATATATATATATATATATATATATATATATATATATATATATATATATATATAAAAGAAGTTAATATGCCCAAGGGTACTAAGTATCCCTGGAAATATATAGGTTGTCTATGATTCAAGGGTTTTCAATGGTATTAATTTGACATACCAGAACTATAATATTAAGATAAGCAGAACAAACAAAATTCAACCAATTTATTAAAATAAATTAAAAAATATAATTTAAATATTTACCTATCGGTAAGGGCGAAAAGGATAGGTAAATATTTAAATAATATTTTTTAATTTATTTTAAAAAATTGGCTGAATTTTGCTTGTTCTGCTTATCTTAATATATATATATATATATATATATATATATATATATATATATAGATAATTTAATATATCTATTAACATAAGCGCACAGATGTACGCTAATGCCAGCAAATACACAGGTTATGTCATAGTACCTAGGTGGTTCAATGCAGGAGGATGCAGAACAATAATAAAAAAGACGTAAAATAAGAAAAATTAAAAAAAAAAATTTTAGAAAAGGAGTGAAAATTTTAGTAAGTAAGTTAATTTTTTTAAATTTTTTTTTTTAATTTTTCTTATTTTACGTCTTTTATATTATTGTTCTGCATCCTCCTGCATTGAACCACCTAGGTGCTATGACATAACCTGTGTATTTGCTGGCATTAGCGTACATCTGTGCGCTTATGTTAGTAGATATATTAAATTATCTATATTTATCTCCAAATCACTGATTTGTCGAGCAAACCTGCCAAAACCACTACTAAATTGTTGGTGTGTTAGTAGGCGTCTGTCTTCTTACCATCCCACACCCACCGACTAGCCTCAGTGTCACGTGATTGATTCTTTAGAATCGGCCATTTGACCTGTGGCAGCGAGATTTTCCGTGCTTGGAATCCAGTCCCCGATAGCTGTTCCATTTACCGAATTATTATTATTTTTATATGAGTCCCCAGTGTCCGCGAATTGCCTGGAGACTTGGCTGAGAATAGACTTCCCTGATGACGCAATGAAATTCTCAACAGTTCATTACGTAACTGTCTTTATCCCATTGCAGAAACTAATTAGTTGGAGTGAAAATTTTAGTAAGTAAGTTATTTTTTTTTTATTTTTTTTTTAAATTTTTCTTATTTTACGTCTTTTATACTATTGTTCTGCATCCTCCTGCATTGAACCACCTAGGTACTATGACATAACCTGTGTATTTGCTGGCATTAGCGTACATCTGTGCGCTTATGTTAGTAGATATATTAAATTACCTATATTTATCTCCAAATCACTGATTTGTCGAGCAAACCTGCCAAAACCACTACTAAATTTTTTGTGCGTTAGTAGGCGTCTGTCATTTTACCATCCCACTCCTACCGACTAGCCTCAGTGTCACGTGATTGATTCTTTAGAATCGGCCATTTGACCTGTGGCAGCGAGATTTCAGTGCTTGGAATCCAGTCCCCGATAGTGTTCCATTTACCGAATTATTATTATTTTTATATGGGTCCCCAGTGTCCGCGCATTGCCTGGAGACTTGGCTGAGAATAGACCTCCCTGATGACGCAATGAAATTCTCAACAGTTTATTACGTAACTGTCTTTATCCCATTGCAGAAACTAATTAGTTAGAGTGAAAATTTTAGTAAGTTAATTTTAAAAAGATTTTTTTTTTTAATTTTTCTTATTTTACGTCTTTTATATATATATATATATATATATATATATATATATATATATATATATATATATATATATATATATACGTTATTCCGGGTTGAATCGGAGGTAACCACAGTAAGTAAGGTACTCAATACATACCAGAGTATAACAGTTTTAATATAGATGAGATTCTACAGGACTAGAACTGTTTCATTCATTAGAAATCATCCGGAATCATGATTCCTGATGATTTCTAATGAATGAAACAGTTCTAGTCCTGTAGAATCTCATCTATATTAAAACTATATATATATATATATATATATATATATATATATATATATATATATATATATATATATAGTGAAATAAAATAACAAGGACGATTGTTTACTCCTTCATTACGTTTGTTGTTTGGTGACGCGCTTTTCGCCACTGATCAGCTCATGGTTCGATCCTTATCGATCTGACCCGACTCTGTAACCCACGGCTCGTCAGACCCCTAGTAATCGGATCAGATCGATACAGATCGAACCTTGAGCTGATCAGTTGCGAAACGCGCGTCACAAACCAATAAACCTAATGAAGGAGTAACCAATTGTCCTTGTTATTTTATTTCACTATAATACACCCTGTCTAGCTCTAGACCTCGACACCGAAGTGAACCTAAACATCGAGTACTCACCCAGGTGAACCAACAGTAACTCCAAGTCATACTCCCTGGATATATATATTTATATATATATATATATATATATATATATATATATATATATGAAAAGTGTAATTTACTACACAAAACGAAGGTTATAGAGAAAATTGAGGTTGGTAATGGCACATGGAATATGTAAGAGACAGAATACTTTTTTGTGAAAAAACATATAATTTTATAAGGTAAGGAAATAATAAAGGGTATAAAATATTTTTTATACCCTTTATTATTTCCTTACCTTATAAAATTATATGTTTTTTCACAAAAAAGTATTCTGTCTCTTATATATTCCATGTGCCATTACCAACCTCAATTTTCTCTCTCTCTCTCTCTCTATATATATATATATATATATATATATATATATATATACACACACACACATATAAATATATATATATATATATATATATATATATATATATATATATATATATATATATATATATAAGTATGTATACGTACATACATATATGTATACAGCCGTACAGTGGTATGTATATATGTACATACATACACACATATATATATATGTACGTATCGTTTTTATCGAACATTTATTATAATGCTCGGTTTGTTTGTAAACAAACAAACTGCCCGAATTAAGCCGTACAGTTTTTAGCAACGATCGTTGCCCTTTTGTTCAACACTGACAAAGGATCGATGTATTAGTTTGAAGCTTATTAGCTATCGTCAGCATCGTATACCTTCCTGCCAGATGATTGGACGTCTGAAAGTATATACTTTCCTTATGCATATTAACGGGTGAGCAGCCTAATTTGCATATCGAGTGAGTTAGTCGGCTGGACGCACCAAATACAATAAATGGAAAAAATGAAACGAAATTTAATTTCTCACTCTTAGTACGGCTTAACTCGGGCTCTTTGTTTGTTTACAAACAAACCGAGCATTATAATAAATGTTCGGTAAAAACGATACGTACATATATATATGTGTGCATGTATGTATATTTATATATGCATACTACTGTACGTCTGTATACATATATGTATGTACGTATACATACTTATATTTAAGTAACAGCCGTATTAAGAGTGAGAAATGAAATTTCGTTTCATTTTTTCCATATTTTGTTCTCAGTAGGCCCAGCCGACTAACTCGCTTGATATGCAAATTAGGCTGGCCAGCCGTTAATATGCATAACGAAAGTATATACTTTCAGACGTTCAATCATTTGGCAGGAAGGTATACAATGCCGACGATAGCTAATAAGCTTGAAACTAGTACATCGTTCCTATGTCAGTGTTGAACAAATGGGCAACGATGGTTGCTAAACACTGTACGGCTGAATTCGGGATGTTTGTTTGTTTACAAACAAACCGAGCATTATAATAAATGTTTGGTAAAAACGATACCTACATATATATGTGTGCATGTATGTATATATATACATACTACTGTACGTCTTTATACATATATGTATGTACGTATACATACTTATATTTAAGTAACAGCCCTACTAAGAGTGAGAAATGAAATTTCGTTTCATTTTTTCCATTTATTGTTTTCAGTGCGGCCAGCCGACTAACTCACTCGATAAGCAAATTAGGCTGCTCAGCCGTTAATATGCATCAGGAAAGTATATACTTTCAGACGTTCAATCATCTGGCAGGAAGGTATACAATGCTGACGATAGCTAATAAGCTTGAAACTAGTACATCAATCCTTTGTCAGTGTTGAATAAAAAGGCAACGATGGTTGCTAAACACTGTACGGCTTAATTCGGGATGTTTGTTTGTTTACAAACAAACCCGAGCATTATAATAAATGTTCGGTACAAACAATATGTACATATATATGTGTGTGCATGTATGTATATATATAAATACTACTGTACGTCTGTATACATATATGTATGTACGTATACATACTTATATTTAAGTAACAGCCGTACTAAGAGTGAGAAATGAAATTTCGTTTAATTTTTTGCATTTATATATATATATATAATTGGTTATGCACGAGTGCATTAATGTTTTCCAGGACACAGTGTTATGTACCGTGTAGTGGAATGTCAGCTTACAACAGAGTGGTGCTCAACGCAATGCAGAAAAAAGGTGTATATTCCAGTTTAGCTATATTCCGGGGCGTGTATAAGGAATTAAAAAGAACAGAAAGATGCAGTAAAAGAGATTTATTCGGTTCTTACGTACGTTTCAATAGACATCAATTCGCCTAGATCTCGCTACATCTATAATATTATATATTTAGTAGAGCATTCGATATCCAATGCACAATCGATCCCATATCATCAGAGATTATGTCACTCTAGAAAATATACTTTATATATATAAACACTAGGTGGTAATAGTGGCGTAGGAAGAATACTTTTTCTACATCTGAGTATGTGTGTATGTGTTTCTATCGTGTATTTCTATCGTGTTAGTGGTCCAAGGTTCAGTGGGGGTGGAAGGACCGAAGGTATAAACAAGGAATAAGTGATTTGGGGTCCAGTTATAATTTGCGGTATGGGAGGAGAGAGATATAGGATTTGTCAAAGAAATTGTATGTCTACGCATTGTATGTCTACGCCATTTTTATTCAGTCTTTCTATATATTTATTTATTTATTTGCTTGTTTGTTTATTTTATTTTATCTTCTTTGCGCATGCATTTTCGTGTGTGTGTAGTGTTTTGTTTGATGTGTGATGGGTGACTAGTGTGTGTTTATGTGCTTGGTGTTATTGTGCTTGTGTATGTATTTATTTATTTATTTATTTATTTATTTATCTACTTATTTATACTTCTCTTAGGTCAGTGTTATTTGTTTGGGTGTTGTTGTTATTCCATTCATTCTTTCTGTTTAGTCTTGGTCTTCTAATTTCTATTTCACTGGCCTCTCTGATTTGCCTATCTGCTGGGTCATTTCTATGTTTAGATATTATTCTAATTTCTATGTTGTCTATGTTACCGTCATGTTGTTGTCTAGCATGTTCGTATAGTACTGACCCGTTTTTTCGTCCTTTTAGTTCCCCCCAGTGTTGGTGTATCCTTTCACCTATGCTATGAGCTGTCTCACCTATGTATGCTGTTGTCATGTTTCTGAAAGTACCCTCTGTACATCTTATTCTATAGATTACGTTTCTAGTTTTACAGTTTATCCGGGGGTTTACCTTACATATGATACATTTCCTATTGGTACAGTGGGTTTTCTTAAAAGGGTAGGTTTTGCTGATCAGGGATTTTATGGTGGTTCCTGGCTTTTCTACCACCTTCATTTTTAAGTGGGTCTTTCTCAGGGCCTTTCTACACTGGTTAGCTAATTTCCCTCCAGGGATAGCGTCCACAAACATGACACTCAGGTATCTCTGGTTGTCGTACCATGAGGTGGCTTTCCCTATCTTATGTCTAGCCCTATCTAAGCTATTCCATGATTTGCTCCTGTATAATGGGCAAATTCTTTTCATGTCCAGTTCCATGAGGGTCTTATACTTCTCCATGGCTCCTTCGTATACTCTGACTCTGTCTCTTTGGTTGTAGCCAGAGAACTGCATGCGGTTGATGAAGTGTTGGGTGTGTCTTTCCATTTCTGTTGGGTCGCACATGCGGGACACATTCTTCATCACTCGTACCAAATCTGCGATCAGAATATTAAACTTAGCACTACTGGCCATTGCTGAGTTTTTGAGTATCAGGTATTTGGAGGCCATGGGTTTAGCATAGTGTGAGTGGAGAATTTGGGCTCTCTCGTCTATAGTGTTAATCCAGAGTTCTGTGTCTAATACAGGTAGTCTGCTGTTAGGGTGTTTGGAAGGGAAGTCGATAGTTACAGTTATACTCTGGTGTATGGAATTAGCTATCTGCTGGATGCTTTCCATTGTGCTACGTTCTAAATCAAACTTGTTAGTGCTCTCTAGTGGGGATGTTCTTATAACTATATTGATATCGTCTACATATCGAGAGTACATGATGAGGTCTATGGAGCTCTGATTAAGGAGATCTTTAAGTCTCCTTTCCCACCATACCATGAAAAGGTTGGCAACATCACCAGCTATGCTGACACCAATGGCTGCTCCCTCATTTTGGGTGTAGATCTTCTCTTTGAACTTAAATATGTGGCCCTTTAGGGTAGTTTTGATACTAGCCCCTATTGCATGTGCGACCATTTTTCTTACCTGATCATTGTTTTGGGGGGTCCGTATAGCTTTGGTTCACCCAATCCACCTTCCCATGGGAGTCTTTTTTGCCATTGAGGTTATGGTGGCGGGTCTACCTCTTATGGGTCTACTAGGGCAGAAACGTCTAAGGTCATGGCTGTCTAGGTAGTCAGTGTCGTAGGTAAGTCTAAGTAGGAGGCCCAGTTCGTCTGTGTCGACGTCACAGAACTCCACCTCACTCTCAATGATCATCTCCACACATCTTTTCACAGCAAAATCAATGTTAATGGATGGGTACAGTGACACCACATCCATGCTGCCTATTATGCAGTTGGATAGGTTCCTGTTTTTGTTGCACTCACTGATTCTGCTGAGGAGGTCCTCTGTACTGTCACATACATCTGGGGACATCTTGATTATGGGGCGTATAACCATTGAGAGGAAGTAGGAGATCCTGTAGTTACTAGCTATATTAGCTCCGCATACGGGTCTTGTTGGAGGTCCTGTTGTCGGGTCGTCGACTGTCTTGTGGTCTTTGCGGAGCCCATACAAAGGTGGTATGCCATTGTTAGACGCCTGGAAGTTGTTGGCAGTGCGTCTGCTTGGCTTTAGGATGTCAGTCCACATCCTCATGTGAGCGTTGAGGATTTTCTCTATCCCATCGTGTGTTTGTTGTGCAATTTCGCTCGTGTTGGTGATGTGGGGTTGCATAGCCCTGATGTAGTTCGGCATGCTATCTATTGACATCCTACCAGACTTATCCGTGGGTAGACATACTACCTCACCATCCCTTGTGCGCTGCTTGAGGCTAACCAAGCCTTCTACAGGTTTCCTCCCAAGTTGTTGGGCCTCTGGTCTGCTCTGTCTCTTATTATACCTGTCTACTATTTGTCTAACCTTATTTCTAGCTATGGTAAACTCTGCCTCTGTCTCGTCATCTATTTGTTGTGGTATGCACACTCTTTTATTAAAGGGTAACCTCATAGGATAGATATTACCCATCTTATATGTTTTGTCCGCTGGGTTGAAAAATAGTTTCTCTAAGGGGTTGTCATTATATCTATCGTCATAGTTGTGTGTGTTGCAATTATTGTTATCATGGTGGTTGTTGTTGTTCCTATCATTAGCATTATTATTATTGTTATGATTGCTAGATGTATTGTTGTTTACTTCACCGTTATTGTTGTTGTTACTGTTATTTCTACTATTGTGGTTGTTACTTTTATTATGTTTCTTGTTTTTGTTGTGTCTATCATTGATGTTGCTACATGTACTATTTCCATTATTACCACTGTGGTTATTGCTGTTGTTGTTCGTATTGTTACCGTTATTACTACTGTGGTCGCTGCTGCTGTGTCTGTGGTTAATGTTTCTATTATTATTATTATTATTGTGGTTGTTGTTGTTCTGTCTATCGTTAGTATTGTTACCATTATTACTGTTCTCACTTTCCTGCTATTGTTATTGTTATGGCTGTTATTTCTATTTCTCAGAGTTATTGTTTATATTACTACTACCGTTATTATTGTTGTTGTTGTTGTTGTTTACCTTTGCATTCCAACGTATTTTTGTGAAACACTTTTCCAGCTCCGTTTTGCACTCCATAGGGTGCACTCCATAGGTCTTTTTGTAGATGGCAAATTTTGGTGGTAGCTGCAGGATTTGTTGTTCTTGTTCAATGATTAAAGTGTTCCCATAAATATTTACTGCAAATAAATAAATAAATATATAGACAGACTGAATAAAAATGGCGTAGACATACAATGCAGCGGGAGGAAACGATAGCACCAGTGACGATGTTGCAGATGTGCAACGAAAGATTTATGATAAACTATATATATGTGTTTATGTCTATATTGTATCTGTATTATTTTTGACCGTCGGTCAGTCAATGGCAACATTGAGGACCGAGTAAGTTAGATTACCGATATAAAAGACACAGAAGCGACAAGCGAAAACTAACCAAACAGTGAGTGTGTTCTGTTATTAATTCTGGCAATATTACACAAATATGACCCTCCCCAAGTATAACAATATATATATATATATATATATATATATATATATATATATATATACATATATATATGTTTATATACATGTACAAATATATACACACACACGCACTCTCTCTCTCTCTCTCTCTCTCTCTCTCTCTCTCTATATATATATAATATATATATATATATATATATATATATATATATATATATATATATATATATAAATATATGCTAAAATATGCTAACCACTACCTGTATCTCTTCTTTTGCCTCATCTTACTCATCTTATTTTCTCATTTTAGACATAATGGAATAAATTGGCGTAAAATTTATTATCAAGATACTATCAAGTAGAATGCTTCGAGCGAGAAATTTTTGCGGATCTGTAAAATATAATATGACTTGCAGTTCAAGGCAGGCCATTATTATGGCTTTAGGTTTTCATCACTCAAGCATTTAACAATTAAGTGCCGGAAGAGAAAATGTAGATGCTCAAACAAATTTACACACACATCTAGACACATGCACACAAACACACACGCACACACACACGCACACACGCACACATACAAACAAACACACACACACACACATATATATATATATATAGATATATGTGTATATATATATACAGGCACACACATACACACACACATACGTATCTATCTTTCTATCTATCCCCCTCTCTCTATATATATATATGTATATATATATATTGTATTATATTTGAGGTCGTTTACTTTTCCAATGTTTTAATTTTTTGACGAGAAGGCACTCGCCAGACAGTATTTCATGAAAGACATATTTTAAACGCTAACGTAATTACGTAAGACTTCAGTTCCAGAAAATGACATTTTGTAAACATTTATGGATCCTATTCTTTACTACGGTCACTAAATCAATTAGCTTCTATTCCGCTGAAATTGACGCTTCGGAGTTTCTACTTTTGTCATCATGTCATAATCAATTTCCATCAGTTTTATTATACATCATTTCAATTCATTGTTCAAAATGTAAGAACATTTAAAGAGTGTGTTAAAAATTTCTGATGATCAAGAAAATCTGCAGGTTTCATCGTCTCCTCCACCAGCAACTTACTATATCTACAGCTCAGAGTCCATCCACAACTGACACACCATCACATGCTGTGATACATATTCTCAGGTATTTCAGTTTCTCTCATGCTCATTGAACAATTTTCGAGAGCAGCCTAAACTTTGACCTTCTGCGGGATTTCGAAAAACACAGCGTTTCCTCCGTCGAAGACTTTCCTTTCAAGCCACGAGTATGAACTCTGCTCATTACCCATTCCCCGCATTCACACCATTAATTCTTTCCAAACACATTTAACTGCTTCTAAAATTCCCGTATGTCATCTCTTATTTCTGTCTTATTATATTACATTAAAAACTATAATCATGCCTAGTTAGCGGGAGTTTACAAAAAGTGAAAATGTGTAAACAAATAAATCAGGTAATAAAAAACATCTTAAACCACTTTTTGTAAACTCCCGCTAACTAGGCATGATTATAGTTTTTAATGTAATATAATAAGACAGAAATAAGAGATGACACCAAAATAACTATCAGGAGATGCCCCTTTCTTTTCTAAAGTCTCTAAATCTACCAGCGGATGCTCAGAGTATTTCCATCCATTCGGATCATTCTCGCTACATTCACCCACCATTTAAACAGTGAGCTGAAGCACTTCTCTCTCTACCCTCACCTTCCTTTCCAGATGGAAAGGTTGATGAGAGTTTCGCTAAAGAGGAAAGTATCTGTCTTCAGTCCTTTCAGTCACGTCCACCACACAATCTCTTTTGCTAAAATCATCAGAGAGAATACTGCCTGCCCCTCTCGACCAAAAGAAAGCGGTGGGGTCGTCTTCACAATGGAGTCGGCTGATAGGCGATAATAGCCATTCAACAAAATTCCACAAGTCAGAAATACTGGATGAATGCGGGCAGAACGGTTTCGTCATTCCGTGCTCATCTTCGACAGTTCTGTCTCACATCATTAACGTATCTGAAGAATGTGTCTCGAACTGACAGTACTCCACCCCAGTAGCACTGCCAAGTAACCCCAAGGATTTATGGAAATTGTCAATTTCTCGAACGATCTCCCGTATAGATTCGCCAGTTGAAATTAGTCGACGCCCAGCTTTTTTTTCGTGAACGTCGTCGTAGTTTTCTATGGAATGCTAACATGGAATTTAAACTGACCGCTTTGTCCGACTGGTAGAGGACAGTGTGTGTCTAACAACATTCAAGTTGCCAGACGCCAAGTTTCGGTCTTCGCTTGACACAACAATTGCATCTTGGTCAAAGAGACGAGCTGCGGAACGACGTCTTGCAAATGGTGTCCACATCTGTTGACCGTTTAGGAATATCTGGAGATCCCGGAGCCTCACCGCATGTTTGTGCATCATCAGCCCTGACATGTCCAGTCCTCCGCGTAGAGGATGTTGGCAGCAGATGAACCGCTTCACCAGCGAAACATGTTCCTTACACAAGCAAGAAGTTGAAGAGCAGACGCTCAAATTTGGTGAGGCGCGAACGGAGACAAGGTATCTCGGTCAAGCAGTAATAGAATATGGACGTGGTGTACGCGTTCACCATTTTTGCCCGACATTTCATGGATAGGATTCTCTCGACTCATTTCTGGGTGAAAGTTACGACGCTACACGTTACTTCGTACCATTTCTTATCCACATGGAGGTCTGGATCACCTTCGCTATTGTTCACACCCAGGACCAATAACAAAACCTTTACGTACAGGAAGATCCTCCATACTTCTAGATCCAAGCCTTTCTTAAACAACACTTCCACCCCGCCTCCCATTCCAGACCCACTAAAGTATGCATAGATCTTAAAGTCGTTAAGAATGGAGGCTAGAGCATGTGTCGGAAATCCTGGTCTAGATGACGACAGTAACATCGATAGCAAGTGTAGTGATATGACATTTTTGAGCAAGCGGCTCCAGAACATACCCAGATCACCTACATTTATACCCTCCTCTTAGAATTTCCAGGTGCTGTTGAAGATAGAGTTTTTAGATTGCCATATTTCATCAGCACATAAACATAAGCAGAAATCTATAACATTCTAGCTTATTTTATTCTCAATGAACGCTAAACAGCGAGAAACGATTCATTGTCGATTACTTCACCTTGCTTTAGCTGAGGTTAAGTGTGTGACGTTTGTCAAAACCTTAAACATTCATAGCGAAAGGCCTTCAAATGTTTTTCATAAAACATTCAGTAATTCAATATCCAATACGTACACACACACACACACACACACACACACACACACACACACACACACACACACACACACACACACACACACACACACATATATATAGGAACGAGTAGGACCCTGACGGCCGATGGTCCACCTGGTTCCTTACCACATTTCCTTCGTTATATATATATATATATATATATATATATATATATATATATATATATATATATATATATATATATATATGATGGCTGCAACTCGATTTCGAGTAATGCCATCGCTTGATATTTAAGCATGAGCATCACGGACATGGCCTCCTAGTCCTGTTAGGACTCGTCTATGGCCAGCAATACCATGCATCAGAAAACATGTCCCATATCAAGCCTGCACTTGAAGCTTTTTTAGATGAAGAAAGGATTTGCAAGGAGTCAGTCCCACTCTCTGAACATCGAATGCATTTGCCCGAAAAGAAGACATGGTCCACATCATTGGATCCAAAAAGTCTCAGGTGTTATATCATAGTGACCTTCTCCTAGAGAGATGTCTTAAATGAAGACTAGGAGTCTCTCGCTCCACAAAAGGAAATAATTTATTGGATGGCCGTTGATTCCCTTAAGTTCCTCCATCCGTTGACAGGTTTAGTTTTATATCCGACAGAAGGTCCAAAATCAACCTCCTCACCAAGCAAACAAGCTTGGTGGGATTGCCGGTTTAGTCGTCAACAAGCCGAATATGCACAGGTTGTACTGGGTTACATGTTACCAGTAGAGCTGACGAGCGACCTGGCATATATATATATATATATATATATATATATATAGTAATAATAATAAAATTGAAGACTAAAATCCAAAGAGGGCTCGATAAGGAAAATATATATCAAATATATAAGAACCGTAGAGTAAATATTTATTAAAATAACAGATTAAAGTTTAAGCAAAGAATCGCTGCTTTCACCCTTAACGGGATCTTCTGAAACTAACAAAGTCAATCTGTAAACGCAGAACTGGATATTTCAAAAAACGTTGCAACCGGAGGAAGACAGGAAGACGATACTTTGGTTCGTGGAAACGTTCGCTGGCAAAGAACGGGAAAAAACGAATAATACGTCATTAATAGGAGCGGTGAAAAACAATTACGCGCAAAGACAGAACCACGTTTATGGTATAAAAGAGGTCGTAGACTAATGTTCTCTTAGGTGGTGCATAGAGACGTTCTCTGGCAATGAACGAAAAAACGAAGATAATAAGTCATATGTGGAGCGTGGAGAACAATAGCACGCAAAGACAAAACCACGTAAATGGTATAGCAGAAGTTGTAGACTAAAATTCTAACTAGGAGACCAAATGAATCTCCGCTACAGAGTTAAGAACAAAGTAAATAAATACAATACAGAAGTAATAGAAACAAATAAATACATACACGCAAACAGATACGTACATACACAAACACACGCAAAACCTTACCATGCTTGTGTACAAATAAATAAATAATTATATAAACGTATATAAGTAAATAAATACGTATATAAATACGTATATAACAAGCGCACACACATACCTACAAATAAATACACGAATGTTCGGAGACGTAAGTCAACTAAAGCAAGAAGTACACATATACACACACCCACCATACGTACGAACCTGCATACTCACGCAGACGCAAAACTCCTGTATACACAAACCCTAAATACCAGAATATGTAAAAATTATACGCCATAACAGTCAAATATACGTACGAGAAGGTATACATACCTTCACAAAACATACGGGTAATATATACTTACCTATGCAAATAAGTAAAGGAATAAACAAAACATATACTTAGCTCCCACATCAAGACGTAAAATATCCACGTATAGATCGTGCTATCCGTTAGGGTATTATGACGTCACTTTCAGCTCATATCTGGAGTCTAAAAGACAACCACACCCAATATAAGTTACACTAGGAGATCCTAGCTAGGGCTAGATCGTATAACGGAAATAAAAGACCATGTGACCTCTGCGCCGCTGAGGCCCTGGAAATACTCTACGCCACAGACCACATCTTAAACAAAAAATCTGAGACAATATGGGATGTAAACATAAATTGCACAAAACTTTCCTGTATTACAGCCCCACGTTATATGCCGAGCAATGATGGCTCATATATACATATATACCGTTACATTCGTTTTTACTTTAATACCTGACATTTGGCAGGAGAGAGTCAGACACCATTCTTTATTGCATAGAGTTATTTACGTTCTGAGTTCAAATCCTGTCGAAGTAAGCTTTGCCTTTCAGCCATACGAGGCCGATAAAATAATGCATCAACTTTCGCCTCCTCCAAAATTAGTGGCCTCCTGCCTATAATAGAAATCATTGTTATTAGTTGAATGTGTTAAAACATTTCGCCCTACATCTAAAACGTTATAATACAATTCCACTTCACTTAATTTTATAAGACATGTTAGATTAAAATTGAAAACGACCTGTCTGAAGCACTTCATAGATTTTCAAAGAACTCTGTAAGAGACAAGTGTTAAGTGATATGAATAAAACGATGCTCCAGACATATTGAAACAAGAGTTCATGGACTGAAGTTGACTATTAATCAAAACTGATTGAAATAGTATATTTTATATTTGTTACCAAAACACAATAAAATAATTGTTTCTACTTTTGGAACAAGGGCAGCAATTAACCAGTGCATTACTGGTACTTTATTTTATCGACCCCGTAAGGATGAAAGGCAAAGTTAACCACGGCAGGATTTGAACACAGAATGGCAAGGGCCGTAATTCTGTGCGTCAAAGCATAGCGTGCGACCCTCTACCGATACTGCCAAAGGATTGTTAGTTCTAATCATGAAATGTATAGCCTTACACACGCTGATGAACCGGGGTTATTTCATTTCTGTCAACAACTTACTGGCGAAACAGATCACTTTGGGTTTGTACGTGTGTTATATAGTTATAGAGGTATTTATTTACGCTTTAATTTATATTTTTAATTATCGTGTGTATACTCTGCTATTCATAGGTTATAGATTCCATACACTGGTGGTTTTTCCCTGTTTTATTGATGGCGCACTGTATCTCTCTCTAGTTTATTACCTTTTCAACATATTATATATATATATATATATATATATATATATATATATATATATATATATATATAAGGTTCAGGGTGGTGGTTTGGACGGAATAAGAGGAGAAAAGAAGAAAGAATCCTTCGTCAGCTGTAAAACCGCGATCCAGATGTTTCGGCGCTTATTTACAGGATATCTGAAGCGATCAGCCTTGCGCCCGAGGCCTTTTCTTAATCAAAAGGCCAGAAGGAAAAGAAGAGAAAAGGGAAGGAAAAAGAAGGAAAGGAGGTACAAGAACAAAGGGGGAAAGGTGGTGAGGAGAGAGGAAGAAAGAGAAAAAGGAAAATAGGAGAAAATCATGGGGAGACACATGACAAAGGAACATGCAAATGACTAACCATGAAAAAATAGGATAAGTAAGTTATAGCAAACCTGGTAGACATAAGCCTGGTAGGATGCGCTAACAAGAAGACGGTATTAGCGTGTCGACTCCATCGTAGAAGAGAGAGATAGAGTGAGAGAGAGAGAGAGAGACGAGTAGCCGGAAGTGACAGGGAAAAGGGAAAGGGATATAATCCAAAGGGGTTTTACGACAGTGGTAAAAAGTGTCGTAAAAGATTGCGAACAGAGGAGTTTTTACGACACGTGTAAACATGTCAACAATCAAAACCGAACGGATAGATAGAGAGAGAGGAGGAGAAGGGAAGAGAGAAGGGGAGAGTCGATGCAAAAGTGTGGTAAAAACACAGATCGAACAAAACAGGTCGAGGCTGGGGTCACAGCGGTAAAAACAAAATAAGAAACGAAAGGAGCTGTGTGGTTACTAAAAACAAGGTTTAGGATGGTGGTTTGGACGGAACAAGGTTTGCTATAACTTACTTATCCCATTTTTTCACGGTTTCTCATTTGCATGTTCCAATATCCAGTGTCTCCCAAGATGGGATCTGTTCACCTGTTCTGTTTTTTCTCTTTTTTTCCCCTTTTCTCTTTCTTCCTCTCTCCTCACCGCCTTTGCCCCTTTGTTCTTCTTCCACTTTTCCTTCTTTTTCCTTCCCTTTTCTCTCCTTTTTCTCTTCTTTTCCTCCTGGCCTTTTAATTAAGAAAAGGCCTCGGGATCGCTACAGATCTCCTGTAAATAAGCGCCGAAACATCTGGATCGCGAGTTTACAGCTGACGAAGGATTCTTTCTTCTTTTCTCCTCTTGTTCCGTCCAAACCACCATCCTAAACGTTGTTTTTAGTAACTACACAGCTCCTTCCGTTTCTTATATATATATATATATATATATATATATATATATATATATATATATATATATCAAGTAAATATATATAGATATATGAGAAACGTATATACATATGAGTGTATGTGTGTCCATTTATGTTTAGTGGTTCACCACTGTATATAACTGGCCATTCTGTTTAGTTAACCATGATGTAATATTAGAAAAAAATACTCAACGTCACGCAACGAATCCATCGTTGATGTTGAATCCTGTGGCTGATGCAGGATGGAGTTAGATATTACTTTGATAAAAGTAACAGGAAGCCGGACTGGTGATGTTCCTTTAAAGTTTTATTGTTGCAAAAACACTAGATATATATTTCAAAATTAGTTAATTAATAAAGGAATTACGGTAAACACAATTTCCTGAGAGGGTCGTGGGAACAGAATCTTCAAACATTCCATCCATCGTGTCCTGTCAGAAGCAACCATCTCCAATTGATCCGGCTGGATTCTCAAGCGAGCCAGAGCCAATCTCATTAATGTTATCCATCCATCTTGTTCGAAGTCTACCCCTTAGTTGCCTGCTGGCTCGTTTTGCTCGTAAAATCAGTCCATCGATTCTTTCCTGAGACAATCTAACCCAGAGGATCTCAAAGTGGGTGCTAGTCTAACCACATGCCCGTAATATCGGAGCTGTGATCTCTCAATTCAGAGATGTACATTTAGCTTCTAGTGATATAACTATGATGAAGCGAATAAAGGCTGCCTCTAAAAACGGCTAGTCTTGGTGGGTCAGAGAAAGTACACGATTGGGGTCTGGCGCGAAGTAGAGCACCAAAACTGCATGCAATATAGTAATAGTTAACAAAAATAATCCTACTGCATCGTCATTCGCATGGGTTAAAAAGGGACGCATTTTGGCCTTAGGTAGAGCGTCCTGATTGAAAAATATATTGCAGTCTCCATTTCATGCAGTAAAAACTGGCGAATGGGCCTGCGACATGTCCTGGGAGGTGTGGGATGAACGCACAAAGATCGCGTATCCTGAGAACCCAAAGAGGATTGGGAAGGAAGCAAACATTAAAAATTGGAACCTTGAACAGCCAAGCCATTTCGGGTAAAGAATAGAAACTGGTGGAGGAGGCTAGATGCTACCGACTAGATATAGTGGGTGTTTCCTCAATAAAGGTAGCTTCGTGGTTCCGGTGTTATAGATTTGGATGGAGAAAAGAAATTCCACTGTTCAGGTGTGGTACTAAACTCCGAACGTCAGAATATGTTATATATATATATATATATATATATATATATATATATATATATTACTACTTTCCACAAAACAAGCTCTCGTATCCATGCGTTTTCTCCCCTCTCCAACATCTTTGCCTACTATATATATATATATATATATAGGAAAATGGTCAGGACCCCGACGGCAGAGCTCAAGCCATTTCGACGGCTATTTCTGGACGCCAGAAATAGCCGTCGAAATGGCTTGAACTCTGCCGTCGGGGTCCTGAACATTTTACTATTATCCACTCTACTACTCAAAGTATCGAGTACTCTGGTGC
Organism: Eledone cirrhosa; assembly: GCA_964016885.1. NCBI lineage: Eukaryota > Metazoa > Mollusca > Cephalopoda > Octopoda > Eledonidae > Eledone > Eledone cirrhosa. Next base: position 172,327,188 of record OZ024741.1, read on the forward strand.
GTTATGGTCCACCTGGTTCCTTATCACATTTCCTTCATTATATATATATATATATATATATATATATATAGTAGGCAAAGATGATGTAAGGAAGATGTTGGAGATGGGAGAAAACGCGTGGATATGTGAGCATGTTTTGTCGAAAGTAGTAAGATAAGTATAGAAAGACTCTCGCCTACCAAACGGTTTTCTCGCCACTTCTCGCAGTAAGCCATGTTTGTTTGCAAAAATCCGTCTGACAAAAGATTAGGCTTTATTAATTTTAAAACAAGCGTAGCACTGATTTGAGAAACTTGTAATATTTATAAATAATTATACCTCTTCAGGCATGTCTCTCTACACATTTGGATATTCATATACCTATATTATCTGCGTATATGATATATATATCTATATATATCTATCTATATATATATATATATACATGTATATATATATTAAAATTCAAATATTAATAAAGTAGATGTTCTCGTGATCAATAAAATTTTATTATAAACATTTCAGAGATACTTGAATCAGGCTCAACAGTACGTCCTCGTCAGATAAAATAAAATGATACATGACATACCCTGAGATGTTAGATGGTTAAGCCCCGCCTGACTGCGCTGGAACGTTTGCTCTTTCGCTTTTTATGGAAGGGACCCGCTCCGATGGTCAGGCGGTCCATCTGCTGTCAATACCCGCTACGTGGAGGGCTGGGAATACCGTGGCTGATGATGCGCAGACACGCGCTCAGGATACGACATCTCCACCTCTTCCTCGACGGTGATCAGGTGTGGTCGCCGTTTGCTAGATGCGTCTTTCCCCAGCTCATCCCCTTGACGGAGCTGCAGTCCTGGGTCAAGCGAAGACCGAGAGGGAGCGCTTGGAGACTGGAATGTCTTCAGGCGCTCACAGCCCTCGACCAATCGGGCAATGTGATCGGAGGAAACTCCACCTTGGCGTTCTATAGAGGATTAGTGGAGGGGAAGAGCGACAACGTACTTGGAGAAACTCTAGGCGTTGACGAAAATCAATTAGCCAATCTCTTTGGAAGGACTTTCGGGCCGGGGCCTATGGACAACTTCCAGAAATCCCTGGCCTGGCAGTGCTACCGGGGAGCTTTGCCAGTTCGGAATAAACTCTACAAGCATGGAGGTGCCGTCAGCCGAGCATGTCCGGGATGTGCGCAGGGCGACGAAACCGTCCTGCACGCACTCGTCCAGTGTCCGAGCATTGCTGACTTGTAGGTTTATGTCGAACACTTGCTGTCGCGTGTGGGACGGATCCAGCTGTCAGCTGAGTCCATCGTGAGGATTGCCCCGCCCTCTTCCTTTAGCCGGGAAGGGCAGGTAGTTTTTATCTGTCTGGTGGCCATGGCCAAAGAGATAGTATGGTGGACGCGTTTGAAAGGGCTGAAGACGAGCACTTACCTCTTCGGTGATGCCCTGATTAACTTTTTCAAATTTCATTTGAAAAGGAAAATCAGGGTAGAAAGGGAAGTGCTCTCTTCCCAGCATTTTGTTGAAAGATGGGTGAGATAAGCAAGTATGGCCCGAGTGAATGGGCCTACTCTGAGTATGTGTCTGTAAATTAAAGGTGGAAAACTGGGAGAGGGCACTTGCTCTGGTGGTCAGGGTCACTGTGGCTTTTTAATGGGCTTTCTCCACGAATGTCCCTCGGAAGTCTTCCCCCTATTGGGGGATTTTTTTCATTGTTCTATTATTACATCCTCTGTTTCTTGTTATTTTTACACGCAGAAATGCCCATTTGTACCGCCCTGTATTGTCCTGTACTGTCCTTAATGTCTACTTTATGTAAACCCTTGTGGTTAATAAAGAACTCATTATTATTATTATTATTATTGCTCTGTTCGGACGTCTTTTTGCTCGCTCCCAGCGAGTCGCTTTATTTACCTGGTATAATTATTTGTTGTTAAATGTTTCTTGTTGTGTAAGAGATATAAGCCCTTAGACTTTGTCCAGTGAGGGAGAAAGTATAATATTTCGGCCTTTTGGCCCAAATATTTGAATATTTTACTTTTAAAAATATTAAAAATAAAAACATGGCTAAGCCACGCCCCCCAGCAATATGTCTCCTGTCATGTGAGAACGGCGGAAAAGTCGCGAGGAAGGTTACAGAAACTGATACAACAAAGACCACCACGGTAACAAAGACAGCAATGACAACAACACTGAGAACACTAATTTTTAAAAAATTACCACACCAACTACAACAACAACAGCGACAACCAAAATACAGACAACAGAGAAAAATAACAACAAATGCAACCACGATATTAACACCACTAACAAGAAAATAAACAACGACAACAGCAACAATACAAATTGCACCGAAAACAACAACAACGGTGGCACCAAAAACACAACCAAGTACAACAGTGATAACAGCAACAATACCAACAACACCGTTTGTAGCAGTAGCAACAGCACCAACAACAAGAGCAGGAGCAGCAGTAGCGGCAGCAATAGTGGTGCCGCTGAAAAAGGGGCCACTTCTTTCGCAGGTGTGGCCCGAAATATAGAAACAGTGCTAGTCACGGAGGAGGGGATGGCAGTCGCAAGGGCCATAGTGACAAGAAATGACAATAGAGTTTCCCTGAAACCTCCACCCGATCTTTTCAAAGACCAGAAGCTACGCACGATGACTTACCGCACCGTAAGCAAAATGTCACATCGGGTGGAGAGAACCACGGAGGCTCAAATCCAAAAGGCCTTGGTGTGCGTCTGGCGCGCAAAACCCACATCACCCGAGGCAAAAAGTATGCCGCAGTAGACGTACTTTTCGCCACCCCTAAGAGGCGAAGTCTCACTCTTTGGAAATCCCAAAGAGTGATGAGATAGTCCTGGTGCCCTCCTACTGCGGGCAGAAAATTGTGAAGGTCAAAGTGACGCAGGTCCGGCTCGACGTACCCATACATTGGCTGGCCGCGTCTGCACTTGCTGGAATCGAGGACAGGACCACCATACTTTAAATACAGAGAATTGGAAGAGAGAACTGGTCATGTATAGGCATGCAAATGCTAATACAAACTGACCAGGAGTGCATCGAGGCCATCCCAGATATCATAGACTCCAATTCCCTATAAGCGTGGAACGAAGGCGCCCAAAGTGCTATCTCTGTTGGCAAAAGGGTCAGCTTAGGGCCTTCTACCCGCAGAAGACAGCCAAAAAGTGGGGCTACTTCCTTCTGACGCCTGATCCGCTGCTACCAAGAGCAGGGCAGGCAACAGAGTCAGAAGACACTTCCATGGTGAGTAGGAGAGCAACGTCCGTGGCACCCATACCAAGGCTACGGACAACTAAAACAGCGGCAGCAGTGGCGGCAACACTCAACAGTCGCTGTAGCTACACCGGGGGCAATGCTGTGGCTGATGATGCGCAAACACACGCTGAGCCTGCGACATCTGCGACATCTCTGGTGCTTCCATGACGGTGAAAAGTTGTGGTCACCGTTTGCCAGACGTGTTTTTCCCCAGCTGCAGTCCTGGAGTAGGAAAAGACCGAGGGATAGCGCTTGGAAGCAGGAATGTCTCCAAACGCTCACAGCCTTCTACCAGCTGAGCACTAGTATCTGTGGAACATCCATCTCGGTGTTCTATAGAGGAATAGTGGAGGGGAAGATGACGACGTACTCGGGGAGACCCTGGGCGTCGAAGACGATCAGTTGTTCGCTCTCTTCAAGAGAACTTTCAGCCCGGGGCCTATAGACAACTTCGTTCAGTGTCCGAGCATTGCTGACATGTGGGGCTATGTCGAACATTCGATGTCACGTGTAGGACGGATCCAGTTATCGTCTGAGTGCATTGTGCAGATAGCCCCGCCATCCTCCTTTAAGGAGGAGGAAGCGCAGGCAGTTTTCATCTGCCTGGTGGTCATGGTGAAAGAGATTGTATGGCGGACAAGGTGGAAAGGATTGAAGTCGGGCACTTTCATCTTCGGCGAATCCCTGATTAACTTATTCAAATTTCACTTGAAGAGCAAAATCAGGGTGGAGAGGAAAGTGCTGTCTTCTAGTAAGTTTGTTGAAAGGTGGGTGAAAGTGGCGGGTCTGGTCCGAGTGAACGGGCCCGCTCTGAGTATGCGCCTGTAGACTGAGGAGTGTAAAACTGAGAGAGGGCGCCTGCCCTGGTGGTCAGGGTGGTCGTGGTCTTTTGTGTGGTTTTCGCCACGAGTGACTCTCGGAAGTTTCCCCTCTATTGGGGAATTTTTGTTGTTTGAATTTTTTTGATATTTCTTTCTTGTTATAACCTTTTTTACACGGCCAAAACCCACTTTGTATCGTCCTGTACCGTTCTGTGCCGTCTGTAATATTTTCTTCATGTTAGCCCTTGTGGTCAATAACGAAACCATTATTATTTTCTAGCAGAATGGCCCAACGTTGCTCGGGATTTGCTCTAGGGTTCTTATATATTTGATATATATTTATCCTTATTGAGCCTCGTGAAATAAATATGTTTGTTCATATTTTGTTATTGTGTATGCAAAAATATACAAGAATATATAATTATATATATATATATATATATATATATATATTAAAATAACAGATTAAAGTTTAAGCAAAGAATCGCTGCTTTCATCCTTAACGAGATCTTCTGAAACTAAAATCAATCAATCTGTGAACGCAGAAGTATATTTCGAAAAACGTTACACACTATATATATATATATATATATATATATATATATATATATATATATATATATATATATATATATATACACTATATATATACATATATATACACACACACACACAGGTAGCGACGTCAAAATATCGTAATAAAGGCAGCTAGACATACAGACAGATATTATATCTATATTTCTATCTAAAAAGAAAGACTAAGTATTATAGAGAGTGATCGCTAAATCGCCTAATACGGTCCCTAGGTCATTGAAAATTTGAAATTATTTTTCTCAAAACACTCACAAGACCATAAGTGTTACATCTGTAAAGTTTCAAAAAAGTCGGTTGGGTGGTTCTCGAATTTTAGGGAGTCAGTCAGACAGACGGACTGCCGCGGCTTTCGGCCACTGAGGCAGAGTGTTGCGAAAAGCCGATAACAACCGCTGAAGTACGGGAGGCAATGACTGGCTGCACAAGGGGTAAATCGCCTGGTTTAGATGGTCTGCCCTATGAACTTTACGTACAAATGCCAGACTTGTTCGGAGGCCTCTTGGCGGACGTCTACTGCAACTGGCAACAGAACGGGAAAATTCCCAGCTCTGTGAGCCGAGGAGCGGTGGCGCTGCTGAGAAAGGATCCGAACAAGGGGGATAACATAGATAATTTTAGACCCATAACTCTGCTAAACACAGAGTTCAAGATTTTGGCCAAGGTGCTAGCAAAGAGGTTGGCGCTTGTGGATGGTGGTCTGGTGGGAGAGGCACAGACATGCGCCATTCCCGACAGATCCATCCACGACAACCTCATGCGATACATCGTAGAGAGGGTAGCTAGGGAACCTGGCACGGGTGGGTCTTTGATCAATTTAGATCAATCGAAAGCCTTCGATAGGGTCGACCACGTTACCTAGCGGCAGTCCTGAGGGCGGCTGGCTTTGGGCCCGTCTTCAGAGGCTGGATCGCTGCCATGCACAGCGACATCTGCTCTGTAGTGAGAGTGAAGGGTCACCTTTCGGAACCGTTCAACATCATGCGCTCGGTCCGCCAAGGATGTCCCCTCTCGTCCCTACTGTACGTATTGACTCTCGAGCCATTACTGCACAAACTGGAGACGTTGAGGGGGGTCCCGCGCGAACTAGGATGCGGAAGATCCGTGTCAGCATATGCGGACGATGTCACCGTAGTGGTGTCGAACGCCAAACACATCGAGGCGATGGGCACTACACTAAGAGAATACGAAGCGGTGACAGGAGCAATGATCAACCAGGAAAAGTCAGTGGGCTTGCAGCTCGGCACCTGGAGAGGCAGGTCCATGCCGTCCAACAGCGTCGTCGGGCGCTGGACGGACGGACCGGTTAAATTGCTAGGGGTCTGGTTCGGTCCAGACCTCCAGACGGACAAAAACTGGGACGAGGTGACGAGCAGGGTGGCTTCTCTCACCCAGAAATGGGCCGAGAAGAAGCTATCCCTGAAAGGTCGAGCGGAGGTGGCTAACGCGTACATCGCGTCCGTCATCTACTAGCGCCTGACCGTCGTACCTTGTCCTAAGCCCCGCCTGACTGCGCTGGAGCATTTGCTCTTTCGCTTCTTGTGGAAGGGACGCGCTCCGATGGTCAGGCGGTCCATCTGCTGTCAACACCCGCTACGTGGAGGGCTGGGCATGCCGTGGCTGTTGATGCGCAGACACGCGCTCAGGCTACGACATCTCCACCTCTTCCTCGACGGTGATCAGGTGTGGTCGCCGTTTGCTAGACACGTTTTTCCCCAGCTCGTCTCCTTGACGGAGCTGCGGTCCTGGGTCAAGCGAAGACCGACAGGGAGCGCTTGGAGACTGGAATGTCTTCAGGCGCTCACAGCCCTCGACCAATCGGGCAATGTGATCGGTGGAAACTCCACCTTGGCGTTCTATAAGGGATTAGTGGAGGGGAAGAGCGACGACGTACTTGGAGAAACTCTAGGCGTCGACGAAAATCAACTAGCCAATCTCTTCGGAAGGACTTTCGGGCCGGGGCCTATGGACAACTTCCAGAAATCCCTGGCCTGGCAGTGCTACCGGGGAGCTTTGCCAGTTCGGGATAAACTCTACAGGCATGGAGGTGCCGTCAGCCGGGCATGTCCGAGATGCGCGCAGGGCGACGAAACCGTCCTGCATGCACTCGTCCAGTGTCCGAGCATTGCTGACTTGTGGGTTTATGTCGAACACCTGCTGTCACGTGTAGGACGGATCCAGCTATCAGTTGAGTCCATCGTGAGGATTTCCCTGCCCCCTTACTTTAGCCGGGAAGGGCATGTAGTTTTTATCTGTCTGGTGGCCATGGCGAAAGAGATAGTATGGTGGACACGTTTGAAAGGGCTGAAGACGAGCACTTACCTCTTCGGTGATGCCCTGATTAACTTTTTTAAATTTCATTTGAAAAGGAAAATCAGGGTAGAGAGGGAAATGCTCTCTTCCCAGCATTTTGTTGAAAGATGGGTGAGTGAAGCAAGTATGGCCCGAATGAATGGGCCTTCTCTGAGTATGTGTCTGTAAATTAAGGGTGGAAAACTGGGAGAGGGCACTTGTCCTGGTGGTCAGGGTCACTGTGGTCTTTTAATGGGCTTTCTCCACAAATGTCCCTCGGAAGTCTCCCCCGTATTGGGGAGTTTTTCTTTGTTATTTTATTTCAACCTCCGTTTTTTTTACACGCAGAAATGCCCATTTGTACCGTCCTGTATTGTCCTGTACTGTCCATAATGTCTACTTTATGTAAACCCTTGTGGTTAATAAAGAAAACATTATTATTATTATTATTATTATTATTATTATTATTATTATTATTATTATTATTATTACATATATATATATATGTGTGTATGAGAGTCGGGACCCAACTCACCAATATATTTACACCCTACTATCCCAAAATATCGATTCCTCTGCTTAATGAATGGACTTACTAGTATAAACCTTGTATTCCTGTTATATATATATATACATATATATATAACAGTTAAGAGGTGTCAAGAGGTAATCACCTCTAAATTATCAGGTCAATTAGAAAAAAATTAAACATGCTGGAGTGTGACCTTGGGGCTTATGCTGCCAAGTGCCCGGATTTGTTGTTTTCTATCAGATAGTGGTGTTGAAAAGTCATCGTCACCACGGGAAAGAAGAATCCAAAGACATTGGGTATATGATCTCATTGGCGTGTTGGTGACGTCAATAAGTCTGTTGAGTCTTATTTCCCGGTGGTCTGGATGTTCAATTGCTTTGATGGTCACCATTTGTAGGTGTACTTATCGGTTTAAACTGTCTTCCTCATATTTATGTTCTAATCTGGTGAACAACACCTTTGGATAAATTATCGAGACCCGCTGGAATTTGGAGACGATATGGTACTTCATAACGCATCGGAGGATGACTTCCTACATGAACTACGTGCAGCACAAAAGAATGAGAATCAGTGCTGAGACACACGTCCTCACAAGGAAGCTTGCGCAGTTCACTCTCGTTTTTACGAGTGACGGATGAAAGGAGGCTGAATTAACTTCAAAAATTGCAAGAGCTGGTGCAGTAATGTGCCAGCTTCAGCACTCATCAGAAAAAGGGAGGTAGATGTAAAAGCCGAAATCGCTAAATTCAATAGAGTGTTCCAGTCTACCTTTACTTATAGTCATAAATCTTTAGTAGTGACCAAAACAATATGAATGCGATTAGAAGCGACCGAAATGTTATTATTTCGAAGGGCCTTTGGAGTAAGGTTACTCGATAGTGTGCGTAGCTCGGATATCAGAAAATCGCCCCAAATAGTGTCGCTACTCCTCCAAATTGATAGATCATATCTGTAGTAATATGGTCATGTGGTAAGAATGTCCCAGGTAAGAATCGATGGAGAGACTTTACGGACAAAACCAAACGACAGAACATTCAAAGATAGACCACGGTCAAGATGGTTGGATAACATCCAAGAACTGGATGAGTCGCGCTTGGAGATCCAGCCGAATCAATTGGAGACAGTTGCTTATGACAGTACTCGCTGTCAGGCATCTTCCAAAGCTCTTCCCCCACGAGCCCCTCATGAATAAATTGACGACGAAGAAGAGATATATATGTATGTATGTATATATTTATATATAAATATATATATATATATATACATACAAATACATATAAACACACACACACACACACACACACACACACACACACACACACACACACACACACACACACACACACACACACACACACACACACACACAGACACACATACACATATATATATATTTATAACATATGCAGCTTCATATGCAAATGAGATTAATCACCTCGTTTACACAGCCGAGAAAACTATATATTCTCGACTGTTTCCAAGTCCACCAGTTGCAAGCGGAGTAGGGGCCGTCCTGACGAAGGCCAGTCAAGCCTGAAATGCATAGACGGTTGTTCCCCTTGTTTCTTTAGAAATACGAAATTTTTATACATATGTGTATAAATCTATGCTTGAAGCGAAATCTTATATATATATATATGCTCATATATATGTGTGTGTGTGTGTATGTAAAAGGCAAACAGAAATAACAAAAATAAGAAAACAAACGGCACAGTACATGAAAGAAATATATTAGTTTAACGCTTGAAATAGCAGGAAGAGAGTTGTAACGTTTCGGACACAACTCCTTCATCGGAAGATAGTGTCAGAAATAATAGATAAATAAAATGTAAAGTGTGTTGAGAACGCCGAAAATGAGAAACAAAATGGGCAGAAAAAAACACACGTGTGATTTTGTCGGTCATTTTGTATGTATGTATGTATGTATTTGGCCAACCTTTTTTTTTGGTCAACCTTTTTCGAGAAACGGGCCGCATGAGATATGGCTCATTCTCAGGCTGGCCTCAAGCGCTAATTTACATTCGTACTTACATTAAAAAAAGGGCGGTAACTCAGGTTGTTTTGATTTGTCTCTTCAGAATTCGTACACTTTGTTTTCCTCGATCGTAAAAATGATAGAAAGATAAATTACGACTGAAAAGTTGGGGTAAAAAAAAATCAGAAAGATTTCACTTAGGTGACTTAGGCGAGCCATTCAGAAAGCTTCGCGGGCCGCAGGTTGCCCATGACTGATGTATATGTATGTATATATGTATATATGTATGTATGTATGTATGTTATCTCTTTCTCTTAATTTCGAGTATATTTTTTTTGACCGGCCACCTTCCTGGTGGCAAGGTTGTAAAAGAAAAGAAATTGTCATCCCTTGAATCGCAAGAATGTTTTGCAAATTTTGAAGGTGCCAGCTATCGCAGCCATTTGTAGACTATGAATTAGGGAGCTGCGCTCTTTGTCCGCAAATCCAAGTTCAGTCATACTTTGGTCCAAACGAGTTGGTATATAACCCGTAGCTCCAATAATGATGGGTATGAAGCTAAAGGTGTATCTTGGATACTGGATTTGTAAACTCCTCATCAATGGTCCGTAGATGTCCTCCTTCTCCTGTATTTTTCTGACAACGTTTACATCAAGTGGGCAGCTGATCTCCACAACAGAACACGTTTTCAATGTATGTATGTATGTATGTATGTATGTATGTATCTATGTATGTATGTGTGTATTATGTATTCATTAATGTATGTATATGTATAAATTATATGTAATCTTTGCCGGTGATGCTCGTTCATACTTTCATCGAATCCTTGTTTCATTCAGTAAGTTAATCCATATATTCATATATCAATATTTTTAGAAATGGGAGAATGTCCAGGCGGATATGTAGGAAAGTAGGAGAAGGGGGAGGAAGAGGAAGAGAAGGAAGCGGGGATAAGAATAACAAGACAAGAAGACAAACACTTGAAAGATGGAACATTGCTTTGAATGAACGTAAAGAAAAAACACAAACGAAGCAATCTAAAAGCTAAACAATGGACGAAGTCTGTATTTAATCTAGCTGCATTAAATTTAGCTTATCCAGCTGCTGTGTTCGCAGAACACAACACTCGGAACAAGGAAATTTGAAACTGAAGCACTAGTAGCCATACTTATAATAACAATAGTAATAACAATAATTGTTTCTACTTTTGGCATAAGGCCAGCAATTATCCCAGTGTATTACTGGTACTTTATTGTATCGACCCCGTAAGGATGAAAGGCAAAGTTAACCTCGGCGGGATTTGAACTCAGAATAATTACAATAATGATTGTTTCTAATATAGGCTCAAGGCCAGCAATTTGAAGTAAAGGGAAAAGTTGATTAAATCGACCCCAGTCCATTACTGGTACTTTATTTTAAGGATGAAAGGCAAAGCTAACCTCGGCGAGAACCGAGAATGCAAAGGGGCGTAACCCAGTGCCACGAAGCGTGGTGCCTAACGCGCAACCACTACTGCTAATAATAATGGTTTCATTAATTAGTCACAGGGGCCGACATATAGGGGACAATACAAAGACAGGGACGGTGTTGGTTTACAAAAATATGGAGTAAAAATACACAATAACATAAACAATTAACAATAAAAATATATGAAATATATATAAATATACCAAAATAAATTCCTCAAAGGGGGGGGGGGGGTGAACCACCCAGGAACGATTCAAGTACCTCACCAATCTTGAACAACCCGACTTTTCGAGGGCATTCGAGAAGGGAACACCTCCTCCTTAAATTAACCAGCCTGCAAGCATATGCTCAGAGTAGGCACAGTCACACTGGCTATTCTCGCCACATTCACCCATCTTTTATCAAATGTAGTGGAGGGAAGCACTTCTCTCTCCACCCTCACCTTCCTTTCCAAGTGAATATAGCAAAGTTGATGAGAGATTGGCCGAAGAGAAAAGTGTCTGTCTTTAGTCTTTCAATCTGGTTCACCATACAACCTCTTTCGCTACCACCACCAGATAGAGGAAAACTGCCTGTCCTTCCCGTCCAAAAGAAGTAGGTCGATAGCAGGATCTGTCCTACACGCTACAGCATCTGTTTTGACAACTCCATAAGTCAGTAATGCACGAACACTGGATGAGTGCATGCAGAACGATTTTGTCACCCTGGGCGCATTTCTAGCGGGTCCGTCTGACAGCACTTTCTTGCCTGCAGAGTTTATCTCAAACCGGCAGTGTCCCCCAGTGGCAATGCCAAGCGAGGGACTTCTGGATGTTATCCAGAGTCCCCGGCTAGAAGGTCCTCCTGAACAGACTGATCAGTTTGTTTTTGTCGATGCTCAGAGCCTGTCAGATACTCTGTCGCACATGCCACCACTAAATGCTTTATAGAACTCCAGAGTGGAATTTTCACTGACCGCATTGCCCGCTTGGTAGAGGGCAGTGAGCGCATGGCAACATTCCGGATGCCAGGCTCCCAGACTTTGTCTCTTCTTGACCTAAGACTGCAGCTCAGTCATAGAGATGAGCTATGGAAAAGCCTGTCTCACAAACGGCGGCCACACATGTTCACCGTTTAGGTAGAATATCTGGAGATGCTGAAGCCCCAGCGCTTCTTTACGGAACTGTAACCACGGTATGCTCAGCCCTTGGCATAGGGGATGCTGGTAGCAGATGGACCACCTCACACACAGAACATGTCCCTTCCACGTGAGGATGAAGAGAACCTGTTCCAATTTGACGAGGCAGGAACGGAGGAATGGCACGACGGTCAAGCAGTGGTGGATGACGGAGGCGATGTACTAGTTCACCACCTTCGCTCAACATTTCAGGAACAGCTTCCTCTTGGTCTATTTCTGGGTGTGAGTGGCTACCCTGTTCGTAACCTCGCCCCAATTGTTATCTGCCTGGAGGACTGGTCCGAACCAAACCTCGAGTAACTCTGCCTGTCCATCCGCCCAGCGCCCAATGACGCTGTTGGAGACGGCATGGACCTACCTCTCCTCATATATATATATATATATATATATATATATATATTTCGTTTCTGAATTTGTTATATATATATATATATATATATATATATATATATATATATATATATATATATCAGGTAGTAACATGTACTTACGCCGTATTTGGCTACATAGAATTAGTCTCTTAGTTGGGATTTTAAAAAACCTCTGAATGGAAAAAAGGATGCGCATTGACGTACATGGGACAGGAATTCACATCTTTGGTTTCCCGGACCAATGTGACGACCAAACCAGAAGATGCATTAATTGTCACGCTTAAAAGAAAGAGAGAGTGGCGCAGTCAATATATCGGACATTTGCCCTTCATTAGGAAAAACCCAAAAGGAAAAGCGCAAAGAAAATAAAAAGTAAAAAGTTGTTTGTTTTTAATATAATTAACAAGGCAATAAAAAGAAGAGGGAAGGGGAATAGTGATAGGCGAGGGAGTGCTCTGGCGTGCGGGTTTGGGGGTCGATATACATATATATCTATATACATAAATGGCAATGTCTGTCTGTTTGTTTGTTTGTGAACCTAAAACTCAAAAAGTACCAAACCATTCTTGATGAAACTTGACACGTGTGTGGGGCTCATGCCCCTTTGATTTCTTACATATATTTCATTTTAATCAAAGGGTTCCTCGGGAGCTCAAACCCCCACTGAAAACCCCCGCTGAAAATGTTTTCCTTTCGATTTATATGAGATTTAAACCATAGGCAAATGACAGGATATGATGCCTATTTACAAGATTTCAGCAAATTTCCATAATATTAAGACACCCTAATGGGGGTTAAACCCCATATAGTGACAATTTTGGCCAATAAATGGAACAAGATTTCACGAACTCCTCCTATGATTTTGGAGATAGACCCCATAACCACATATATTCTGAAACTACATTGCCCAGGGTACTTGGATAAGTATATTTCATTTTAATCAAAGGGTTCCCCGGGGGCACAAAACTCCCGCTGAAAATGTTTTCCCTTCGATATATATGAAATTTAAACCATAGGTAAATGACAAGATATGATGCCTATTCACAAAATTTCAGCAAATTTCAATAATATTAAGACACCCTAATGAGAGTTCTATTTTTTCCTTATAGCAACACTCAACTTCTCTAACAAACATTTTTTCGCCTCACAAATACAATCAACAATATTTGTTTGTATTATTGTTTCGTAAATGAATTTGTCTTCGCTTTTCATTATCTGTCCTACATTTTGATTTCATTTTTGGTCTAAGAGGCATTGTGCATTTTAATCGGACCCTGGAATACCCCCGCTCCCGGGTATTACCGGGTTCCTCAGCTAGAATATATATATATATATATATGCAAAAGTTTTATTTAAAATTGTTGGGTTACAACGAATAAATATTTTATAACTGATATAAAGCACTCAACAAGTCTTGGAGTAGATATACGATATTAAACAAATGGAAACTATATTTATAAAACCATATTTATTTCATTATACATATTTCAGGGATACCATATTAGAAATATGGCATGCCTTCTTCAGATAAAATACTACCAAACCAACTTTTTTAACTGGAAGTTGAACAATATTTATGGTACGTCAAATTTATTTATAAAACTGCTTATATATTGTATTTTATCTGAAGAAGGCATGCCATATTTCTAATATGGTATCCCTGAAATATGTATAATGAAATAAATATGGTTTTATAAATATAGTTTCCATTTGTTTAATATCGTATATATATATATATATATATATATATAGTGAAGGCGTGTGGCTGAGTGGTTAAGGAATTGGATTCACAAGCGTAAGGTTGTGAGTTCGATTCCTGGACCAGGTGATGCGTTATGTCCTTGAGCAAGACACTTTATTTCACGTTGCTCCTTCTACCTGGAGTTGCGACCGATAGATAGTATTAGCAAGTGGAAAGACCAACGGAAACATTGTTCCCTCGGTCCGATTTGACGAAAGTCGATCGTTAAAAAAAAAAAAAAATATATATATATATATATATGCGCTTACCTTTCTGCATACACGTATATGACCAGACTGTGATACATAATCAAAAACACTCAACGTTATATGTATCGTCCGTCCTAGATATGGTATCTTGTGCTTGATGCCGGAGCAAAGTTAAATACTTCAATGAAAAATAGAGGCCAGGCCGTCTGACGCAATTATTGCATCGTTGGACGGGCAACCTCATGAATTCTTTGTTTATATTTTCCGTAACCCATTAGGGATTACTGAACCCAGTCTTTTAAATCTTTTAAATCTTTATGTTCATTACACCTGATAACTTCACCGATTGTCTCGCATCATGATCTGATGACGTAAGCCGGTCATAGAAACACGTATTAGAATCCAGCCTTCTCTTTGTTATTGAATATATATGTGTGTGGGTGTGTGCGTGTGTAAATATATACATACATACACACACACACACACATATATATATATATACACACACATATATATATATGTACATACATATATATATAAATAAATAAATATATATATATATATATATATATATATATATATATATATATATATATATATATATATATATATATATATATATATATACATATATAACATATATATATATATACATATATATATATATATATATAAAAACTTAATAAACGGCATCAATAACCACATCCAATTCACAATGGAATACAGCCAAGATCAACTCCCATTTCTGGACATCTTAATCTTAAAAAAAGACACAAATATCGAAACTGACATACACTACAAACCAACAGATTCCAAACAATATCTGCTATTCACCTCCAACCATCCAAAGTACACGAAGACGAACATTCCTTTTAACCTAGCAAGAAGAATTTGCACAATTGTCTCCAATTATGAAACGCGAAATAAAAGACTTCAAGAATTAAAGGAAACTCTACTCGAGAGAGAGTACCCACTATTACTAATAAATAATGGAATAGAAAGGGCTAAAGCAATAGGCATTGATGAATTACGGAAACAGAAACAAATTCAAGGTACGTCCAATATTCTATCATATATCTCAACACACAACCCAAGAAATGCGGAAGCTTACAACACTATTCACAATAACATCCCACTACTAAAACAAAACCCAAGAATGAAAAAAGCCCTTGAAACACAAAAAATAATCAAAAGCAAAAGACAACCAAAATCACTGAAAACATTACTCACCAATGCCAAATTACCTACCACAAACCCACAACCAAGTATCAAAAAATGTGGTCGCTCTAATTGTGGAACCTGCACTCACCTCATTGAAAGCAACACGTATACATTTAAATCAGGACAAAATTTTACTGTAAAAAATCACTTCACTTGCTCATCAAAAAATCTGCTTTATGCCATTAAATGTAAAGGATGCAATGAAGATTATATAGGACAAACTAAACTCACACTCAGAAACAGAATGACAGTTCATTGCCAACAATTACGAGATCCAACCACGAGACAGATACCACTAAGTGCACATCTAGACATTTGCGCAAATAATAAAACACCCAAATTCCAAGTCTTCCCATTTTACCTTTGCGCTAACAATACAACAGAACAAATGCGAATAAATAAGGAAAATATGTTTATTCAAAAATATAGACCAACATTAAATATGGTTTAATATACATTATGTCAACACCATAATATGACATACACACACACACATAACACCTTCTACTTTAGAAAATAAAAATACCCGAACTAAATAAACCTTAACATACGTTTGCACTGACAATACAACAGCAAACACGAATAAGTAAGGAAAATATGTTCATTCAAAAATATTCCTACTAAAGGAATCACTTTCCTACACACACACATACACACACACAATATATATGTATATATATTCTCTTCATCTTAACATGCTAACCATACTCCCACACACATAACACCCATACACACACATAACAACCCCCACACCCACAACTCCCTCCCCATTTCTACTAATAGAACCACTTTCCTACACACATATATATACACACACACAAAATATATATTCTCTCCATCTTAACATACTCGCACACACACACATAACACCCATATACACACACACACAACTCCCTCCCCCATTTCTACTAATAGAATCATCTTCCAATACACACATACACACACACACACACATACACACACACAAGCACACAAATAAACATACATATCTTCACTTTAATAGAAAATCTGAACTCTGACACCCCAGCGAACTAACCATATTCACTGAACCATAACAATTCTCCCAATCCCATTTCTCTTGACCACTATCTTTCCATTGTCATAACATTCGCTATAAAGGCTACAGAATAGTTTTCCAAATAAGGGCGCAAAAATGTAATGAAAACTTGTTCACGTGACAGCCAAATTTCATTTATAACCAATCAAATCACGTTTATTAAAAAAAGCCTTCGTGAGCCACCTTTTTTTAAAGTAAAGAAATTCAAACACACACACACACACAACACACACACACGCGCACACACACACAAGCACACAAATAAACATACATATCTTTACTTTCTTTATTCAATAGAAAATCTGAATTCTGACACCCCAGCGAACTAACCATATTCACTGAACCAGAACAATTCTCCCATCCCTTTCTATTGACCATTATCTTTCACTTATCAAAAAATTCTCTAAAAAGGCTACAGAATGGATTTCCAAATAAGGGCACAAACATTTAATGAAAACTTGTTCACGTGACAGCCATAATTTCATGTATAACCAACCAAAAAGAAAGCCTTCGTGAGCCTCCTTTTTTCAAGTAAAAAGAAATTCAAACACTCATATATGAAAAAACAACCTGTGACAACCCCTCCTATTATTTGAAGAACTATTGTAACGCGAACTGGCGCAAAATTTATTATAATTATTGACAAACCAATCAAATTACTTCTCGAAAAACCTGGCATTTCGAGCCACTTTTTCCATATAAAACAAGTAACATTCAAAGACCAACCAGATGTGAGAAAAACCACAGACCCTCCATTTCAACTCACCTTTTGAAAAGCAGAAGAACTGCGAAACCGGTAAAGGAACCAAATAAATATATATATATTTTTTTTAAATAAGACTCCTGTTGCATTTTCGATTTCATCTCTTTTTTTTATACTTTCACTCGTGTAGGACACCTCGGTTATTTTTCATTTTGTAAAAAAAACCTCACTTTCTAAAATATACATATGTATATATATATATATATATATATATATATATATATATATATATATATATATATATATATATATATATATATATATATACATATATATATATATATAAATGATAGGTATAGAAATTATTGTGAGCAAGAAGCCAACAGTATTTCATAATATATAAGTGACTATTAGCGTCAAATTGGAAAAATAGTTAACGTAAGATGTGGGAAAAAAATTCAAACTCATTTCAAAAAGAATCAGGATATAGATTCATCCACCGAATTTGGTGAAATCCAGGGAAAAATCAATAGAGTCTTAACTCAGAATAAAATAAAGTTTAAAATACTCATCCTTCAATTTGGAAAAACAAATGTATAGTCTTAAAAAAGACTATTTCACGAAACTTTCAGTGGGGATGGTCACGGTTGGAATCGATCATCAGCAGAGCTGAAAGACACGATAACCAAAGTCCCACTGTTTATAATATGCCAAAAAGGGAATTTAAAAGCAGGCTAGTTCAACATCATGCGTAATTATGAAGATAAACGCACATATAGAGACAGGGCTGGTGACGTCAGAATGAGACGAATGTCTGATACATGAAACAACAGTCAAAAACATTCCGAAAAAACTCTACAATATTAGGAGTTCAGCAAAAAAGCAATATTATCGCGGTTTAAAAAAAAACAGACCAGGATTAGTCACAAATAATTTTAAGCACTCTAGGAAAGAAATCCGAGTATAAATATAAATGAAAGGTATAGAAATTATTGTGAGCAAGAAGCCAACAGTATTTCATAATATATAAGTGACTATGTATATATATGTATATATATATATGTGTGTATGTAAAAGGTAAACAGAAATAACGACACAATCGGTACAGTATATGGAAGGTAATATTAGGTTAACGCTTGATATAGCAGGAAGAGGTCTTAACGTTTCGGACGCTAGTCCTTCATCAGAAGAAAGAATGAGAAATAAAATAGATTAAGGGAACGGGCGGGATGGAATTGGAAGAAATGTGTTTAGATAAAAATAATAGGTCCATTCATGTTGACATCTCTTGCAAAACTGCTGCTGCTGGCGTTTTGTGTATGATTTGTTTTTTAGGAAAGTGGATGATGGCGCGCGTCTACCTGAAACAGAAAAAAACTGTTTTGTTAAACGAGCTATATTTGAGCACGTGCGTAAGCATGAGTTGTGTGTGTGTGTGTGTGTGTGTGTGTGTGTGTGTGTGTGTGTGTGTGTGTGTGTGTGTGTGTGTGTGTGTGTGTGTGTGTGTGTGTGTGTGTGTGTGTGTGTGTGTGTGTGTGTGTGTGTGTGTGTGTGTGTGTGTGTGTGTGTGTGTGTTATTATACGTCCGTATGAAGCTAAGAAGAAATGTTTGTGTATATGTGAGTAAAAGAGTGTGTGTACATGTAAGTACGAAGCTATGAGCAACGAGAAAGCGATACGAATCTAGGGGTGTGATAAAGGACGAGGTATTAGAGAAATTGGGGAGGTGAGATGAGTCCAAGCGGGGAATATGACCCAAGACAGTGAATCAGACTTGGTTCAATCCTGGTGCGAGAGGCCTGTGATCCATGATGTAAAAGGACACCCAGGACTGAAACATGTAGGGAAGAATGACCAGGAGAACAGAAATGACGGGCGACAGGAGTATCCAATCCGAGTCGTATGTCCCTCAAATGTTCGGCAAAACGGTCCGCCATACGGCGTCCCGTTTGTCCGATATATAAAGACCCGCAAAGGGAACACCGGAGGGCATAGACAACGTGGGTGGATGTGCAGGTGAAGGAATGGCAGATACGGAAAGACCCGTCAGGGCCTGTAAGAGTGGTGAGGGTGGAAATAAAGGGACAAGTATTGCAGCGGGAACGGGAAGAAGGATGAGAGCCGGGTGGAGTCGTGGGACAGGACGAAACAGAACTGCGAACCAGGAGGTCGCAGAGGTTTCTGACGCGCTTAAAAGCAGTAATGGGTGGTTTTGGAAAAAAGCGAGAATTGACGGGGTCAGAAGACAGGATACGGAAGGAACGGAGGATATGTTGCCGGAGTGGTAGGGTGCTGGAGTGGTAGGTGAGGGAAAGGAACACGGGTGTTGGGAGGGCGGGCGTGAGGTGAGAGGGCTGTGGTGCGGTCTATTTCACGGGCGCTGGTGAGAGCAGCTTAGATCAGGGAGAGGGGACATCCACGCTGGATGAAGCAGGAAGCCATGCGAAAGGATTGGCTTTCGAAATCGTCGTCCTGGCTACAGAGACGACGAAGACGGAGGAATTGGGAATAGGCTATGGAGTGTTTGGTGTGGGTTGGATGGGAGGAGGTGAAGTCGAGATAAGACTGGGAGTCTGTTGGTTTAATGTAGATGGAAGTAGAGAGGGTGTAGTGAGAGTGATTAATAGATAGAGAGATATCTAGAAAAACGACAAAAGAATCGGAGACGGAGAGGGTGAAATAGAGAGCAGGAAGGAAAGATTGGACAAAAGAAAGAAAACAGTCGAGCTGTTTTCGTGATAGAGAGGTATGTATGTATGATGTATATATGTTCATATACACATACATACGTACGTATATATATATATATATATATATATAAATATATATATATATGTACGTATGTATGTGTATATGAACATATATACATCCCCTTGTTCATAAAGATAAACACTAGACTCTGTAAAACAGAGCTATGAATTTCGATGTTAAATACCCGTCTTACTCATACACGTGCGGGGTTCATTATTAAATTGAGGGCGGTGGATTGGCAGTATCGGTAGAGGGTCGGACGCCATGCTTTGACGCATAGAGTTACGGCCCTTGCCATTCTGAGTTCAAATCCCGCCGATGTTAATTTTGCCTTTCATCCTTACGGCGTCGATAAAATAAAGTACCAGTAATACACTGGCTGTTTGCTGACCTTGTGCCAAAGGTCGAAACAACTAATAAATTCTTTACTCTCAGACGAGTCCCATTGCTTTTGGCAAATAATCATCTGTATCGTTTCTGTCTATACCTCTTCTTTCCATCCTCTCCGACGATACTGTAATTTTTTATATATATATATATATATATATATATATATATATATATATATATATATATATATATATATATATATAGGAACGAGTAGGGCCCCGACGGCTGAGCTCAAGCCGTTTCGACGGCTAATTCTGTCCAGAATTAGCCGTCGAAACGGCTTGAGCTCAGCCGTCGGGGTCCTACTCGTTCCTATTACCAACTCTACTACCCTAAGTATTGAGTACTTTGGTGCGTTATGGTCCACCTGGTTCCTTACCACATTTCCTCCGTTATATATATATATATATATATATATATATATATATATATGTGTGTGTGTGTGTGTGTGTGTGTGTGTGTGTGTGTGTGTGTGTGTGTGTGTGTGTGTGTGTGTGTGTGTGTGTGTATATACTTTTGAGGTATTTTTGTTTTGAAAATCAATAGAGTCTCAGGTGTACGGAGACGCCGTCGTCGCCAGTGTGGGTTAATAGATACGACGATCCATACTTTCAATATAGACTGAATTATATAAAAAAAAAAGTACTTCAAATAATTCATGGCTCATCAGTTAACACATTCGCAATACTGGCAGTTTGGTGTTATATAGAATGACATTTCATTACCTTGCACTTATTGAGGTCGAATCATGCTGATACAAACTGCTTGACGCGATATATATCTACCAATAGGCATGCATGCATATGCATATATATATATATATATATATGTGTGTGTGTGTGTGTGTGTGTGTATATATATATATATATATAAAAATATATATATATATATAAAAATATATATATATACAAACGCGCACGTATACATGCATAAAACACATATATACACACGTACATACATATATACATATATAAACATGCATATATACATACATACAATGATACCTACACCGTTGTGTACAAATATGCAAACACACACACATATATATATATATATATATATATATATATATATATATATACGATATTAAATAAATGGAAACTATATTTATAAAACCATATTTATTTCATTATATATATTTCAGGGATATCATATTAACAATATGTTATGCCTTCTTCAGACAAAATACAATATAGACAGTTTTATAAATAAATAGATTTGACATACCTTTCAACATCGACTTGCATTTGAAAAGTTGATTTGGCAGTGAAAATTGTAAACAGAAAGAAAGAAAGAAAGACGGAAAGAAAGAAAGAAAACGAAGAAAAGAAATGCATGCAACTAAATAGAGAGATGGAAAGATAGATAAAGAAAAGAACTTCATGTAAAGAAACAGAGAGAGATATATAGAGAGAGGAAATAGATAGAGATAGATATATATAGAGAAAAGTAGGTAGTTGAACATCCGTTGAATGACGTATCAATGATACATTTATTTATTTATTTATTTATTTATTTATTTAGCTCTAGTATTAATGTAAGGGAGATATATGTGGTTAGGAGAGAAACCAGCCGTTATATATAGAGAAAAAAATGAAAAGTAACC
Source organism: Eledone cirrhosa (assembly GCA_964016885.1). Classification (NCBI taxonomy): domain Eukaryota; kingdom Metazoa; phylum Mollusca; class Cephalopoda; order Octopoda; family Eledonidae; genus Eledone; species Eledone cirrhosa. The sequence goes on from OZ024741.1 coordinate 172,349,356, forward strand.
AGACATAGGCGAGGCAGAATTTAAAAACCCTATGTTTCAATGTAGAAATATTAGTTCGTATAAAAACAGGCACTATAATGTAAATATCAGTATTCATGAATGAGACACGTATCTATAATGTGTGAAAAGTAATGATCTTATGTTTAGTTTTAAAAATTCATATGTTTATATCATAACTACAAACATCGATGTGAATTTACGTGATCAGCACTGCAAACTCCTATTTCACACGGAGAACATTCTCATTGTGCTATAATATTTAAGTATACATATATGTGTATATATACACATATATATAGAGTCTATATTAATTTTAACAATACTATTCTTGTCTTTACTCTACATGATTATCTATCAAGCAGAAATAGAGAACAGATTTCAATATATTAATAAAAATATCAGAAACAAAAACAAAAAATAATAATAAATAAATAAAACAGAAAACTAAAAAATATTAAATATTAAAAATAAAAATATTAAAAATATTAAAAAATATTAAAATAATAAAAATAAAAACATAGTATGCCACGCAAATCGACCACAAAGATCAACCCTTCAAAGTTAATTGAAAATATATTGCCAAGTTCATTATAAGCATCAGTGTCGAAAACAGATAAAACCAAAAATTATTTACCAAATCCTGTCTAGCAGAAATCATTTCAAAAGTTTAGGATACCCATTTGGTCTACATATGTTCTTATATTTAATATAGAAGTTTATCTAGTGTAACATTTATTCGATATATTTGGAGCATCAACTTTTAGGGTAGTTTAATTTTTCATGAAGAATGTTTAAAATAAAAATAAAAAGAAGAATAAAAAGAAGAAATCGAAAGATTTATCGGCTAGTTTCATAAATAATTACAAATCAAACTAAATATACTACATTTTAAATTTAAATTTATATTTAAAAGTTGAGTTCAATCTATGTTTGCAGCAACTGAATAAATTTGTCCGTAGATTAAGGGAATTTTTAGATTTTAGTATAAAGAATATCTCCTCCGCGCAGAGGTCACATGTCTCAGAGGATGAATTAAAAGGAATCCCTCTTGAGACTATATTCCAAGCCGTCGAATATCTAACGTTATCATGCCTAAGTTGCCAGAGTACGCCTGATAGTGCTGTTGAAGATTTTTTGCTTGGATCTGTGAAAGAATTCTTGTGGTTATTATAGCGAAGTTTAAATTCCGTCGATGTGGAACCAACGTAGTTAAAAGAATTAAAGTCCGTTTTAACATTACAGTTGTATATTATATTTTTAACTAAGCAGTTGTTATTTAACGGACATTTAGATCTATCTCTACAGTTACATTTGTTAACTTGTATATTATTTATGCTATTATCGCTAGGTTTTAAGTTCCTATTATTTATTCTATTAATATTTTGTGCTAAATTTTTGGTGGATGAGTAGGTTAATTTTATAGTATGTCTATTGAAAATTGAGTGATACCTATGTGTTCTAGGGAAGCGATTATCAAGAGCTTTAAAAAATAGTTTAGCGATGTGGGTGTTAATGTTTAGTGAGAAAGGGGGGGCAAACCATATTATGTTCCTAGTTCTATTTCTTTTTTGGCTTTTGGAATTATTGTAATGCTTTCTATTATAGTTGTTAAGGTTGTGGCCGTAATTAAAATAGTTGTTATTTTGTTTAGTTTGTCTATCATTATCTATGTACATAATTTTATCACTATATCCTGCTCTAGCTAACGCTTCATTGTAGTACTGGGCTTTTTCGTCGAAAATCTTTCTATTAGACGAGATTCTAGAGATACGTTTTTGAACAGAGTTTACTATAGTAATTTTAACAGATCTGGGGTGGTTAGAGTTAAAGCTGACATAGTTTAAGTTTTCATTCAACTTGTGAAATGGATAGTGAAGACATGTGTTGAGATTTAATGTTATATCTAGTAAATTGACTATTCTATGGTTATTCTCAATTTCTATTTTTAGATTAAAGTAATTAAAAAATTGTGTAATTTGTTTTCTTTTTCTATTTAGTTCAGAGTTATTATTATCAATAAGTAAAAGCATGTCATCTCTATATAAACCTCCGGTAGTACCAGGTATTTTCCTATGCAGCGAATTGATTAAAAATAAGCCCACAAGGTCAGTTACCTGAGCTGAGTAAATTCACATCGATGTTTGTAGTTATGATATAAACATATGAATTTTTAAAACTAGACATAAGATCATTACTTTTCACACATTATAGATACGTGTCTCATTCATGAATACTGATATTTGCATTATAGTGCCTGTTTTTATACGAACTAATATTTCTACATTGAAACATAGGGTTTTTAAATTCTGCCTCGCCTATGTCTGGTTACTTTTCATTTTTTTCTCTATATATAACGGCTGGTTTCTCTCCTAACCACATATATCTCCCTTACATTAATACTAGAGCTAAATAAATAAATAAATAAATGTATCATTGATACGTCATTCAACGGATGTTCAACTACCTACTTTTCTCTATATATATCTATCTCTATCTATTTCCTCTCTCTATATATCTCTCTCTGTTTCTTTACATGAAGTTCTTCTCTTTATCTATCTTTCCATCTCTCTATTTAGTTGCATGCATTTCTTTTCTTCGTTTTCTTTCTTTCTTTCCGTCTTTCTTTCTTTCTTTCTGTTTACAATTTTCACTGCCAAATCAACTTTTCAAATGCAAGTCGATGTTGAAAGGTATGTCAAATCTATTTATTTATAAAACTGTCTATATTGTATTTTGTCTGAAGAAGGCATAACATATTGTTAATATGATATCCCTGAAATATATATAATGAAATAAATATGGTTTTATAAATATAGTTTCCATTTATTTAATATCGTAAATATACTCCAAATACTTGTTGAGTGCTTTTATATCAGTTATAAATATTTACTCGTTGTAACCCAACAATTTAAATATAACTTCCCATGTATATATATATATATATATATATATATATATATATATATATGTGTGTGTGTGTGTGTGTGTGTGTGTTTGCATAGCATAACTAGGCTGTATAACCACCGTGGAAACATTTGTAAGCACACAGAATAAATTACCTTTTTATGATGTCTACCTGTTATTATTCATTCTACCGGCGGTGGATTGGCAGTATCGGTAGAGGGTCGGACGCCATGCTTTCTAGCATAGTTACGTCCCTTTACGATCTGAGTTCAAATCCTGCCGAGGTTGACTTTGCCTTTCATCCTTACGGGGTCGATAAAATAAAGTACCAGTAATGCACTGGCTTATTGCTGGCCTTGTGCCTAAAGTAGAAACAATTATTCATTCTTTATATATATATATATATATATATATATATATGTGTGTGTGTGTGTATGTATGTGTGTGTGTACATATACATACATATATATATATATATATATATATATATATATATATATATATAAGTTAAAACAATAAATAAAAAATCAAGTCATTAGAGATATACTTCACTGCTTTACAATCGTTTCTAGATGGTGATAATACATTGTATCTATACTCAGCTATTGATCTATGTAAGTTTACAAACTATCAGATAGAGAGAATATTTACTTACATGCATACCACGAGCTGTTTTCAAAAGCAATGTTTTATTGTTTTCTGAGTTTTATTGTTTTCTGAGATTTATCTTAACCTACATTTTCAACATATGGATTACATTGAGATCTTCATACAGAATAGACCCCACAACTTACAGTGGATACCTCTGTATATATATATATATATATATATATATATATATATATATATATATATATATATATATATATATATATATATATATATATATAGAGAGAGAGAGAGAGAGAGAGAGAGAGAGAGAGAGAGAGAGAAAAAAAAAGCGATGAAATCGAAAATGCAACTGAAGTCTTATTTTTTTTTTTTTTTTTTTTTAAATATATATATTTATTTGGTTCCTTTACCGGTTTCGCAGTTCTTCTGCTTTTCAAAAGGTGAGTTGAGATGGAGGGTCTGTGGTTTTTCTCACAGTGAGGAAAACCACAGACCCTCCATCTCAACTCACCTTTTGAAAAGCAGAAGAACTGCGAAACCGGTAAAGGAACCAAATAAATATATATATTTAAAAAAAAAAAATTTTTAAAAATAAGACTTCAGTTGCATTTTCGATTTCATCTCTTTTTCTTTATACTTTCACTCGTGTAGGACACCTCGGTTATTTTTCATTTTGTAAAAAAAACCTCACTTTCTAATATATATATATATATATATATATAAATATATATATATATATATATATATATATATATATATATATATATATATATATATATATATATATATATATATATATATATATAGATATGACTCCAGTTCCTCAGTGAATTAACAACCAAACAAGGAACTGGGCATATCAGAGTATTGACAATATTATACTATACACCTAAACAACATATGTACTTGTATATACCATAATAATTCAAACTGCCTGAAGAGGTCACAGCCAAAGATGGCTGTCACTGAAATATATATAGCAGTAATAAACGAAGCTAAATTTTAATCATTTGACTTTTATTTAACTTTATTTTACACTACTCCGGAGTAACCAAACCAACCTGCGCACTTCGTCGAGTGCTCCAGCCTGCATACTGAGGTGTTGGTATACAACCAACATAAACTCAAAATCTCTCTCTCTATATATATATATATATGTGTGTGTGTGTGTGTGTGTGTGTGTGTGTGTGTGTGTGTGTGTGTGCGCGCGTCTGAGTCGGTTTGTATGCGCGTGTGCGTCACCCTGTTAATATAAGTGTTTGTGGATAAGATGCATAGAGAGGTGTGAGAATCTACTGATATTACATTATTAGCATGAATGAACGTAAATCGTACATCGTTTAAGTTTCTCAATGTAAGTTTTTCACACACTTAACGTTTCATACGTGTAGGTATGTGTGTGTGTTTCTGTGTCATACTAGACGGAAAAAAATACACATAGATACATTATACATATATAAATATACATAGACACTCACACACTCACACAGATATATATGAAGTATGTGTGTGCATATATATATATATATATATATATATATATACGTAGGTTCCGGGTTGAGTCGGGGATAACCACAGTAACTAAGGTACTCAATACATGACAGAGTAAAATATATTTATTGTATAGAAGGAGCTTCTACAGGACTAGTACTGTTTCATTCAGATAAAATCTTCAGAAAGCTGGGTGTCTTAGTAAGCCACCCCTCTTACCACTACCTAACTGTATAAATACCAGAACTTAATATGACACCCAGCTTCCTGAAGATTTCCATCTGAATGAAACAGTACTAGTCCTGTAGAAGCTCCTTCTATACAATAAATATATATATATATATATATATATATATATATATATATATATATATATATATATATATATATATATAAATTAATAAAAACAATGAAATAAAAACAAAGGACAAGTTCCTTATATTAAAAAATTCATCATTTTACGATCGTTTCAGGGATGTATATGTGTGTTGGTATGTATAACATATAGATCTATGTAAAAATATTACAAATTATCAGAGGCAATATACATCCCTTCACATATACATGCCGCCCTCAGAAATATATATATATATATATATATATATATATATATATATATATATATATATATATATAAAACGAAGGAAGTGTGGTAAGGAACCAGATGGACCATCCAGAAATATCCGTCGAAACGGCTTGAGCTCTGCCGTCGGGGTTAAACATTTTCCTATATATATATATACATAGATTAGATATATTAGATATATAACTATATTCGGATATTTATATCCCAATTCATATATACGATATATATATATATATATGTGCGTGTATACATGTTTACATATATATATGCGTGTATATATATGTGTTTGTGTGTGTATGTATATATATATATGTGTGTTTATATATATATATGTGTATTTTTTTGTGTGTGTGTATGTTTATATGTATATATATATATATATATATGTGTGTGTATATATATATATATATATATATATATATATATATATATTGTTGTTTTAATGTATATTTATATATATGTATGCATCTATATATTTATGTATGTATGTATCTATGTATGTATGTATGTATGTAAGTATGTATATATATATATGTGTAAGTAAGTATGTAAGTATGTAAGTATTTAAGTATGTAAGGAACAGCACTGATTAGGTGGTTGTAGTTGAACTAGATGCAAATGTGTTTGTAAATGTCAAGGTTCCAAATACACTTGCTGCTACCTTTGTGTTAATTTATGTTTTTGTTGTTTGATTTTTAGTTTGGCATCTTTTCATATTTTCCATATAAAAACGAAGAAATAAAGAACAACCATTTGCTTTCATTTCCGCATTTCTGTTTCCTTGTCTTGTTGTTATTGCTTTTGATTCCGTCTTCATTTGCCTCTTTGTAAATGTGTCTGAGTATGTGTATGTGTGTGTATTTGTATGACTGCTTGCGTCTGTTTGTGTGTGTGTGTGTGTGTGTGTGTGTGTGTGTGTGTGTGTGTGTGTGTGTGTGTGTGTGTGTGTGTCTACGAAGAAAGCTTGTATTTGTATATTTGTGTGTTAAGGTAATTCTTCTATTCGTTTTGAAGCTTAACACTCTCCTGTGTAAAGGAATGATATATCCCCGAGCTGATTCACAGACCCGTACACTATAATACGATAGTATGAGGAAGTAGAAATCGAATTAATCACCCGCATAATCTATCGGGAAAAACAGTATGGGGTCATACACAACGACTGGCGTAGCAGTATACTCATTAATTGTTACAAGGGAAACGATAATGCGCTAGAAAAGAGCAGCTACAGGAGCATAAATCTGATGAAACAAATTATGAAAGTGATAGAAACAGCTTTAGTGTACCTGATTAGTGAAAGAGTAAAATTTGATGAGATGCAGTTTGGTTTCATGCCAGAGAGTAGCACCACAGTTGTCCTTTTCTAGAAGTTTGTAGTTACGTGTAAGCCACTATATCTAACGTTCTTTCAACTGAAGAAGGCTTTTGAAACAGTACCACGATTTGTCGTCTGGTGGCCCCTAAAGAAACTAAGCGTAGAGGAATGGTTTGTCATAGCAGTGCAAACTATGTACGGAGAAGCTGCCAGTAAAGTGATAGTTGTTCATCACTGCTAAGTCCTTAGCGCACTCTTGTATATCTATTTCTCCAGGACATAACGGAGGAGTTTAAGACTGGTTGATCATGGGATATACTAAACACTTTGGTAAAAATAATATAATAAAATAGTTTAGAGTAAACTGAGATAAACTGAAGTATTAGTAAGAAAGAAGACAGGACACGGATCCTATTGAGAAAATGGCAAAATTCAATAAGTAGAAAATGAATAGCTAGAAACTCTATACAATGTAGACAATGTAAATCTTGGGAACACAAGCGGCGTGATCGGATAGCAGGCAAGCTAACAGAAAGACTAGGTTTTGTATGTAGCAGCTGCACAGGAATAGTTGGTAGTTTGAGAAACAGTGAAATAAACTTTTTTCCAATCCCAATAAAGATCAATGGAAAGACGTTGATAGGGTTCCTCTGAGAATAAGGAATCAGATACAGCGTGCAAGAGAGGATACTACGATGGCATGGGCATGTGATGTGTTTGGATGGTGATCGTTGGGTGAAGATATGCCAAGAAATACCTTTGGAAGTTTGCTGTAGTAGAAGGAGATCGGGGGAAACCTGGGCGGAGAAAACGAAAGACCGCAAAGAGTAGATGGATGATGTACTGGAAAAGATCCTTCAACCAATGTAAGCATATGTAAGCATGAAAAATGACGTGATAGTCCCGAATTAAACATCTTTGGTCATACGTATCATGGGTAAATACTGACCTAAACAACCCTTAGTACAAAGATAAAAGGCTCCTAGCATATATCAAGTGTGTGACCTTGTATATAACTAAAACAGAGGCACCTGATGACGATGAGAAATTTAATAGATCGAAACGTATTACCTATACTACCCAGAGATTTAAACACATAAAAATAAAACTGAGAAAATACAAGTCATCTCGGTTGATACTAACATTTCAACAAATCAATCAGCCTGAAATGGTACTTTATTTTATCGACAACGAAAATAGGAAAGGCAATGTTGACCTCTTTTGGAATAAAATCCAACATTAGATACCGCATAATAGTTCATACTCAAGTGACTCATCCAAATTACCGCCTTTCTAGTATATGTAACCTAGAAGGAAGTATGATATTTACGAATGTTATCAAACATCTGCAACTTTCTTTCCACAAGGCCCACAAAAAGCGGAATTGATTTCTAAACTATTAAAAAAATGTCTTGACTCAGTGCAAACTGATCAATGCAAGAGAAAGCAGGGATGCGAAAATACACCAAACTTATTTCTAATATGATCAATAGAAACTGGAATTGATTACCATAGGAAAGTTTTCTTTCATTATTTTATGGTTTTTAATAGTTTTATTTATAGAACTGCGGTAATGCTGGAGCAGTACCTTCAAGGTCGATCAAATCGACTAAGTAACATCTTCATAACAAATACACACACGTGCGCGCATACACAGATATATGCAATCATATATACGCACATACCTACAGACATACACACATGCACACATGCACATACACACATGCACACATGCACATACACACACAGGTATATATATATATATATATATATATATATATATATATATATATATATATATAACTGGCATTGATAAATATGCTGGGTCCGTCAACCCTTATTATATATATATATATATATATATATATATATATATATATATATCGTCAGCGATACTTCGAAGTATACATTCATCAAAATAACAATTAAATATATATATGTATAAAGAGAGAGGGATATATATATATATATATATATATATATATATATATATATACAGTATTTACGTATCGAGAGAGAGAAAAAAAAGGGAGGATAGGTGATACATATAGTTATTTGCCAAGTAGCATATGCCAAAGGTGCTCGATACTAGTGCCGGCAGTATTAAATATTCGAAGTGTTAATATTTAGTGGGCTAGAGAGTTAGCAGAGCGTAAGCACGTGGGAAAGTAAGAAATCGGAGAATATACCGTTAAAACTTCTTTCGCCCAGTTGGGCTTCTCAAGGTTCATTGCTCGCAAAAATACCTTGTTTTGATTATATATATATATATATTTGATTATATATATATTTGATTATATATATATATATATATATATATATATATATATATATAGAGAGAGAGAGAGAGAGAGAGAGAGAGAGAGAGAGAGAGAGAGGGGGAGAGAGAGAGAGAGAGAGAGAGAGAGAGAGAGAGAGAGAGAGAGAGAGAGAGAGAGAGAGGGAGAGGGAGAGAAAAAGTGACATACTTTTCTTTATACACATTTATTTGAAATATGTATGTCGCTTTTCTCTCCATCTCCCTTCCTCTTTCTCCATCTCCCTTATTCTTTCTCAATTTCCCACTCTCCCTCTCCCTTCCTCTCTCTTTCTCCATCTCCCTTCTTCTTTCTCCATTTCCCACTCTCTTTCTCCCTTCCTCTCACTTTCTCTCTCCCACCTCTCTCCTACCACTCTCTCTTATTATTTTTGACGACTGTTTTATTCGAGGTATCGCCGACAATTTTGTCTTATCAAAACAATCTGATAAAATCAATATGGCCGGCGAAACTTCGACGGAAAGCGACAATATTAATAACAATTATCATATTCACCGTATATTCTGTATACTATGTATTTTAGTGTGCTTATCACACAACCGCATAAAAGCTGTGTGCGTGTTTTTTTAGTAACATGGCTCTCCCAAAATAAAAGAAAATCTTTTTCTACTC
>OZ024741.1:172364193-172389193 GCA_964016885.1 Eledone cirrhosa
CTGTTACTGGAGTATTAATAATTGTTTCTACTAATGGCACAAGGCCAGCAATTACACAGTACATTACTGGTACTTTATTTTATCGACCCCGTAAGGATGAAAGGCAAAGTTAACCCCGGCGGGATTTGAACTCAGATCATAAAGGGACGTAACTCTTTGCTGTAAAGCATGGCGTCAGATCGTCTACCGATACTGCCAATTAATAATGAAGGAATGCACAATAACATGGATAAGCTATACAAATGTTTCATTGGCTTGGTGTGTCTAAAAATCGCTATCTGCGGTGCCGCTTTGGCATTCGATTTTAAGTACTATTATCACCAGCCAAACTATCAAAATACTGGTTCAGGGCTGGCGATACAATGCATTTATACTGAGGTATACAGACAATGATATGAAAAATAACATGAAAATAACATGATGAAAGTATAGTGAAATGTGAAAATAGTAAGATAATGGTATGAAAAAATAACATGAAAAATAACAAGATGAAATGGGAAATAAGAAATGAGAAATGAGAAATAATGAGATAAGATAAAATAAAATAAGAATAGAAAAATAAAATAATAATAAAATAAAAAAGTAAAAAAATAAATAACAAAAATGAAAAATAAAATAAAATAAGCATACATATATATATATATAGGTAAACAGGCGTTAAGATGAAAGAATAATAGGGTGATGGACAGTATAGTAATATAGTAAAAGACAGATATGTAAACCGAAAGATATATCGAAAGATAGAAGAAGGTATATACATGTCCGATGGGTGATAAAGATGTGTGGTGGGTGGGGGGGGGGGGGGGGTAAGATGGTAGGGGTGTTGATTGAAGGTAGCAGTGGAAATAGTGGATGCTTGGTACCATATGTGAGGGAAAGAGAGTTGAAGGGGTGTGTCTATAAAGATAATATATATATATATATATATATATATATATATATATATACTTGGGTAAATATTGATGCAATTCAATTCAAGCACTCAACGTACTTTTTCCACATAGGAGTGACGGAGTAAATATCGAATAAGTAAAAGCGAAGTAGTTTCAGATGTTGAAGTCCTTTAATAATAATGCTGTGATATATATTTCAATGACGACACAGGCCACACTGTTCTGTGTGCGAGTGTTGTGACATCATCTGGCAGCTTGTTACATAATAAGGTTATGTTTCCGAGGCAATCCAAGTTGAATCGACATGGGAACGGACGAAGTATGTGCTTTTGGGTTCTTCATCTGTTCCCCTGTGAGTACCAATCCACCCCCACCGGTCTGCGCAGGCGCATGTCCGAAGGAAGTTGACCATTAGCTACCGCCGATTTCAACGAAATTCGCTTAGTCAGTTCACCCTCTCAGCCAAACAATGACCAATTTAGGCCTGTACCATAGTTTACTGCTACCCGTCCCTTCTGTGGAAGTCAGCCGAAAGCCAGAGGGGATGGGAGAGTGTTAGTTTTTACAGGTCACAACACTACCTCTCACCAAGCATGGACAGTACGACTGACCATCAACTCCCAAGAGAAAATATACTTAATTCTGTCGTCATTTAAATATATATCACAGCATTATTATTAAAGGACTTGAACATCTGAAACTACTTCGCTTTTACTTATTCTCTCTCTCTCTCTCTCTCTCTCTCTCTATGTATATATATATATATATATATATATATATATATATATATATATATATATATATATATATATATATATATAGGAAAATGTTTAACTCCGACGGCAGAGGTAAAGTCTTTTCGACAGCTATTTCAGTCTAGAAATAGCCGTCGAAACGGATTGAACTCTGCCGTCGGGGTTAAACATTTTCCTATTACCCATTCTACTTCCCTAAGTATTGAGTACTACGTTATGGTCCATCTGGTGCCTTACCACACTTCCTTCGTTATGTATATTTATATATATATATATATATATATAACGAAGGATATATATATACATAGAACTAAATACCTGTTGGAAAAGCGACATCCTTGTTCGATCATCATAACACAAGCTTAGCACTATTTGTTTAAGCAGACAGTACTTGATTTAGGAGTTGCAGAAACCCTATACCAGATTTTACCACCAGTTCCGATAAGGTCCAGGTAAATTTTTCAATTATATATTATTATTTGTTTGACCCGAATAGGTTGCTCGCTTTTGACTTTGGGGTTAATAGTTTAACAATCGTCTCAGCGTGTATGGCCTTTTAACGTATGTTTTATTGCTCTAGTACACTCGTATCTATTGAGCGCTTGGCACACATTTCGGAAGTTGTTTTTCGCTAATTTCCAATAGCCGAAATGCGAATCTCGCTAATTTATATTTGTATATATATATATATATATATATGTGTGTGTGTGTGTGTGTGTGTGTGTGTGTGTGTGTGTGTGTGTGTGTGTGTGTGTGTGTGTGTGTGTGTGTGTGTGTGTGTGTGTGTGTGTGTGTGTGTGTTTGGCAACCATTCACGATGTGGCTCAATGATGAATTAATAAATTAAATAATCAGTGCAATATACTATAAATTATGTCCATAGAATCATTTGATAAGATATATACACTATTTCCTCTCCCAATTAGCATAATCAACCACACAAAAAACCAATTAAACCAGGCTATAAGATTAAAAGGCACCTATGAAGAAATTGTTTTTTTGTGTGGTTGATTATGCTAATTGGGAGAGGAAATAGTGTATATATCTTATCAAATGATTGTATGGACATAATTTATGGTATATTGCTATGATTATTTAATTTATTAATTTATCTTTGAGCCACAGCGTGAATGGTTGCCCAAAACATATATATCTATGACTTTGTTTAGTTTGTGTATATGTAAATATTTATATTTGATAATCTCCCATTAGGTTGAGATGCAATTTAGGCAATATTAGGCTGCGTATTCTAGCAACCAGCCCACTCGCCGTAAGGCATCAATCACATTCGTTCTGACTTGACCACTGCCACGTCACAGTTCTTAGCCATTTTAAATTCGTTTCTGGCGGGGATCATTTAAGAAAAATCTTTGTCCAAGTGAGTTTGTTTCCTGATGATTTCGAAGCTCTAAAATTTATCCTTCATCGGATATTTCCAAAAGCGAATGAAACCCTAAAGGGTAGAAACGTAATCCTAGTTTATGTATATGCATTTTTCTTCTAACTTTACTTTTATACCTAATTATGTTTGGTTGACGATATATTTAATCGATTTCCACGTGCTATTGAAATGCTAGGTAAATATTCTATAGCTGTTGATCGCGAATAGATGGCTGTCGTTTATTTATCTATTATTTCTTCATAGGTGTCTTTTAATCTTATAACCTGGTTTAATTGGTTTTTTGTGTGGTTGATTATGCTAATTGGGAGAGGAAATAGTGTATATATCTTATCAAATGATTCTATGGACATAATTTATAGTATATATATATATATATATGATAATAAAACAAGTACGAGTGGTCACTCCTTCTTCATTACGTCTATTGGTTGGTGACGCGGGTTTCGCCACCGATCAGCTCAAGGTTCGATCTGTATCGATCTAGGCCGACTCTGTAGTCAACGACTCGTCGGACCCTTTTTGGTGAACCTACTGTAACTCCGCGTTACACTCCCTGCATATATATGTATATATATATATATGTTTATATATATATATATATATATATATATATATATATATATATATATATATATATATATATATATATATATATATATATATATATATATATATATATATATATATATATATATATATATATATATATTTATATATATATATATATATATATATGATATACATGCATATATATATGAGTGTGTGGGGTGTATGTGTGGGTATGTATATTAATAGATGTGTGTTATTAATAATCGTACATATGAACAATTAAGCATTACCTCAATAGGTATTCGATAGATAGTATCGATGGAAGTAGGGTATATATTTTATTTTACTAAGAAAATGCTTGGTAGCAACATCGAACTTTCCGCTGTAATTTGTTTTGTCTGATTAAGATTGTTGTTATTGTTGGGACAGTTTATGTACTTGGTTAGAGTTTGTGGGTATGGTTTCGCTATTAATTGGTTATATGGTCTTTTATAATATATTTCTTTATCTGGTGTGTAATTTGATTGAGTAGTATATAGAACTTTTTTTATATTAGGATTAAAATGTTTTTATTGCAGTATATTTCCTTGCATAAGGGGAGTAGAGATTTGAGTGGGTACGCGTGAGTTATTTGGGATAGGTAATCACGGTAAGAGGAAGATGTGTTGAGAGTATTGCAATAAAGAAGATCTTAAGAGATCTTCTTTGTCTGCAAAGTGAAAGAGGTAATGTCAGTTTAATAAAGGAGTGTAAAGATTTATTTATACCTTGGACAGTTACAAAATCAAATTAATTCCCGAAGAAGAGAAAAAAATGTACCAATATACTTTTGATATATCATGTTCTAAATTGATTTTGGTGTTTGAAGTCAATCAGGCATTAAATTATAAGTAAATTTAAGAGTCTGCGCATTTATTTGACTACTAAATTTTATTTATAATATAATTGTTTCTTCTTTAGGTCAGCAAATTGAAGGGGAATGGAAAGTCGATTAAATCGACCCCTGTGTATTACTGGTGCTTTATAATATAATTGTTTCTTCTTTAGGCCAGCAAATTGAAGGGGAATGGAAAGTCGATTAAATCGACCCCTGTGTATTACTGGTGCTTTATTTATCAACCCCGTAAGGATGAAAGGCAACGCTAACTTCGGCGGGATTTGAACTCAGAACGTAAAGGACCGTAACTCTATGCCGAGAAGCATTGTGTCGGATGCTCTACCGATTCTGCGAATCCGTTATAATGACATGATAAACGACCAAGAGTGACAATAAAGTGAATGTAGTCCAAACTCATTGACAGTAGCTTTGCAGTGGTATTTGAGTGACACACACACGCGGTACACAAGCAGCATTTACACAAATTTATCAAATTATTATCTATAGTTATCTGAATTGTGTTGCAAACATAATTTAAAATCTCTGATTTCCCCCAAAGCGTCGTAAGTTAACCAAATCTTATGCATATACGTATGTGTGTGTGTGTGTGTGTGTGTGTGTGTGTGTGTGTGTGTGTGTGTGTGTGTGTGTGTGTGTGTGTGTGTGTGTGTAAGCGCGTGGATGTGTAAGCATGTCTTTGTTCCTGTGTGTGTGCACGTGTATGTGTAAGCATGTGTTTGTTCCTGTGTGTGTGCGTGTATGCGTCTGTGTCATAGCTTATATCCTGTAATGTCGAGGTTCGACAAAAAGAAATCGATAAAATAAGTACTTGGCTTTTAAAAATACATACTTAGATCGATATGATCGACTAAATCAATGCGGTACTTCATCATGATCGCAGCTTAACGACTGAAACCAGCAAAATACTAAAATATTATATACTGCAGTAAGTTACAGAGGCTTCTTTGTCATTTACGCTATCAAGAAAGCTGTGAAGCAATAATTGGCCGGTTAGAAACATCTAACCAACGACGCTATTGTTCAACAACTACAATTTAATTTGAAAAAGAAGGAAATCCACAGGAAAATTAACATTCGGTTGGTATTATCCATATATATCCTTAAAGATCTATAATACGTGCTGCCAATTAAAATAGCAAATATTGATCAACCCATATTTCTATAGAAATGCTTCTGAGACAACAAAGCGCAACAAGGCGGTGAATCGTCAGAAGCTTTAGAACAGGGGCGTGCAACAGGTGGCCCTCGGGCCAAAATCCGGCCCGCCAGACCAATCAAAGTGGTCCGCGGTGACTATTTTTTATGTTTATCTTGAAGGCTTATTTAGAATTTTTTACGTAACCGTAATACAATTTACTCTTAACTGAAATATACTAAAGAGCTTGCCTGATAGGGTTATGTGTGTTATAATTTTCAATTTCCATGTTATGGAAAGAAGTTGTGGTTTTCATTGGATTAAATATTTTTGACAGTGACTGACCCCTAATAGTTGTTCCAATGTTCAAAAGTGGCCCGCCAATGGAATATGTTGCACACCCCTGCTTTAGAGCGCCGAACGAAATCCCCTACGGTTTTATTCAGACTCAAGTCGCCCTGAGTTCAAATTTCGCCTAGGTCAGCTTTGGGTTTCATCTTTCTGAAGTTCGATAAATTAAGTATCAATGTAGGACAGTGGGCTGGCGGCATAGTTAGAGCGTCGGAGAGGATACATGTTGGTGTTTATCCCGGCGCCTTGTGTTATGAGCTTAAATCCCATCAAAGTCGACTTTGTTTTTCATCCTACTGGCGGGTGGGGAATAAAGTGACAGCCTACTGTAGTGAACTGGCGGAATCGTTAGAGTGTCCAAGTGGATGTCTTGTGGTATTTGCTCCAGTTCATTGAATTATGGATTCAAATACCACTGTCATCCTCATGTGTGGGAGTTAAATCTATTGCCCGGTTTAACACCAGGCATAGTGAAGTTCATTCTATTGTAAACATTTCAGACCAGGTCTTTAGTTTTAGAAAACCCGCCTCTCTCGTTTACCAGTCAAGGAGCTCTGAAAAATGATGCTTCCCACCCGACTAAGCAATAAAATACTAAGGCAATGGCATGAGACAACAAGGCATATTCTATATGGTTGATTAACATACTTAGTATAGCAGCTAACTTAATGATTCTTTAATCACTACTTTGGGCAATGAGTTTTGAATAATACTGAAACACATCCCAACTTGTGTCTCGTGAAATCAACCGTGCTAATGAGCTAGCAACACTGTGTTTGAAATAACCACTTGATCTACCTCACTCTACTCATCCTACCTTAAAAACGCCATAACAATTTAGATTATGTAAAACTAGATATATGCACTGTGAGAATGATGACGACAGTCACAACTTCCCCATACATTAATTTAACTAGGTCTCTCTAAGTACTAACCAATAACACCAACAGCTGCCGCAACATCTGCAACCGGAGAACGAAAATAGCCTAAACACCAATCTCAGCAACGGCCGCAGTAGTAGCAGCAGTAACGGTAACAATGGCATATTAGCATCAGCTCAACAGCAGCAGCAGTCATATTATATATAATGGCATGACAAACCAGAGAATATATGTGTGTATGTATGTGTGTGAGTGTCTCTATATGTTTGTGTGCATGCGTACACATATATATATATGTGTGTGTGTACGTGTGTGTGTGTGTGAGAGAGAGAGAGAGGGAGAGTGTGTGTGTTTGTGTGTATGTATGTGTGCGCGTGTGTGGGTGTGTGTATGTGTGTGTGTGTGTGTGTGTGTGTGTGTGTGTGTGTGTGTGTGTGTGTAAATATATACAGAGTTATATCCCTTTAGATTTAGATTCTATGAAATTAGGTGCCTTGAGGTTATTTATGCTCGTTTGCATTTCATTGTTACTTCACAATTTATCAAGGTTTGCTCACTTTACTTTCACAAGATGTCGACCATAACTAGACTGATTATTACAAATGTAAACAGATGTATGCTTGGGAATATCTCATTTACATGATGGTATAAGGTGGGCGGCAGGATAATAGTTACTGACGTACCGAACATATGATGAAAGATATTGCAGCATGTTTTTTTCTTTGTTTATACTCACAACCACATAATTACTTTAACTATTCATGTTTGTAAGGGTTAGATTTACAGGGGATTTGTCTGCTGTTTCTCAGAAGAAATCATTATTAATTGAAAAGGGCGGTGGATTGGCAGCGTCGGTAGAGGGTCGGACGCCATGCTTTGACGCATAGAGTTACGGCCCTTGCCATTCTGAGTTCAAATCCCGCCGAGGTTAACTTTGCCTTTCATCCTTACGGGGTCGATAAAATAAAGTACCAGTAATGTACTGAGTAATTGCTGGCCTTGTGCCAAAAGTAGAAACAATTATTAATTGAATTAGCAGTATCGGTAGAGGGTTGGACGCCATGCTTTCTAGCATAGTTACGTCCCTTTACAATCTGAGTTCAAATCCCGCCGAGGTTAACTTTGCCTTTCATCCTTACGGGGTCGATAAAATAAAGTACCAGTAATGGACTGTGTAATTTGCTGGCCTTGTGCCTAAAGTAGAAACAATTATTAATAATTGTTTCGGGGCGGTGGATTGCAGTATCGGTAGAGGGTCGGGCGCCATGCTTTGCAGCATAGAATTACGGCCCTTTATGATCTGAGGTTAACTTTGCCATTCATCCTTACGGGGTCGATAAAATAAAGCACCAATAATGCACTGGGATCGATTTAATCGACTTCCCCCTGCCCCCAAATTACTGGCCATGTTGCTATACTAGAAATCATTATTAATAATTGTTTCTACTTTTCGCACAAGGCCAGCAATTACCCCAGTGCATTACTGGTGCTTTATATTATCGAGCCCCGTAATGATGAAAGGTAAAGTTAACCTCGGCAGGATTTGAACTCAGAACATAAAGGGCCATAACTCTATGCTGCAAAGATTGGTGTCTGACGATCTACCAATACTGCCATTCCACATTGCCAGTAAAGGTGATGGATTGGCAGAATCATGTAAAAATCGTACATAATATATATATTTACATGATTTCGATTGCAGTCGTGGCGGATTTCGTCTTTTATATTCCCGGAGTTAATAAAAGACAGTATCAATCAAGTACTGTAGTGAATATAAAAGATTGTTCTCTACTCATGATTTGTTTACCTTCTACTTTTATTAGAAATAAATATTATTTCAGTCTTCCTATTATTGCATTCTCAATGTAGAACCGTGTGCAGCCATATGCATCTGGACTTTTGTGTAGTATTACTTACTAGCAGTACTCTTCATAATATGTAAGGACTTCGCGGTACTGCTCTTTTCAGTGTGTTGTGTATTGTCGTAAATACTGGCATTGTGCAAATTCTGACATTTTAGTTATGTATTAATTTGCATTATTCTATCCCGATAAAGAAACCATTATGTTATCCCGAACAAGGCTCGAGAATGTATCGGTCAAAATGACATGCAATATTTTTCCGGTTTTGTGTCTATATTAGAAGTGATTATTTCTTCATACACAATATGTCTATTATTATGGAGATTGCTTCTGTTTGCAATCCCAACATTTTACATATCTCCATTTCTAGATGTCTGTAATTGTATAGTTTCTTCATTTCCTCTAAAAAGATATTATCGGCATGTTGGAAATAATACAAGAATTAGGATACGTTTTCATTTTTGATGGCATTTTTGACAACAGATATCTGGCTAATTTACCTTAATACTTTCTGTATTTGTCGCTGTTTACTAGTGTATGACCACTTTGTCATTCTTTGAGACCATTTGTTGTGTAGGGTTGTACCACCATCTAATTTCGTAAATATAGTGATTCAGACCAGCAATAGGACACAATAAGCTGGAAAGAAGCCATAGAAATAATCGGTAGTGAATGAAAGAATAGGTAGAACAATAATGTATGCTGACAGAAGAAAAATTGTGACAGAGGGCACTGACACAGAAAGAATGCTAAACAAACTAAAATTAGAACTGTTTCCAATAACATTGGGCACAGCTCCAGTTAAATAACAAATATACGGTGGTCGATCCAACCGATCTCTAACAGCACCCGAAGAGTCAATAGCCCCTCACATTATTTTCTCCCAGAAAAAAACAGTCAACTATCATAAGAGTAGGATGCATAAATGTTCATGGCTTGGGGTGATCCTGGAAGCAGGGTCTCTTGCTGAACTACCTCAAGTCATTATATATGGACGTGGCTACCGAGGTTAACTTTGCCTTTCATCCTTACGGGGTCGATAAAATAAAGTACCAGTAATGCACTGGGTAATTGCTGGCCTTGTGCCTAAAGTAGAAACAATTATATATGGACGTGGCTGCTGACAGCGAAGCCACAGTTTCCGACACGCTTGCACTAGCCCCCATTTTTGACGACTATCAAATTTTCATCTCTTAGTTGGCCTAGAGTGGGAGACGGGGTAGCAGTGCTTTTTAGCTGAGGCCTGGACCTCGAGGTACAGACGAACACCTGGACTCGGACGATGAGATGGTGATACTGGATGTGAGCAATAGCTAAGGTGGTGCTTTTAAGCTGGTGGCCGTCAACGTCCCAACTGGGGTTGAACGGTGGGATTTATTGGGGCGTCTAGAAGCCTTTCTAGGGACCTCCCGCTTTTTACTGTTAGTTGGGAGTTTGGAACGCCTTCTTGGACTCACGTTGCGACTGCGTGGAACTAACGGACAGAAGCGAGGATTGGACCAACCACACAGAGTCATCTACATTGTATATATGGATAAGTTTTCCTTGGGAATATTGTAGAGGGACTAACTTTCTAGAATAAGCTTATTCACTCGGGCCAACCTCGCTACATTCACCCACCATTCATATACCGGAGAACAACACTTCCCTACACACCATCGCCATCCTTTTCACGTGGAACTTGAAAAGGTTGATGAAGTCTTGGCTGAAGAGGAGAATGTCTGTCCCCAAGTCCTTTTAGTCGTTCAAATCACGGATAAAAGGAGGCTGGATCTTCATGTGAAGGACTCTTACCCGTCAAGTGCTCTCAGACCCAACAGAAATGACATGGTTGTCATCCAAATACTGCTGGTTTTGGATAAAGAAGAAGGAACGAGACAAGAACCAACTGGACAAAGGAATTGAATAAAACTGTAATGAAATGTTAACTGAAAAGTGGTCCTACTAAGAAAGGCTATAGGAAATGAATGCATAAAATCTGGAACGATATTGGTCTATTTAAATTAGGTGGACAAAATCTATCGGGTCAGGCTCGTGTAATAAGAACTAATGGATGGATAAGCGATTTGGAATTTGAGGGATTAAGCTGGAAATGGAAAGTGAAATGAATCAGGCAAATGAGCCAGTAGGAAAGGAGGGTGAAGTGGTCATGAGAACCGAAGAAGTGATCAACGGCGACAATGATCTAAAGGTTGAAATAAATAACATCTAGAGTAAAACTACGGCCATTGACAGCTAACATCAGTGGAAGAATCCTTGCGATGAGTGAAAATCAAAATATATATCTTCCAAGGAGATAGCCTCTCCTCTTTATTGTTTGTCCTTACTCTCATACCATTGTCCCACGAGTTGCGAAGATTGAAGGCAGGATACGAACTGAGAAAAGGAGAGCTTACCATCAACCACCTCTTCATGGACGACCAAGTACATTCAACTCCCTACTCTCAGAGAAGAGTAGGGAGTTGAATGTACTTGTTAAAACTGTTCGTATTTTCAGCAATCCTATATATATATGGAATTTGGGGTTAATAAGTATGGAGTCCTACTGATGAGAAGTAAATTGAAGAAAAGTAAAGGAATTTAGGTACCAAGAGGGAGATGATAAAAGAGATCGATACCGAAGAGGGATATATGTATTTGGGTGTTCTGGAGAAAGATAACATGAAGGGCGATAAAATGAAAAAATACTGAAATCACATCTGAATAGTAGTAATGCCATAAATGCAGTAAATTCCCGAGCTATGTCTGTTATTAGGTACAGTGCAGGAATTCTTAAATGGAATGTAAACGAGCAAAATGAACTGGATAAAAAGACAAGGAAATTAATGAGTACCTACAGTATGTTTCATATGAAGGGTGATATTGATAGATTGTAATTACCGAAAGCTGAAGCTGGAAGAGATCTAATCAGCGTGGAGGATCGTCTTCGGATGGAGAAGAGCTCGCGACATAATTATGTGTATGAGAGTAAAAAGCCAATATTTAAGGCTGTATTGAAGGAGGCGACAATAGACCGATGGATGTTCAAGAAAGAAGTAACAGCTAAGTGGAAGAAGAACCTGAATTAAAAGCCCTTTCATAGTATCGTTTTAAAGAAAACAGAACTCAGAGATCCGCAGACATGGAATTGGTTAAAGAAAGGGAACCATAAGAAAGTCACAAAGAGAATGCTACTGGCTGCATAGGGGCAAGCCCTTAGAACTAAGTAGATGAAACACCATATTGAAAAGGAAGAGGCCTGTCCGCTCTGTAGGATCTGTGAAGAGAGAAAACTGGCTCACATCGTATCCGAGTATAAACACCTAGTCCAGACACACTATAAATGATGGAGGCATGATATAATAGGAAAAGTGATTCACATTTTTGCAAACTGAAGAAATTACCTAATTCTGAGAAATGGTATGGCCATAAACCAGAGTCGGTGATAGAAAACTATCGGGTGAAGGTGCTGTGGGATTACAGGATACAAGCAGACAAAAAATATAACACAAAAAGCCTAGCCTAGTGGTTTTTGACAAGGAAAGATATCTTGCTCGATTATAAATGTATCTTTCACCTTTGACACAAGAATGCAAGAAAAAGAGGAGAAATTTATCCGGTGCCAGGATGTAATCTGGGAACTGAAAAGGGTTTGGAACTGTCATGAGATCAAAGTCTTCGCCGTCGTCATATGAGAACTAGGTACTATCTCGAAGAGGTTTTGAACACTCTAGAAGGCATGCCTACTAGGAACAGCAAAGGCCTTCTGATATGTCCGATCATCTGAGGCCGGAGATAGCGGCGTGATGTTTAATTAAGATCAATTTTCTGGTTAAATAACAACAATGACTGAGACTTAAAAATAATATCAATAAGGGTTTTTGATTTAGACACAAAGACAGCAATTTTTGGTGGGGAGGTGAAATTCAGTTAAATCGACCCCAGTACGTGACTGTTACTTTATTTTACCGACCCCGTAAGGAGGAATGGCAAAAACTAACCTCAGCGGGATTTGAACTTAGAATGTAAAAGCCCGTACCTATATGCCGCAAGTAATTGGTAACAGTAAAAAAAAAAAACAATAACATTCAAAGTATCGGTGTCAAGAGACTATAATCTATTTGTGAAAGTAATGAACAAATTAACCAAGCATAAATATCTGGAAGTAGATATGGCCAGAGTGATAATGGGTGTCATGGGGTGACTAAAAACAGTGGTTCGGTGAGAGCACGTAACTGCTACAGCTGCTTCTGCTGCTGCTACTACCACCACCACCACCATCACCACCACCTAATACTACTACTACTACTACTACTACTACTACTACTACTACTACTACTAATAGTTTCTTTATTGGCCACAAGGGTCACCATGAAGAAAGACATTACAGATGGCACAGAACGGTACGGGACGATACAAAGTGGGTTTTCGCCGTGTAAAAAAAAAAGGTTATAACAAAACCAACATAAACAAGTTAAAACAATCAAACAACAAAAATTCCCCAATATGGGGAAAACTTCCGAGAGTCACGGCCACCCTGACCACCAGGGCAAGCGCCCTCTCACAGTTCTCCCACTCCCCAGGCTACAGGTCCATACTCAGAGCGGACCCGTTCACTCGGACCAGACTCACACTTTCACCCACCTTTAAACAAACCTACTAGAAGACTGCACATGCCTCTCCACCCAGATGTTCCTCTTCGAGTGAAACTTGTAAAAGTTAATCTAAGTCGGATCACAGATCACAAATTTGTGGTCCGTGTAGTCGACTACTTTAAATTGTGGACAACCTCCACTAGCCTTATCTGTTTCCCTACAGATTACCCTATCTAGGTACGATCTGGATGACCCGATGCGGTTTGACAATGTCCTTATTGGATAATCCAGTCGATACCTGTCAGACAGTTCAAGAGTTGCTGAGGCTTTTACACCCTCCTCCCCTATCTACTAGCCCCACATAATCCCAGCGTGCATCTAAGATACCGTTCTGGTCACCCACTAACTCTAAAGAGCGGGACCTACCAAGAAAGGTTTCTAGACGTCTGAAGAAATATGGCCGTCTTGCCCCAGCTGGGGCGTATACGGCTACTAGCCTGAAAGTATTGCCTTCGCTGCTGGTCATGTCCAGGACAACCGACTTACCTTCTTGGTCCAGGAAGATGGCCCGTATGGCGAAATTCAAGCCTCTCCGAAAAGGCACAGCAACTCTGCACCCCCCTCCCCCGCTCCTGCTTCTGTTATTGTTTTCAGAACTTTGGCTGTTCCATTCTATGGAGAGCCCGCCATTCCATTTAGCAGAAGCAATATTTTTGTCCGCCATCTTAATTTTCGTAGAAAATTGAGGGGTATGTTTCAAAAACAAACCCAGATTTGGCCCCTAAGGGCTTCAAGAGAAGCTAAAGGAACCAGCTCATAGTGATACTGGCTTACATAGCTTCAAAACGATATCAAAATTTAAATGCAAAAAGTTGAATAACTGTGAAATAGAACAAACTTACAGGAGCGAAGTGAACCACATCTTGAAAGACAACACATCAATAATGATTTCATTGATTGGCCACAAGAGCCGACATATAGGGGACAATACAAAAGACTGTGACAGTGGGGTTTACAGAAAAACCGAGTAAACAATATGAATAACAATAACAAAGTAACAAGAAAAATACAACAAGAAAAATTCCCAAAGGGTTTGCTCAGGTACGCCACCAATCCTGAACGACCCGACGCTTCGAGAGCACTCTGGAGAGGCACCCCTCTCCTCCTCAAATTTACCCACCTACAGGCGCATGACCAGAGTAGTCCCACTCACATGAGCCATTCTCGCCACACCTTTCAGCAAATGTACTGGGAGGGAGCACTTCTCTCTCCACCCTCACCTTCCTTTCCAAGTGAAACATGAAAAGGTTGATGAGGGATTGGCCGAAGAGAAATGTGTATGTCTTCAGTCCTTTCAACCTCGTCCACCATACAACCTCTTTCGCTACTGCCACCAGACAGGAAAATTGCCTGCCCTTCCTGGCCAAAAGAAGGCGGCGGGTCGATCTTCACTATGGACTCGGCCTATAGTCGGATCCGTTTTACACGCGACAACAGCTGTTCGACATAACTCCACAAGTCAGCAATGCACGGGCACTGTAGGAGTGCGTGCAGAACGGTTTCGTCGCTCTTCGCGCATCTCGGGCAGAACCATCTGACCGCACTTCCGTGCCTGTAGAGTTTATCTCGAACCGGCAGCCCACCCCCAACCCCCCAACCCCCCACCAGGGCGCAAGGCCTACAGAGGCCGGATTAGCGAACTAGTTAAGCGGGCGTTGACGGGGGCCATCGTCAAAAACAAGTGGCGGTTTGCTCTGAAAAGAGCAATTAGAATAGAGTCCATTAGGTTTAGTAAGGCTTTAGCAATAGAGAAAAATAGAGCAGAGGGAGAACTAGTTAGAAAATTAGAAGAGGCGCTTAGCAAAGGCATCGCGACCAACGTACTTGTGGCGAAATTGGCCCTTGACTAATTCTTCAATGCAAAGCACGAAGGCTGCGTTGTCAGAGCTAGGGTGCGTGCTCTCAGACACGAGGGGACGAAAGCCGTTCAATGGGCCCGAGTGGCGGAGGCGCGTCGTGGCAACAAAGCCACGATCCGGGCCGGGTCGAGGGATGGACTTTAGTGTCTACCTTGACGGACTGCCGCGGCTCTCAGCCACTGAGGTGGAGTGTTGCGAAAAGCCGATAACAGCCGCTGAAGTACGGGAAGCAATGACTAGCTGCACAAGGGGTAAATCTCCTGGTTTGGATGGCCTGCCCTATGAACTTTACGTACAGATGCCAGACTTGTTCGGAGGCCTCTTGGCGGACATCTACTGCAACTGGCAACAGAACGGGAGAATTCCCAGCTTTGTGAGCCGAGGAGCTGTGGCGCTGCTGAGAAAGGATCCGAACAAGGGGCATAACATAGATAATTTTAGGCCCATAACTCTGCTAAACACAGAGTTCAAGATTTTGGCCAAGGTGCTAGCAAAGAGGTTGGCGCTTGTCGTTGGTGGTCTGGTGGGAGAGGCGCAGACATGCGCCATTCCCGACAGATCCATCCACGACAACCTCCACCTCATGCGATACATCGTAGAGAGGGTAGCTAGGGAACCTGGCACGGATGGGTCCTTGATCAATTTATATCAGTCGAAAGCTATCGATAGGATTGATCATCGTTACCTAGCGGCATACCTGAGGGCGGCTGGCTTTGGGCCCGTCTTCAGAGTCTGGATCGCTGCCATGCAGAGCGACATCTGCTCTGTGGTGAGAGTAAACGGTCACCTTTCGGAACTGTGCAGAAATGGGCCGAGAGGAACCTATCCCTGAAAGGTCGAGCGGAGGTGGCTAACGCGTATATCGCGTGCGTCATCTACTACCGCCTGACCGTCGTACCTTGTCCTAAGCCCCGCCTGACTGCGCTGGTGCGTTTGCTCTTTCGCTTTTTGTGGAAGGGACGCGCTCCGATGGTCAGGCGGTTCATTTGCTGTCAACACCCGCTACGTGGAGGGCTGGGAATGCCGTGGCTGATGATGCGCAGACTCGCGCTGAGGCTACGACATCTCCACCTTTTCCTCGACGGTGATCAGGTGTGGTCTCCGTTTGCCAGACGCGTCTTTCCCCAGCTCGTCTCCTTGACGGAGCTGCAGTCCTGGGTCAAGCGAAGACCGAGAGGGAGCGCTTGGAGACTGGACTGTCTTCAGGCGCTCACAGCCCTCGACCAATCGGGCAATGTGATCGGTGGAAACTCCACCTTGTCGTTCTATAGAGGATTAGTGGAGGGGAAGAGCGACGACGTACTTCGAGAAACTCTAGGCGTCGACAAAAATCAACTAACCAATCTCTTCGGAAGAACTTTCGGGCCGGGGCCTATTGACATCTTCCAGAAATCCCTGGCCTGGCAGTGCTACCGAGGAGCTTTGCCAGTTCGGGATAAACTCTACAGGCATGGAGGTGCCGTCAGCCGGGCATGTCCGAGATGCCCGCAGGGCGACGAAACCGTCCTGTACGCACTCGTCCAGTGTCCGAGCATTGCTGACTTGTGGGTTTATGTCGAACACCTGCTGTCGCGTGTAGGACGGATCCGGCTATCAGCTGAGTCCATCGTGAGGATTGCCCCGCCCTCTTCCTTTAGCCGAGAAAGGCAGGCAGTTTTTATCTGTCTGGTGGCCATGGCGAAAGAGATAGTATGGTGGACACGTTTGAAAGGGCTGAAGACGAACACTTACCTCTTCGGTGATGCCTAATTAACTTTTTCAAATTTCATTTGAAAAGGAAAATCAGGGTAGAAAAGGAAGTACTCTCTTCCCAGCATTTTGTTGAAAGATGGGTGTGAGAGGCAAGAATAGCCCGAGTGAATGGGCCTACTCTGAGTATGGGTCTGTAAATTAAAGGAGGAAAACTGGAAGAGGGCACTTGCCTTGGTGGTCAGGGTCACTGTGGTCTTTTAATGGGCTTTCTCCACAAATGTCTCTCGGAAGTCTCCTCCTATTGGGGAATTTTTCATTGTTATTTTTATTACATCCTCTGTTTTTTTTACACACAGAAATGCCCATTTGTACCGTCCTGTATTGTCCTTAATGTCTACTTTATGTAAACCCTTGTGGTTAATAAAGAAATCATTATTATCATTATTATTATTATTATTATTATTATTTATTGGCCACAAGAGCTGACATATAAGGAACAATACAAAGACAGGGACAGTGGGTGTTTACATTTAGAACCTGTAAAATATATAAATAACAATAACAAAATAACAAGAAAAATACAATGAGAATTCCCAATGTGGATAACGACTCAGGGTCGACTCAGGTATCCCACCAATTGTGAAGCACCAGACACTTCGAGGGCACCCACAACTAATCTTCTACAGAACTCGAGAGTGGAAGTTCCACTGACCTCAGTGCCCACCTGGTAGAGGGCAGTGAGTGCCTGGCAATATTCCATATGCCAGGCACCTAGTTCCGGTCTCTACTTGACCCTGGACTGCAGCTCAGTCAAGGAGACGAACTGCAGAAAAGTACGTCTGACAAACGGAGACCACACTTACACCATTTACGCAGAATATCTGGAGATGCCGCAGCCTCAGCGCATGTTTGCGTATCATTAGCCACGGCATTCCCAGCCCTCCGTGTAGAGGATGCTGGCAGCAGATGGACCGCCTCGCCAACGAAATCTGTCCCCTCAATAAGAAGTTTCTTCAGGTCAACCCCGGACCAGTCCTCTCTGGCTGTTCCATCAATCAGGATGGCATCTGTACTCTCCACTATCATGCATCCCAGGAGCCACAAGATGACTATTCCTGGGGGGGAATCCCGGGAATGCAGACAACTTACTGGTCTTTTTCCCATGAGGGAATGGGTACATATTGACCTTGCTGGCTTTGCAAGTAGACATTGTGTGTTTAATATCAAGGGCTCTGAATTAAACAGCACCGAGATGGTGCCGTGTATTCTACCCCTCACTATGTACCCTGTGTCATCCCTGATGAACCTCAGTGCAGCTTCAATTTCGGCTTGTGGAATGATTGGCACTATTTTTTTCTGCGCTGAATTGCATCTAAAGTGCACCTCCTCCTCTCTAACGCTTCTATCGCTTCAGCCGAGACATTTCAGTTGGCCCAGGTTTGCTCTTGTTTGATGAGCTTCCAGACATGGGCCAACATTTTATCTTTTTCACTGAGGTCCATGCTGAAACATGGCCTCCTTTTGGCGAAATGTTTCTTCTTGTTGACCATGATGGTGTTACCGGTTCTGTTGCTGTTGGTGTTGTTGTTGTTGGTCTTGTCGTTGTTGTTGGTGTTGCCATTGTTGTTGTTGTTGGTGTTGTTGTTGTTGCTGTTGCAGTTCTTGGTACAGATGTTATCATTGTTGTTTTCGCTGGTGCAGCTGCCGCTGTTTTTTTTAATTATCTACGTTGTTGTTGTTCTGGGAGGTGAGCACGCATCGATGATATGTAAAACATTGAAATGAATTTACCACTCCTACTCTGGTCATATAAGTAGCAACAACATA
Organism: Eledone cirrhosa; assembly: GCA_964016885.1. Lineage (NCBI taxonomy): Eukaryota > Metazoa > Mollusca > Cephalopoda > Octopoda > Eledonidae > Eledone > Eledone cirrhosa. Next base: position 172,382,932 of record OZ024741.1, read on the forward strand.
CTTGCAAGCAGCTTAAATACTCACAGCAAGGATAGATATATCGTTATTATACATAAACACATTGTACCTTTATTCATATACGCATTTATTCATAATCACGCTTTGCTTCTGCTAACACATTGGGAGATTATGAAGGCTTTACAGTTAGCCAAATTTACTCAGCCACTAGTAGCTGATATCGAACGCCTGACCAATATTTGGTATATCATTTTGCTCCTTAAGGATGGTGAGAAGCAAATTGAGTTTGATAGCATTCACTACCAAAAAAGGCATCTCCCAGTCAGTGATGATCTTCGTCCTCTCATTAAACCCAGTATCATACTTGTTTACAAAACATAGGTGCCATAGAAACGGATCTAGATGTATGTTCCATCTTTTCTTTGTCGATTAGATGTATGGGTCAAATATCAACCACATTAAAAAACTGGACCTCATTACCCAATTCTCTAGAATGAGATTTAGTGAGTCCAAATGTGCATTATTGAGAGAAGAACATGGGAAAGTTAGGCCTTCCTTTAATATTCTAAACATGAGCGGCTTAGTGATACAACCTTTAGTCAGGTGAAAACTGTGGGTATCTTGGACAGGATGAGAATGCCAGATATGATGGACCCACGAATAAGAAGAGGACCAGGAACAAAAATCGCAGAAAAATGGTCATCAGAACTTAGAGCCAACAATTGCTCATATTACGTTTGCTGTGTCATCCTAACGCTAGCATTTGGCCTACTGAACTGGTCATTAACTGAACGAGATGGATATAAGGACTCACAAGCTGTTCAGGGTTACTGGAATCTTTAATATTAATGGTGACGTGGATATGCTATATTTCCCACGCAGAGAGGGTGGAGGAGACGTAAAATCCATATTAACATTATACGAAAACCGGATAATAACACTGAAGCAACATATTCAACAGAAACAAAAGGTAAGCAGCCATCTAACCCAGGTTTGTGAGCATTAAAATAATAATTGTTTCTACTTTTGGCACAAGGCCAGCAAATTACCCAGTGTATTACTGGTACTTTATTTTATCGACCCCGTAAGGGTGAAAGGCAAAGTTAACCTCGGCGGGATTTCAACTCCGAGGTTAACTTATTAAATAATAATATTGTTAAGTCAGCCACTGATCTAAGTAAGAGACATTAAATAAAAGCAGACACAAATCTCTCTTCCAATATTGGAATTCTCTATTTAATTGTTTCTACTTTTGGCACAAGGACAGCAATTACCCAGTACATTACTGATACTTCATTTTATCGACCCCGTAAGGATGAAAGGCAAAGTTAACCTCGACGCGATTTGAACTCAGACCGTAAAGGGACGTAACTATGCTGGAAAGCATGGTGTCCGACCCTCTAACGACACTGCCAATTCACCGCAAATTATATAAAATAAACTAATTCACTGAGGCTGTGGCACATGAGACAAAAACACAGACCACAGAAGGAATAAACTGTGCTAAAAGCCTAAAATAGCATCCAACCTTCAAAGATACCTAAATGCAATCTCGGATAAGAAACCCCTTCCAAGTATCTACTGTACAGAAGAATATCATCAGTTGACATTAAATGTAGGCGGTACAAAAGAAAGACCGAAGATGTTAGGCACATAATTGCCATCTATGAAAGAAGTCTTCTCGTTACCACCTTTCATTGAGGCATGGCGTGGTAGCTAGAACAATTAGAAATGTAATACGGAAGATAAAAATAAAAACAAATATGGAGAAATATGTTAATACTGGTGGAACCTAAAAATAAAAACCATTTTGATACTGTTGTTTGGGACCGCACATTAAAACATGCTCTGATGCCCACATGATGAAAATACGGTAAGAAATATGCAAGAAAAGGATACTTACGGATAACTGATATACGTTCAGCATCATATCCATTACTTTTGAAGCTAGAGTTTATATATCAATCCGCCTGGACCAATGTATAAATGAACTCAGATTTGTGAAGAAAGAATGTAGCGCCTTGATTCATAAGCTACAAATGTAAAACATTCTTACGATTCAAAGAATGGACGCTGACACAAAGGACGATAACAATTGCATTTTTTTACAATCTTGCAACCAGGAAGGTGGCCAGACAAAATAAAATGAAAATCAAGGGGAAATTTGAGTAGGTCATTGGTGTAATCTTTCTACTTTACTACAGGGTTTTTCTTAATGCTGATTTTATAAATAATGATTTTGTGTATAAGGACAAGTCCAGACGTTTTGGTGAAAGCAGTCGAATATATCGACCCAGTACTTGCTTGTTATTAATTTATCGATCCCCAAAACATGAGCGGCATTAATAATTTCAAGGAAAAGATTTGCTGAAATTACAATATCATATCATTCTGACTATCTTTATTGCCACTTCCTGTCTCATAATATTACCAGCTCTTATATTCACTCACATGTATCTACTACTATCTTTATTGCCACTTCCTGTCTCATAATATTACCAGCTCTTATATTCACTCACATGTATCTACTACTATCTTTATTGTCACTTCCTGTCTCATAATATTACCAGCTTTTATATTCACTCACATGTATCTGCTACTATTTTCCATTCTTTGATTTTTTTCCACTAACCCATTCTTTCTATCTCTTATTCTTTCAATTTCCTTTTTCTGGCATTCTTACACTAATATTTTCTGCCACTCAAAATATGTAATCAGTGCTCACATTTGCGTCTTTATTTTGCCTTGCAATTTTATTTTCATTTCAAAGTTACATTTACTGTAACTTTAAAATAAACTTTTGTTAATAATATTTCTATCAATAATGCTTCCTATAATCACAACAACCTCTGCTAGCAAATCCCAACATAATCTCAGGGCAGCAGAAACAAATAATCTACGATAGCAAATAATTGTTTCTACTTTAGGCACAAGGCCAGCAATTATCCAGTGCATTACTGGTACTTTATTTTATCGACCCCGTAAGGATGAAAGGCAAAGTCAACCTCGGCGGGATTTGAACTCAGATCGTAAAGGGACGTAACTATGCTGGAAAGCATGGCGTCTGATCCTCTACCGATACTGCCAATCCATAAGCAAATAATTGTTTCTACTTTAGGCACAAGGCCAGCAATTACCCAGTGCATTACTGGTACTTTATTTTATCGACCCCGTAAGGATGAAAGGCAAAGTCAACCTCGGCGGGATTTGAACTCAAATCATAAAGGGCCGTAACTCTATGCTGCAAAGCATGGTGTCCGACCCTCTACCGATACTGCCAATCCATAAGCAAATAATGATAACTAATGGTAGTCCATTTACATTTACTTTGATGTGTGTTTGAAGGTAATTTTATATGTGAGGAAGCGATTCCAATTTAATAGTAACCAGTCCTACAAAGATCTCACAAGAAAATATGGAAAAAATTCTAAAACAAAGATGAAAAAATTAGAAAAACGTTGGGTTACTATAATTCTGAACGTATAGCAGACGAGATTAAGATGGACAAAAAAGTAATAGTGTTTACATTGTCTTTCGGTATATTTCTGTATCAGGAACCTTTTTATCAAACGTGGAGAAATCGGAGAGACGTCTTCTTGTAAGGTGACTTTTGTTTTCTTAAAGACTGTCATTGAAGTTCGTCAGTGAAAATGTAACATGTGCTGATTAGCCTGTACACAATAGCCTGTCGGTCCTATGTAACTCAAATCTGTTATAAATTGGATTTACCCTTTTTATTAAGAATACCCTCTTTCTTGTGTAAACCTCTGTTTTACCTCAGTGTACGCTCAAAGGTTACCTCAATATTTCAGGGCATTTTTGTAGTGTTCTTGTTTTTTTTGTTTTTTTTGTTTACTTTTTGTTGTTTTTTTTGTTTTGTTTTTTGAGAATGTGAAAGCTCTCATGCTGCTATGTTCTTTGATAAGTTAGTGTAGTTTCCAGACAGTTCTTGCTATTTATTAGTCACCAAATTTGTTGCAGGTAATTTCCTGATTACTCCCTCGGAGCTCTGCACATTTCCACTGGGGAAGGGGATGCAAAGCTCCGACAAAGTAATCATCAGATTGGAAGACCTTAATCCCATCACATTTAGACAGAGTAGATACACTTTTAGCCAAGATGTAGCCTCTATCTACTCTTCCGTCAGTTCCTCTCAAGCCATCAATTTGATAATTGACCGAATCATCTCTAGCAATCTCATTTGTTGCTGCCTTACTGCCGCAGGCATCCACAAACTGCTTATTGAAGTCTCCATAGTCTCGATAGGGTTCACATCTCTCAGGCCTAACGCCCATCACATACATGAACCAGCTACATAAAAATATATATACACTTCAACATCATTCTAATAAAAATATGTATACATTTTCGGGGAAACCCTGTATATTAGCAAAAGTATCCATGGAAATACCAGCATAAACGACAATCTCCCCTGCAGCATCCAGCGTATATATATACATACACACACACACGCACGCACACACATACACATAATACATACATACATACATACATACATACATACATACATACATACATACATACATACATACATACATACATACATACATAGAGGGTACACCAAAATATATATTTACGGTAATAGGCATATGAAATTCTAAAAATTAACAGAATATGAAATGTTCGTATGGCTACACGACAGATTTCCCTAGCAGACAAACATGCAATCAGATTATATCTTATTACATTAGACCACCCGCCATGTATTATATACATAGATACATACATACCTACACACACACACACATATATATATATATGTATATATATGTGTATATATACACATATATATACACATATATATATATGTATATATATATATCCACTTCTGCGTTTACAGATTGACTTTGTTAGTTACAGAAGATCCCGTTAAGGGTCAAAGCAGCGATTCTTTGCTTAAACTTTAATCTGTTATTTTAATAAATATATATATATATATTTATATATATATATATATGTATATATGGAAAGTTATATTTAAATTGTTGGGTTACAACTAGTAAATATTTATAACTGATATAAAAGCACTCGACAAATATTTGGAGTATATTTACAATATTAAATAAATGGAAACTATATTTATAAAACCATATCTATTTCATTATATATATTTCAGGGATATCATATTAACAATATGCTATGCCTTCCTCAGACAAAATACAATATAAACAGTTTTATAGATAAATAGATTCGACATACCGTAACAACATCTACTTGCATTTGAGAACTTCTCAAATGCAAGTAGATGTTGTTACGGTATGTCGAATCTATTTATCTATAAAACTGTTTATATTGTATTTTGTCTGAGGAAGGCATAGCATATTGTTAATATGATATCCCTGAAATATATATAATGAAATAGATATGGTTTTATAAATATAGTTTCCATTTATTTAATATTGTATATGTATATATATATGTATATATATATATATATATATATATATATATATATATATATATATATATATATATATATATATATATATATGTGTGTGTGTGTGTGTGTATATATATATATATATATATATATATATATATATATATATATATATGTATATATTTATATATGGGATAACAAGTTATTGTTATAGGTAATCCAGTTAGAGGTTGTGAGTACTCTGCGTCGTGGATAGTTTTAACGTACGGCTTTGTTTGACTCAACAAGATGCTTCCATAGTTACGCAGCGAGTTCGCGGTAATTCCTATGCAGGTTATACTTGCAGTAATAATAGTAAAAGAATGAAGAGTAACATGGTTGGCTGTACAATAAGGGGCTTTATTTAAAGTACTGACAATTGTTTCGTTCATCAGGTGAGTCTAGAGTTCGCTAATCGCTTGAAGCTGCGTCACTCGATCTCCAATACATTATTTACCTCTGATCAACACATTAGATTACGTAGATATTAAAATAATTCACTCGAGGCAAGACATATATAGAAAAATACCGTATAATCAAAACAATAACATCAATAATAAAACATATATGGTAAATAGGTAGAGAAGTTACAGACGTAAAAAGTAAAAGTAAAAGATAAGATAGGGTACATTAAAAAAATAAGAAAATGAGAAAATGGAAAATATAAAGAAATAAATAAGGATAAGTGAGAGCATGTAAGTACATAGTATGTTTGTAGTAGTTTTGAGTAAGTGTTCTTAAAAGGATTCCTTGGTGGGTTTAGTGCTAACATGAAAAATCAGATTCGAGATGTACATAGATACGTGTAGAGGGTCCGATGTAGTGACAGATAAAAGAGAAAACAATAAATTAGAGATTAATTGG
>OZ024741.1:172394193-172401693 GCA_964016885.1 Eledone cirrhosa
ATACTGTACATACATACATATATATATATATTATTATTATTATTATTATTATTATTATTATTATTATTATTATAAAGGGCGGTGAATAGGCAGTATCGGTAGAGGGTTGGGCGCCATGCTTTCTAGCATAGTTACGTCCCTTTACAGTCTGAGTTCAAATCCCGCCGAGGTTAACTTTGCCTTTCATCCTTACGGGGTCGATAAAATAAAGTACCAGTAATGTACTGGCTAATTGTTGGCTTTGTGCCATTATTATTATTATTATTATTATTATTATTATTATTATTATTATTATTGGCGACCTACGTAGTAAATCGTATCATCGTGAGCTCCGTAAAGGTTTGTTATGTTCAGTTATTTAAAATTGCCATTTATGGAAAATTTTTATTGTTAACTGTATATAAGTGCACATACATTGTTATCTGAAAAGAACACCAAAAAAAAATTGGGGCCTTGTGCCCAAAATTTAAACTTTTATGATTATCAAAAAATTTCTTTAAAAAAATCATGGCTGTCTCACCTCTGCCCCAAGCAACTGAGAGCCTTCCTCACAAACTAACACCTCACACCGACACCACCATTGTAAATATTACTACGTTTGCCAACACTAAAAAAAATATAAGCAGTAGCAATATTTTTAATTTGTCTCAGGCAGACATTCATTTCCCGCCATTACCAATGACTGCAGGTGTTAAAGCCGCAAACACCACCACCACCGCGACAACCACCACACTCACCACACCGCGACAACAGAAACAAAAGAAAAAAATAAATTAACTCGTGATATCGAAATGAATTCAACCAAAATGAACACTTCCACACCGAACACCACTGACGCCACCACCACCACAACTGAAACTAAAATTAATAATAACAAAAATAACGATAACAACAACAGCAACAATGACATTAAGAAAACCACCCTGAGTTTGCCAGAGTAGCAAAATAGTGCGAAGTGTTTCAGGTAACTCAGGAGGAATTAGAAGAAACCAAAAAAATGGTAAAGAAAGATGGGTACGGGGTCAGCCCCCCCCCCCCCTAATAAAAGGGAGCATCGGCGCCTATGCACCGTGTCTTATCGAACAATTAATATAAAATCACGCCGAGTGGAACGGGCATCCGAGTCCCAAATCCAAAAAGCTTTGGGACATGTGTGGGAAAAGAAAACCCACATCAGACGTGGGCAGAAGTATGGAACCGTGGACGTGTTCTTTGAAACACCACAGGAGGCTAGAGAACACTCCATGGCCCCATTAAGAAGTGCCGACATCACACTCGTCCCAAGCTATTGTGACCAGAGAATCGTAAAGATCAGGGTCACCCACGTTCCACCGGCCATCGAAATTCCCTGGCTAATAGCTGCCGTCCTCGCCGGCATTGAAGCCAACACCAAGATAATCGAAATAGCGAAAGAAAAGCAGTAGAACTGGTCCGGATCAAAACAACCAAAACGATACACACTACACGGGCATTAAATTTGAACAACAACCAATTATTACACTACATCCAACACAACACCAGCATCGCAGAAAAAGACTACACAACCCAAAAATTCACACCACCTCCACACATACAAATCACTCGCATCACACAGAAAACGTACATGACACTAAAACAAAAATTCCCCAAAGACACCGGAGACTTCCGACAAGCACTCTCCAGAAGGATTTATAAGGACATCCTTCCTGAGGAGGCCACAAGCAGTGAAAAGGATTGAGAAACCGTCCTTCCTCTACGAGAAGTAAGGTAAGTGGTCTTTCCCATCTTTTCCACTCCATTTCAACATGACCTCACTTAGAATAGGCAGCATAAATGCGCGTGGCTTGGGGTCGTCATGGAAGCAGGGCCACCTGCTCAACGACCTCAGGTCACGAAACATAGATCTAGTGGCCATCAGCGAGACCAAAATCTCCGAAGCACGGGCCTTCGCACCGATCTTCGGCGGCTACGATGTGTTCGCATCTCCCAGCCGTCCAGGATCGGGGGAGGAGTTGCTGTGCTTTTTCGGAGAGGTTTGGATCTTGCCACACGGGCCATCTTCCTGGACCCAGAAGGTAAGTTGGTGGTGCTGGACGTGACCAGCGGAGCCGGGCAAGCTTTCAGGCTAGTGGCCGTCTATGCCCCGACAAGAGCAGGGCGGCCTGATTTCTTCCGGTGGTGGAGACCTTTCTTGGAACGTCCCGCTCTTTAGTGTTAGTGGGCGACTGGAACGGGATCTTAGATGCACGCTGGGACTGTGTGGGATTAGCGGATAGGGGAGGATGGTGCAAGAGTCTCACCAACCTGCTCAGGCGTTTTGAACTGTCTGACAGGTACCGATTGGATTTCCCGAATGTGCCAATGTGGACTTGGACAAATCGCATAGTGTCATCCAGATCATATCTAGATAGAGTATTTTGTAAGGAAATATATAGGTCTAGCATAGGCTGTCCACAATTCAAGATAGTCAGCTACACGGACCACAAATTTGTGATCTGTGTGCTTGACTTAGATAGGCTTCATAGACGAGGACCCGGCAACTGGAAGCTAAACGCGTCCTTACCAGCGCTCAAGGCCTACAGAGACCGGATTAGCGAACTAGTTAAGCCGGTATTGACGGGGGCCATCGTCAACAACAAGTGGTGGTTTGCTCTGAAAAGAGCGATTAGAATAGAGTCCATTAGGTTTAGTAAGACTTTAGCAATAGAGAAAAATAGAGCAGAGGGAGAATTAGTTAGAAAATTAGACGAGGCGCTTTGCAAAGGCAACGCGACCGACGTGCTTGCGGCGAAATTCGCCTTTGACCAATTCTTCAATGCAAAGCACGAAGGCTGCGTTGTCAGAGCTAGGGTGCGTGCTCTCAGACACGAGAGGTCGAAAGCCGTTCAATGGGCCCGAGTGGCGGAGGCAGGTCGTGGCAACACAGCCACGATCCGGTCTTTGGTGGACCACGACGGGCGCATGCTACTCGATCCCGGGCAAATGTGTGAAGCTTTTCAGCGACACTTCACTCAAATGTTCGGGGTCAGCGGCGGGCCGGATCGAGGGATGGACTTTAGTGTCTACCTCGACGGACTGCCGCGGATCTCGGCCCCTGAGGCGGAGTGTTGCGAAAAGCCGATAAGAGCCGCTGAAGTACGGGAGGCAATGACTGGCTGCACAAGGGGTAAATCGCCTGGTTTGGATGGTCTGCCCTATGAACTTTACGTACAGATGCCAGACTTGTTCGGAGGCCATTTGGCGGACGTCTACTGCAACTGGCAACAGAGTGGGAGAATTCCCAGCTCTGTGAGCCGAGGAGCTGTGGCGCTGCTGAGAAAGGATCCGAACAACGGGGATAACATAGATAATTTCAGTCCCATAACTCTGCTAAACACAGAGTTCAAGATGTTGGCCAAGGTGCTAGCAAAGAGGTTGGCGCTTGTCGTTGATGGTCTGGTGGGAGAGGCGCAGACATGCGCGATTCCCGACAGATCCATCCACGACAACCTCCACCTCATGCGATACATCGTAGAGAGTGTAGCTAGGGAACCTGGCACGGGTGGGTCCTTGATCAATTTAGATGAGTCGTTACCTAGCCGCAGTCCTGAGGGCGGCTGGCTTTGGGCCCGTCTTCAGAGGCTGGATCGCTGCCATGCACAGTGACATCTGCTCTGTGGTGAGAGTGAACGGTCACCTTTCGGAACCGTTCAACATCATGCGCTCGGTCCGCCAAGGATGTCCCCTCTCGTCCCTCTTGTACGTATTGACTCTGGAGCCATTACTGCACAAACTGAAGACGTTGAGGAGGGTCCCGCGCGAACTAGGATGCAGAAGATCCGTGTCAGCATATGCGGACGATGTCACCGTAGTGGTGTCGAACGCCAAACACATCGAGGCGATCGGCACTACACTAAGAGAATACGAAGCGGTGACGGGAGCAATGATCAACCAGGAAAAGTCAGTGGGCCTGCAGCTCGGCACCTGGAGAGGCAGGTCCATGCCGTCCAACAGCGTCGTCGGGCGCTGGACGGACGGACTGGTTAAATTGCTAGGGGTCTGGTTCGGTCCAGACCTCCAGACGGACACAAACTGGGACGAGGTGACGAGTAGGGTGGCTTCTCTCACCCAGAAATGGACGGAGAGGAAGCTATCCCTGAAAGGTCGAGCGGAGGTGGCTAACGCGTACATCGCGTCCGTCATCCACTACCGCCTGACCGTTGTACCTTGTCCTAAGCCCCGCATGACTGCGCTGGAGCGTTTGCTCTTTCGCTTTTTGTGGAAAGGACGCGCTCCGATGGTCAGGCGGTCCATTTGCTGTTAACACCCGCTACGTGGAGGGATGGGCATGCCGTGGCTGATGATGCGCAGACACGCGCTCAGGCTTCGACATCTCCACCTCTTCCTCGACGGTGATCAGGTGTGGTCGCCGTTTGCTAGACACGTCTTTCCCCAGCTCGTCTCCTTGACGGAGCTGCAATCCTGGATCAAGGGAAGACCGAGAGGGAGCGCTTGGAGACTGGAATGTCTTCAGGCGCTCGCAGCCCTCGACCAATCGGGCAATGTGATCGGTGGAAACCCCACCTTGGCGTTCTATAGAGGATTAGTGGAGGTGAAGAGCGACGACGTACTTGGAGAAACTCTAGGCGTCGACGAAAATCAACTAGCCAATCTCTTCGGAAGGACTTTCGGGGCGGGGCCTATGGACAACTACCAGAAATCCCTGGCCTGGCAGTGCTACCGAGGAGCTTTGCCAGTTCGGAATAAACTCTACAGGCATGGAGGTGCCGTCACCCGGGCATGTCCGAGATGCGCGCAGGGCGACGAAACCGTCCTGCACGCACTCGTCCAGTGTCCGAACATTGCTGACTTGTGGGTTTATGTCGAACACCTGCTGTCACGTGTAGGACGGATCCAACTATCAGCTGAGTCCATCGTGAGGATTGCCCCACCCTCTTCCTTTAGCCGAGAAGGGCAAGCAGTTTTTATCTGTCTGGTGGCCATGGCGAAAGAGATAGTATGGTGGACACGTTTGAAAGGACTGAAGACGAGCACTTACCTCTTCGATGATTAACTTTTTCAAATTTCATTTGAAAAGGAAAATCAGGGTAGAGAGGGAAGTGCTCTCTGCCCAGAATTTTGTTGAAAGATGGGTGAGAGAAGCAAGTATGGCCCGAGTGAATGGGCCTACTCTGAGTATGTGTCTGTAAATTAAAGGTGGAAAACTCGGAGAGGGCACTTGCCCTGGTTGTCAGGGTCGCTGTGGATTTTTAATGGGCTTTCTCCACAAATGTCCCTCGGAAGTCTCCCCCCTATTGGGGAATTTTTCATTGTTATTTTTTATTACATCCTCTGTTTTTTTTACACGCAGAAATGCCCATTTGTACCGTCCTGTACTGTCCTGTACTGTCCTTAAAGTCTACTTTATGTAAACCCTTGTGGTTAATAAAGAAAGCATTATTATTATTATTATTATTATATATATATATATATATATATATATATATATATATATATATATATATATATATATATATATATATACATATATATGTATCATATGTATGTTTGTATGAATGAATGTATGTATACGCCACATAATTGCTCGAAGAAATGTAGCTAATGATGAAGTATAAATAATGACGACGTATAAAATGAGCTGTGGACAATGAACGATAATGAATGTTGAATTAGCGCCCACCATTTTGACGGCACACCGCGAACGGAAAAGAAGAAAGTACAAAACGATGTGTGTCTCTTTATGAAGTCTCAGTTTTGTTCTGCTGTCATATCTGATCAAAGCATTGTATAGCGCAAGACTGCCTTCCCCCTCTTCCTCTCTCTCTCTGTCTCTCTCTCTCTCTCTCTCTCTCTCTCTCTCTCTCTCTCTCTCTCTCTCTCTCTCTCTCCCTCTCTCTCTCTCTCTCTGCATAAATATATGATATATGTATGTATGAATGTTTATATTTACGTATGTATATATGTATATTTATCTCTATAAATATGCTTCAGTTAAAAAAGATATATATATATATATATAAAGATATATATATATATATATATATATATATATATATATATATATATATATATAAATACATCTTTGTATATGTGTGTGTGTATATACATATATATATATATATATATATATATATATAAAATAAAATAACAGGAGGCTGGACTGGTGTAAATCCTTGAAAGGTTTATTATAATATGATCATTTCAATGACCGGGTTCCATATGAATCCGGTGATATCATCAGGTATTGGAATATAACATAGTAATATGTAAAAAACCATGGGTCCGAAAAATCACTTTGTGGGCGACTGGCCGAGATAAAGGCAGATAGTTGGTCAGTCGTCCTTTTTTTCTCTGTCTCTGATTTTTCGGACCCATGGTTTTTTACATTTTCCTTTGTTATATTCCAATACATGATGATATCACCGGATTCATATGGAACCCGGTCATTGAAATGATCATAGTATAATAAACCTTTCAAGGATTTACACCAGTCCAGCCTCCTGTTATTTCATTTTATGTATAATTAACTCCGTATTCGCAACACCAACTACACAAGAGAAGATGGGTGAACTGCACTGCGTTGAGTACTCTTCACAATATTACACCAGGATTGACCATACGGAATGACCAGTTCTATCCAGTGGTGAACCAACAAATCTAAAGAAATATATATATATATATGAGATTATTGAACTTTGCTTGAAGCATTGTGGAATAATAAGGTAAATTTCTTTAAGTCGTTTGGAAGCCTCGACAATGCAAATGGGTAAATCTCCGGGTAACAAGATCCGGTGGTGGAGAGAGAGATGTAAGTGGGTGTAAGTTGATAGCAATAAATACCAGAGTGTAATGTTCATCGATAAAACCCCTAGAGGTGAATTAGCTTACAAATTTAGAAGAGCCCTAGATAAACATAAACTCAATATTAAGATAGTAGAAAGACCAGGTACCTCCATAAAACACTTATTAGCAATACAAACCCTTTTCAGAGACCTCCCTGTATACATAAGAAATGTATAATCTGTAAACTAAGCCCCTATATTAACTGTAAAACTAGAAATGTAGTATATAGTATGTAGTATATATGTACGGAAGGACAATGTAGAGATAAGAATATAGTATACATAGGTGAGACAGCTCGTAGTATAGGGGAACGGATAAATGAACACTGGCGAGATCTTCAAGATAGTAAAGAATCATCTGTACTCCACCAACATGCTAAAATAGAACATAAGGGTAAATTAGAGAACATAGAAATAAAAATAGAATCTACACACAGAAAAGACGCAATGTTTAGACAAATCACAGAGGCAATAAACATAAATGAACTCCAACCAAAATTAAATAGAAAACATGAATGGAATAGCAACATCACAACTTACAATTAAGGACAAAATGAAAACACACACGCACATAGAACAAACAACCAACCTGTAACATGTAAATAAACAAATAAATAAACGAATATAAACACACACAGACACCCGGATGTAACACATGCGCAAACTAAGCACACAACAC
>OZ024741.1:172404193-172409193 GCA_964016885.1 Eledone cirrhosa
ATGACATACTCAACCACTTGCCCATCCTAGGATCTAGGATGCAACCATGTTGTCTTGTGGTTTGCAGGTCGTTGAAAAAAGGTGTTAGTGTTGATAAGATCAAATTCCTTGTAGAGTGAAAGCAGCCTTGGCCCATTGTTCCAATTCTATTATACCCAAGAATATCATGCTATGATTCCTGGTCACTTGTAACTCTAACATTGAAATTTCCCATCATGATGAGCTTGTTCTTCTTGGGAAGAGTGGAGACGACTGTATGAAGTTGACCATAACCTTTTACAATATCCTGTTCAAATGAATAAAGAGTCGGGGCATAACAACTTACTAATGTAACAGAGGTGTTGAGTTCTAGATCCAGAGAAAGATTTATGACGCGATCACTGACACATTTGGAGAATGATGTTAGGGATCTAACAATCTCAGATTTAATGACAAAACGAACACCAGATTAACGGTGCCAATGAAGACCGATCTTCGTTTCAGGTATGTAATGCTGTCCTAGAGTGTTCTCACATGCCAAGAATCTATATATATATAAACATGATTTGTTTCCGATCGTAACATGGTGGATAGCTAAATGTATTCGTGAGTGAATAATGATATTATTAATATTCGGTTTATTTGCAAGCAAATAGCCTCATAAATGTTATATTTATATACGTCTCTGGTGACCCCATAGTATTTCTTCCTACTTGGTGTAAGAAAAGACTTAATAGACGAATTTATTGGCTATGGAAAACAAATGGACAAACCTGAATCATTACAAAATAACTCAGTTAAAAATGGAACTTTTTATGATGTCTAATGACAACATAAACCGTGAAGAGGTGCTAAGGTAGTGGCAGAATTGAAGTGAAATTTGACTTTAAATAGAGATAGAATTAAAGCATACTAAAATAGAATGTAAAAAATATTGGCAAAGGGAAACAAGATCAACTCCTCATTGATAAAAAATAACCAGAAACTGTAAAGAAAGACAGACATAGTTAGCTACGACCTGGATTGATTATAATGAGGCTTTTGATATCATTCCACATTCCTGAATAATAAAATCATTCCTCAAAAATAATACGAAATCCCGAGAGACATAATTCCCAATAAGCGGCGAAAAGATTGAAAAAGTCAAAATAAAGAAAGGAATATTTTAAATGGATAACATATATTTAAGATCAGACTTATCACTATATTCCATAGGAAGGTGAAAGCAGGATATGAACTAGGAAAAGGAGACCAAACATTAGCCACCTATTATTTATGGATGACTTAAAATTATTTGCTGAGAAGAAAACACAACTTGACATTTGATGAACATCATACTGGTATTCATCGAAGACATAAGAATATAATTTGGAATGAACAAGTGTGATACCTTTACTGCGAAAAAAGGTCAAATCGTCTGAGATAGGAATAATTGCGTTTCCTACAAATGAAAGAATAAAACAAATAGATAAGAAAACCTGGCAAAAGTATTTAGGAATTTTAAAAGCGGAGAGTAAAGTGACAAAAAAGTGAAAGAAATAATGGAAAATGATTATAAAAGAATGGCGGAGAAGAATATCAAAATTCCGTCTGAATACTAGAAACGTCATCACAGCTATCAACACATCTGCTGTCGTGATCATTTGATATAATGTTGGTATCGTCAACTGGAGCTATATGAGAGTTGCTGTCAATGTAAAACTTGTTCATAAATAGATGATATTTAAAGACTATAAAACTATACTAATTAGTGTAGAACGTTGTGTTATAATGGAGGGATACTGTCAGAGTATATCAGAAAGCAATAAAATAAAACTGATGGCTGTGAAAAACTAACAAACGATAAACTGAAGAATAAAAGCAGATATAATGGAAAGTGGAAAAGGAAAACTGAAGGAAAAAGGAAGTATGGAATTTTCTTCGCCGTATTTAGGAACACTCGAACTTGCGAGTCATTAAGGAAAAGAAATGTTAAGTAAGTCACACAAATCGCTATAATAGGATCACAAAGACAAGCTATAAGATTAGAGTACATGTAGACAAGAACAGTGTATTTCTTCTATGTTGGTTATGTGGCGAAAAAGAAAAGAGTGTAGTTCACTAAATAACAGCGTGTATACATCTGGCATAGAAAATAATACAAAGGCTGGAAACACAACACAATTGCATTAGATATACACTGGTTGTTGTGTAAAACAGTATAGAAAATCATCAAAGTATTATGAACAAGAATTTTATTGGAAATGGAAATTCAGGCAGACAAAAAAAAATAGAATATTCAAAACAAGATATAATCATTATATAAGATAATAGATATAATCTTCACATTCGGCAATAAGATGAAGCGTAAAGAAAACAAGAAGATACATGAATAGCAGGATCTAAAGTAGGAATTAAAAAGACTATGAAAATGCAAAATCGCAGCGCATGCTGTCTTTAACTCAACACAATCACACCTAGTGTATCCAAACCTTTGATTTTGTTCCCACTCCACACATTCTTCCTCTAAATCAATGAAGTACTCGTCGTTACCTCCAACTCCGCAAGCTTACTGTCTCGTTTCCGACTCTACTGTTATCTTAGTGGCTTGTGCTCCTTGGCTCTGGTTGGTCTCAGATCCCCCTCACTCAAGCACTCTCGACTCACTAGTGTCTCAATCCCCCCCCACCCCACCATCCATGTTGTACCCATTCAATAGGACCCGCACTAATCAGTACGACCAGACCTTCCTCTCCAGAACGTGAACAATCTGGAATTCTTTCCCTGCACATATTTTTTCATGCAGCTGTGCAACTGTTGACTTGCAAATATCAAAGAGCATTAATCGCATAGAAATCACGGTCTTCGATGGTTTTCGAGGGACTTGGATACAACACATTTCTTCACACCAATTAAACGAAAGATTTAAAAGACATTACTTGTCAACACGATATCGAAGTATTCTCTACATAATTGTGCTATCTGCTAGAAATAGCAGGCAAATTCTCTCAAATTATACCCTGCTGTCTTAAACTGATAATGAAGTAATGATTTAAGCATTAAAAATCAAGAGCACATACATCTGTTAAAACGACAGGAAAGTCCAGATATATTTACTAAGATATTTACTCGATTAGAGATGATCTTGGACGACAAAACAACAACAAAACCTATGTTTCGATTAAGGTACTTATGTCACCAGTATTACAAATATTGTTCATGTTCCATCTAAAAGCCATTCTTGCTATCATCTTATTGGATAGAGATACAAAGTAGCTACACATTTTCCTACACCTCAATTCCTCTTCACCATACTCTACCATACGTGTTATTGATTTGCTGAAACAAGAACTCGTCTCTCTGAAAGGTATAGATCTTAAAACCACATTAAATGCTATATTTTTATTTATATAAATATATATGTTTGTCTTTGTTTTTTCACTTTCTACTTTAGTGGTTTTAATTCTCCATCTTCAGAATTCGTGTTGCCAATAAGATTTGCAGTGCAGAAAGTGGGCTGAATTCTATGATTGGCTTCAGATATTCCATTTTAGAGGGCTTTGTAAAATTTACAATTAATATTGTAAGCAATAGTAGTCCCAGACACAAGTTTTCTGATGATCAGTTAAGACTCACAAAAGAGTGTAGGTTGAACTCTGGCAGGTCAAATATAGTAGGAGACTTCATGCAAAAACATCATTTAAGTTAGTGTTCCTTTTTTTTTATCCCCGTGTTAACTCTGATTGAAAACATACTTTAACTAAAATCATTCTATTCGGTAAGTATATATAAATATATGTGTGTGTGTGTGTATTGAGTACTCAGCTGTCAACCACATACAGATATATATATATATATATATATATATATATATATATATATATATATATAAATTCCCGAGATCCATGGACGAGTTCTTTCCAGCGGTCTCTGTCCCTCATTATCGCTGCCATGTCCTGCGTCTCTAATAGACCAGTGTCTGTCCTTAAGGCATCAACATACTTTAACCTTGGTCTTCCTCTTCTAGTGTGTCCATGTATATATACACGCACATAAACACACACATACATATATATGTAATATATATTACATATATATATATATATATATAGTAATTGTTTCTACTTTTTGCACAAGGCCAGCAATTACCCAGTACATTACTGGTACTTTATTTTAACGACCCCGTATGGATGAAATATATATATATATATATATATATATATATATGGCGGTGAATTGGCAGTATCGGTAGAGGCTCGGACATGCTTTCCAGCATAGTTACGTCCCTTTATGATCTGAGTTCAAATCCCGCTGAGGTTAACTTTGCCTTTCGGGGTCGATAAAATAAAGTACCAGTAATGTACTGGGTAATTGCTGGCCTTGTGCAAAAAGTAGAAACAATTACTATATATATATAGGGCTATTTCTGGACGGCTATTTCAGTCCTGAAATATCCATCGAAACGGCTTGAGCTCTGCCGTCCGGGTCAAACATTTTCCTTTTATCCACTCTACTACACTAAGTATTGTATACTCTGGTGCGTTATGGTCCACCTGGTTCCTTACCACACTTCCTTCGTTATATATATATACAGTATATATATATTTATATATATATATATATGTGTGTGTATCTGTATGTGGTTAACCGCTGAGAGAGAAGAGTACTCAATAACGAAGTAGACTTTAAATGATATCAATTTTATTCCAGAGTAACAAGACTCACGCCTTAATTAGTGATTAAAAATTAATATTATTTAAACTCTACTTCGGTATTGAGTACTCACGCGTCAACCACATACAGATATATATATATATATATATATATATATATATACACGCACACAGACACATAAACACACACACACACACATACATATATATATATATATAATATATATTACATATATTTACATATATATGCGCGAGTGCATGTGTGTGTAATTTACACATTCATGCTTTTTGTATTGTTTTGTATTTTTGCATTCTTCGATCACAGAGTTAAAAACATTCTCTTCCCTTTCTGTGTATATTTCAAATTCG
>OZ024741.1:172414193-172441693 GCA_964016885.1 Eledone cirrhosa
TTGAAGGCTGTCCTCCACAATGGAAACACGTTCCCGACACTGCCCCTAGCTCATTCAGTCTGCCTGAAGGAAGATTACTACAGTGTGAAAGTCCTCTTGGAAGCTCTACAATACAACCAGTACAATTGGGAAATCATTGGAGACTTCAAAATAGTGGCTTTCCTGCTTGGACTCCAAGGAGGCTCTAACAAATTCCAATGCTTCCTCTGCTTTTGGGACAGCAGAGCCACCTCTGACCACTACAAAAGAAAGAACTGGGAGCAGCGAACAGAATTCGTAGTTGGGACCCGGAACGTCATGTGGGAGCCACTGGTTGATCCCAGGATTGTGCTCATGCCGCCACTGCACATTAAGTTGGGGTTGATGAAGCAGTTTGTGAAGGCTCTCAACCAAGAAGTACCTTCTTGAGTTCTTCCCCAAGTTATCTGAGGCCAAAATCAAAGGTGGAATTTTTGTTGAACCTCAGATAAGGGTGTTTGAGTCTACCGAGTTCTCCAATAAGCTCAATAGGATTGAGAAAACAGCATGGAACTGTTTCAAGGCAGTTGTTAAGGGCTTCCTGGGCAACTACAGAGCTGAAAACTACCAGCAACTGGTGCAGGATCTATAAATGCTCTTGGCGCCATGGGATGCAGGATGTCGTTTAAACTCCATATGCTGGACGCTCACCTGGAAAACTTCAAGGACAATATGGACGCCTACTCAGAAGAACAAGGCGAACGATTCCACCAAGATGTGAAAGAGATAGAGCGGAGGTACCAGGGCCACTACAATTAAAAAATGATGGGAAACTATATCTGGGGGCTAGTGCGGGAATGTGAGTTGGACTACAACCGCAAATCCAGGAAATCCAGTCATTTCTGACGTGTATAAGTTGTTTTCTAAGTGTTATTTGTTTTTACTTGTTTGCTTTTGATAAGCTTGTGTAATAAAATAAATATATACTCTGTTGATTTAATTATATGAACTGATAAATTTTTTAAAAATATGTTTTTTCTTGAAAAATATGAAATTTTCGAAATATCAAACTTCTAACCACAAACCCAGTTTCTGCAAATAATTACAAATAATTACCAATTTGCATATAACATGACTAGGCTGTATAACTACTGTTGAAACATTTGTAAGCACTCGGAATAAATTACCTTTTTTATGATGTCTACCTGTTATTATTCATTCTTTATCTACACTCCGGAATGCAGAAGGATCAGAAACTGAGTTTCTTCAACTATTCTTCCATAACTCGTTGAGTAACCCCTCACCGTACGTCAACTCTATCTAGTGTAGTAATTAACCATTACTGCATTCAGGATAATCCTAAGCATTACTTGCATAATCTAATATATATATATATATATATATATATATATATATATATATATATATATATATATATATATATATATATATATATATAATATATATATTAGATTATGCAAGTAATGCTTAGGATTATCCTGAATGCAGTAATGGTTAATTACTACATATATATATTATATATATATATATATATATATATATATATATATATATACATATATACAAAGTTATGTGGAAGCTTGTATATAATCCATAGATATACACACAAGTGGGCCCTTTAACTCATCAGTGGATGCCCAGGCAATATCAATATAAAAATCTACATTGATTTTAATATTCAGTGATGGTCTCCGTCAGTGCTAGAAGGGCTGCTAAGTTTGAAAGCCCAGCAATTCTTCAAAAAGAAATTTCACACTGTCCCCAAAAGGGAAGGGGATCATCGTAAAATATAAAATAATATACACGTAGGTCATTGAACCCTGTTAGGTATTCTAACCACGTGTTAAGAACTCAATTGGATATTAAAAAAATAAATATATGTACGTATTATTTATACACACATAGAGATATTAAAAAAATAATAAATATATGTACGCATAATTCATATATACATAGAGGTATTTTCTCAGATATAACAAATTAAATGAAGAAATATATATATTTTTACACAAGTATAGATACATACAAAGGCGTCCGAACGATACTAAGTTTTGCTCTATGAAAGAATTAACAAGGATCAACCCATTCAGAGCTTAATATAGTCATATCTGAGAAAAGTAAATCTTCACTGATAGCGAACAACGAAGAATTTTTCTATCTTGAAATTTCTTTCTTGACTGAGAAAGTTTCCTGGTGATTTGAGATTTCTCGCAATACTCGGAGTATTGCTATTTTCGCAATGAAACATCAGTAGGGTTGAACGCCTTTGTATGTATGTATACTTGTGTAAAGATATATATATATATATATTTCTTTATTTAATATGTAATACATTTCCCTATGGTAGAGTCAACATTTGGTCGAATAGGGATGATTTTTCAAGTAGTACGCAACCTGCCAATGTCGATGTCACTACCCTCCTGTTATCGCATATCTTTCTTGACTGAGAAAGTCTGCTGATGATTTGAGATTTCTCGCAATACTCTACTTGGAGTATTGTTATGTTCTCAGTGAAACTGAAGTAGGGGCATTAAAGTAAGTAGTTAAAGATTATTCACTTATCTTGTTTGCTTCTCCCAGGTATGATTATATATATATATATATATATATATATATATATATAAATGTAAGTATGCATGTATACGTACATACATATATGTATACAGACGTACAGTAGCATGCATATATATATATATATACATATATACATACATATGCATACAGGTACACATACATATATGCACGTATCAGTTTAGCGGCGCTTATTGTAACGTCGCTTTGTTCGTTTGTAAACAAACTGAACAGACTGAATTTATGCCATACGGTGTTAAGGCAACCACGTCACCTTTTTGTTCAACACTGACACAGGAACGATGTACTAGTTTCAAGCTTGTTAGCTATCATCAGCACCGTTTACCCATCTGCCAGATAGTTGAACGTTCGAAAGTATATACTTTCGTTATGAAAATTAACGGCTGAGCAGCCTAATTTGCATATTGAGTGAGTTAAATCGGTCAGGCATACCGAAAACGATAAATTGAAGCAAAATGAAAACGAAATTTCATTTCTCACTCTTAGTATGGCACTTACTTAAATGTAAGTATGCATGTATACGTACATACATATATGTATACAGACGTACAGTAGCATGCATATATATATATATATATATATACATATATACATACATATGCATACAGGTACACATACATATATGCACGTATCAGTTTAGCGGCGCTTATTGTAACGTCGCTTTGTTCGTTTGTAAACAAAGTGAACAGCCTGAATTTATGCCATACGGTGTTAAGCTGAACAGCCTGAATTTATGTCATACGCTGCTCAGCCGTTAATTTTCATAAGGAAAGTATATACTTTCGAACGTTCAACCATCTGGCAGATGGGTAAACGGTGCTGATGATAACTAACAAGCTTGAAACTAGTACATCGTTCCTGTGTCAGTGTTGAACAAAAAGGTGACGTGGTTGCCTTAACACCGTATGGCATAAATTCAGGCTGTTCAGTTTGTTTACAAACGAACAAAGCGACGTTACAATAAGCGCCGCTAAACTGATACGTGCATATATGTATGTGTTACCTGTATGCATATGTATGTATATATGTATATATATATATATATATATGCATGCTACTGTACGTCTGTATACATATATGTATGTACGTATACATGCATACTTACATTTAAGTAAGTGCCATACTAAGAGTGAGAAATGAAATTTCGTTTTCATTTTGTTTCAATTTATCGTTTTCGGTATGCCTGACCGATTTAACTCACTCAATATGCAAATTAGGCTGCTCAGCCGTTAATTTTCATATGGAAAGTATATACTTTCGAACGTTCAACTATCTGGCAGATGGGTAAACGGTGCTGATGATAGCTAACAAGCTTGAAACTAGTACATCGTTCCTGTGTCAGTGTTGAACAAAAAGGTGACGTGGTTGCCTTAACACCGTATGGCATAAATTCAGGCTGTTCAGTTTGTTTACAAACGAACAAAGCGACGTTACAATAAGCGCCGCTAAACTGATACGTGCATATATGTATGTGTACCTGTATGCATATGTATGTATATATGTATATATATATATATATATGCATGCTACTGTACGTCTGTATACATATATGTATGTACGTATACATGCATACTTACATTTAAGTAAGTGACATACTAAGATTGAGAAATGAAATTTCGTTTTCATTTTGTTTCAATTTATCGTTTTCGGTATGCCTGACCGATTTAACTCACACAATATGCAAATTAGGCTGCTCAGCCGTTAATTTTCATAAGGAAAGTATATACTTTCGAACGTTCAACTATCTGGCAGATGGGTAAACGGTGCTGATGATAGCTAACAAGCTTGAAACTAGTACATCGTTCCTGTGTCAGTGTTGAACAAAAAGGTGACGTGGTTGCCTTAACACCGTATGACATAAATTCAGGCTGTTCAGTTTGTTTACAAACGAACAAAGCGACGTTACAATAAGCGCCGCTAAACTGATACGTGCATATATGTATGTGTACCTGTATGCATATGTATGTATATATGTATATATATATATATATATATATATATGCATGCTACTGTACGTCTGTATACATATATGTATGTACGTATACATGCATACTTACATTTAAGTAAGTGGCATACTAAGAGTGAGAAATGAAATTTCGTTTTCATTTTGTTTCAATTTATCGTTTTCGGTATGCCTGACCGATTTAACTCACTCAATATGCAAATTAGGCTGCTCAGCCGTTAATTTTCATAAGGAAAGTATATACTTTCGAACGTTCAACTATCTGGCAGATGGGTAAACGGTGCTGATGATAGCTAACAAGCTTGAAACTAGTACATCGTTCCTGTGTCAGTGTTGAACAAAAAGGTGACGTGGTTGCCTTAACACCGTATGGCATAAATTCAGGCTGTTCAGTTTGTTTACAAACGAACAAAGCGACGTTACAATAAGCGCCGCTAAACTGATACGTGCATATATGTATGTGTACCTGTATGCATATGTATGTATATATGTATATATATATATATATATATATATATATATATATATATATATGCATGCTACTGTACGTCTGTATACATATATGTATGTACGTATTAATTCGTTGAAACTGCAGGAGGTTGAGATCCGTTAAGCAACTTTTAATGTTTGTGACTTGTTCGCTTTCATCCATTCTTTTTCTCCTTCCTATCTTTTCTTCCTTCCTTCGAGCCGCTGATCTCTGTCCTTCGAGGGAATAGTTTATCCAACGCCAATTTGACGGCATTCTGCTGTTCTAGCAGCTTCCATACTCCGAAGTTTCCCATTTTCCTGATAAAAATAAATATATATATATATGCACATATCCCGAATGAAACAGTTCTAGTCCTGTAGAAGCGATTTCTATATTATATATATATATATATATATATATATGTAGGAGGTGAGTTTTATTGTAGTACAATAAAGCAATGCAGATATCGGATAAGAAGCACTCTACAGTTTGTGGGACTGGAGTATGCATAATATAAGATCAAAAGATGGTTAAAGGAGTTCCATGTATTTTATTATGCGCATTTCAAAAACAAACATCATCAAACAATAATATTTGTGTTTTCATCAGATAAAACAGGAGAACATGATATGAAGGCTAAAAAACACTTGTTGATAGTGCAGTTTTAAATCAACATATGTTGATTTAAAACTGCACTATCAACAAGTGTTTTTTAGCCTTCATATCATGTTCTCCTGTTTTATCTGATGAAAACACAAATATTATTGTTTGATGATGTTTGTTTTTGAAATGCGCATAATAAAATACATGGAACTCCTTTAACCATCTTTTGATCTTATATTATATATATATATATATATATGTCTCTGCAGACCTTAATTGTTGAAGGGACCTTTCTGTTTTGTATAGCTTTATTCCTCTATGGAGTTTTCTTACTTATTTATTTAGTCTAACATCTATATATGCACCATGTGATTACTTTATCATGCATTAAATATCGTGTTATTTTTCTGAACTTTCTATACACACACACGCACACACACGCACTCACACACACACACAAACACACATACATATATAGTAGAATCGCATATGCTAAATATGATAAGCGAAAAAACTTCGATCAATGGAGATTATCGAAGTAATTTCAAAACAAGACTTTAATTTAACTGTTGTTTAAATCCAAATAATGCAAGCAATGGAGATAAGCCCTTTCAATATCGGTTAAACGAAGGTTTCTGGATTATTTATTGATAGCGTAGTTGGGTGTGGACCTTGTCGTAACGCCAGCTTAGTGAAAGGAACTGGCGTGTTAGGATCTTACTAGATCGTTTCGGCTAGGCGATTCACGTAGCAAATTTGTGTGGGTATAGAAGAAAAGCAATTGTTTGGAAAATATGTATGTATAAGTGTAAGAGACAAAAATACCCACGAAGAGCATTCTGCATCTATTGTGCATATATATGTATACAACATCAGATAGAAAGTAATTTGAGAATATGTCAAATATTAACATAAACACATTATTATCAATACCAGAAAAATATTATTAAAAGATTAGTTAAGTTCCATTCTACTATAAGGAGAAAAATATGGACTTTAATAAAATTATTACGAAATAAATGTAGAGCGTGTAAAAGACATTTGAGAATGTCCTCGAGAAAAAAATCAATGACGATGTACTAAAAATGACAAAAACGAAGGCAATTTTATTTCATATCCCCCCAAAAAAGAAAAAATATATTTGAATATTTAATTAGAAAAACAAATCTTGCAATATATCTTTCGTCCTCAAGTACATCATCTAAAATTTTCTAATCTAATATACACACAAACTATACAATGAAGTATTAACATTAGTATTACAATAAATATTAATTTGCTCGACACACAACTGTTCTTCGATTGCTAATTCAATCCCATCAGTGAAAGAAACACTTGTGTACATATAGCAGTCATTTCAATACAGCTCGATGATTGAATTTTCAGGACAAGCATGGAATTTGATATACGTACTCAATGTTCTATACATAGAGAGTGTTTTGCTGGTTTAAAAGCTTAATACGTATATTTCTTAATACATTGATCTGTATCTTATAAATACACATATGTACATATTCACAAACATATATTCAATCAATGGATATGAAACATTTGAATCATTGAGTTACTAACACGTCTATTGAAGATATGTTGCTATCATTATTAGCAGCACTCTGCAGTAAATTGTGTCAATGTATCTGGCAGGCAAAATAAAAAAGACAAGTTGAATAAGTTGAATTAATAGGATTTTCAGAAGAGTAGGGAACCTACTGGGAATCATTCTGTACCAATAATCATCTTCTTAAGACAAATTCATTTTAGTTGAGTGCAAATGTTTGTAATTTAGAAAAGACATGGTAATTTTGTCTCTTTCGCTCTCTCCCCTTCTGTCTCTCTCTGATGACACTGCGAGAAGCAGGCGAAACTCCAGAATAACAACACCCACTATTTCAATTTAATAAAATGAATATATATATATATGTGAATGTGTGTGTGTGTGTGTGTGTGTGTGTGTGTGTGTGTGTGTGTGTGCGTGCGTGCGTGCGCGCGCGTGTGTGTGTGTGTGTGTGTGTGTGTCTGTGTGTGTGTGTGTGTGTGTGTGTGTGTAGGGTGGTCTCCGGCGTGGCTTCAGCCGGATCGCTGGAACAGGTGAAAAAAAGTAAGAGTAAAAAAGAAAAGAGTAAAAGAGTAGAAGAGTATATATATATATATATATACAAATATAATTTCAGCGAGATTCATATTTCGGCTATGGTCGAAAACAAAGCGAAACACAATATCAGAGTTATGCTGGCAAGCGCTCCATGGACCATATAGAGACCAGAGCAATAAACATACGTTATAAAGGCCAAACAAACTTAGATGGCGGTCAAGAAGCCATCAACAACCTAAGCCAAAAAGACGAGGCAAGCCAAACAGGTCAACAAAATAAATGAAATATATATATATATATATATCAAAAATGGCGGGCTGCGTGGTTTCAAATGGCTTACATATGAATAAAATTAGTCCTTCATCAGTGATCTTCCAGCCTTCATTGGTATTTATTCGCTTTAAAGATCATATACCTCTGGTTGGTGCGAGCAATAGAGCAATAACTAAAGAAAGTTATTGGGACACGTAAAATAGGATGAAGCGAGCGAGACATGTAAACAAACATAGATGGTAATGCAACGGAAAGAGAAGAAGAGAAGAGACAAGTCCGTGATATCTATGAACTTAAGTTCTGTGAAATCATAGACGAGAGATAAAGACCTGGGTGAGATGTGAGCGAGAAAAGGATTTCACGCAGGTCAAACGGGGGGAAGTGAGAGAGGGTGAGTAGCAGAGTGTGAGTGAATGAGAGTGTGAGGAAGAGGCCAGCTGAGAGAGAGTGACTGGCTATACCTCTGGTTGGTGCGAGCAATAACTAAAAAAAAGTTATTTGGACACGTAAATTAGGGTGAAGCAAGCGAGACATGTAAACAAACATAGATGGTAATGCAACGAAAAGAGAGGAAGAGAAGAAACAAGTCCGTGATATCTATGAACTTAAGTTCTGTGAAATCATAGACGAGAGATAAAGACCACCCGAACTGGGTATTATGTGAGCGAGAAAAGGGTTTCACACAGGTCAAACAGGAGGAAGTGAGGGAGGGGGAGTAGCAGAGGGTGAGTGAGTGAAAGTGTAAGGAAGAGGCCAGCTGAGAGAGAGACTGGCAGAGGGGGTAAAAGGAGGGTGAGAGAAACAGAGAAAGGGGAGGCAGTAAAAAAAAATAGACAGGTCACAGCGGAGGAAAAAATATAAATATATGAAAAATTGCGGGCTGCGTGGTTGCAAATGGGTTACATATGAATAAAATTAGTCCTTCATCAGTGATTTTCCAACCTTCATTGGTATTTCTTCGCTTTAAAGATCATATACCTCTGGTTGGTGCAAGCAATAACTAAGAAAGTTATTGGGACACGTAAAATAGGGTGAAACGAGCGAGACATGTAAACAAACATAGATGGTTTGCATTACCATCTATGTTTGTTTACATGTCTCGCTCGCTATATGGATATAAAATATACCGAAGCCAGAACCAATCCAAACCAAACAGTGGGTGTTTTATTATATATTTCTAGCAATATTATAACAATATGACCCTCCCACAATATGACAATATTTATTTCAACACATGATTTCATATAAAAAATCTTGCAAAACAAATTCATAGCCGTATATATATATATATATATATATATATGTGTGTGTGTGTGTGCGTGTAAAAGTAATCAAAGAACGCCGACATACTCATACAATTTATTTGCTGACAATGTTTCATCCATACCATTTGGCAGGAATCATCAGAGCTTTATATACAAAAATACAGTGCTGAGTATAAGCTCTACCGAGCTTAGTCACATGAACATTAGAAATACAATAGAGGGCATCAAGAGGGAGATCGTGAATAGCGAGTATGGAGAGAGTGCATAGTGGGGTTGTTATTCAGCACTACAGCTAAATGCAATGGTACAGGCACATATTTTCACAAAATGCAGAAGCACGTGAGGGCACATAAAGGCAAAAAGTATAAACAATAGTTAAAACATATAATAAAAAGTAAAAGGAAAATAATGATATAAAGAGATAAAAAAATTTTAAAAATTAAAAAAGAAAAAAGAAAGAGAAAAAGTTTTAAAGCACACAAAAAACAGAGGAAGCTATGCGATGGTCACTATATATAACAGGTGATTTAGCTCTCCATAACTTAGAGTTATAGAAATACTAAAAGGCTCCCAAGATATATTCAGAAAGCCCAAATGGGATTTTATTCCTCCCCATAGTATACATAATCAAGGTATACTAGTAGTTTACGGAATTATGTGGAATATGGGTGCTAAACCTGTATATAGACAGGTACCACATAAATACAAGCCAAACACAAGCAAAGCGGGGTTAATGCATGATCAGGCTAAAGAAAAAATACATAACAGAAATGGTTTAGTTCCTGAAACATCACACATCGGGCGAGGAGTCACTACATATGTGTATCTACCGTAGAGGTTAGGCCAATCGGTTTCATATGCCTCGATTGTCTAGAGTTATGAAGATATTGGATTATCCGTAGATAATAATTCGGTCCACACTTTACAACATAAAGTAGATCATCCGTAAAGTGCAATCCAGACGGATATATACGATTACCAAAACAAAACATCACATATAGTAACATGCAATACAGGCTGAATATACACATAAAAAAATCCCCACATGTTCAAAATCCCAGATCGGATCGTGAAGTACAGTGTGTTCAAGTTGCAGCTCCAAATTCTGTACATCCAAAATCGTCACACCTAATCCAGCAGCGAACACATCAAAACAATGCCAGGTTAAGTGTAGTTGTAATTTACCGTTGACCAAACGCATACAGCACGTGGATTAACAATCTATACAAAATATACAAAATAGAAAAATAACACAAAGTGCTCAAATCAGTAAATCCACCATGTACCACGGTATGTCTATTAGGTAGGGTCATACGCAACAGGCATATAAAAAAATTATCTAAGACAGCTTACATACCCCGCAGAAATTTAGGAGTTCGGCTCCATAAAAAATAAACACACGCTACATATAAGCAAAAGGGATATTCAATGTGTTGGGAATTCAACAAATATAAATGTTTATAACTGATTCAGAGCACTCGACAGTTTTCTGGAGTATAATATTCAATGATATTAAATAAATCGAAACTATATTTATAAAACCATATTTATTCTATTATATATATTTCAAGGATACCAAAACTTTGGTACGCTTTCATCAGATAAAATACAAAGTTTGTTTTATAAATGTTGACATAACCAAGGAAAGATACCTTAACGGTTCAAGTTTTCCTTGGATAGTGAAGGGATAAGAGAAGAAAAGTCAGATATTTCAAATTATTAAGATGAGTATGCAAATGAGGTAGAGGTATAGGGCTGAAAACAACGTTATTTTAGACGCTATGCAGAATTTAAATGTATGAGTAGGAAGAAGAGCTTGTATTTACGTTAATTTAAAAGGAAAGATGGAATATGATTCCAGAATTTAAATTCATTTAGCTAAATTATGAGTTATAATAATGTATATATAATCAATTAGATTATATGAAGAATTATGGTTGTAAGTATATTTTATCTTATTACATTACAATAGGTTATAAGTATATAAATATATATATAAATTAATAATTGTGCATGTATAAGTATTATAGAAATAGAAATAATTTACAATTGTTAGTTGTTTACATGAGTTACGAAGGATGTTGATTTTGCATTCTACATAAAAAAAACAGGTGGTTCAAGTTGTAAGAGGAGAACAATTTGTAGATTCGAATATTTTGTTCCAAAATTGAAAATGTTTTCAGAATATTGTTAATTTAGCTAATTTATATAGTTTATCGTACATATTATATTATATGTTTATGTTTGCACGATTGAAAAGGGAAAGATAACTCCAATCTTGTTTGTCAACCGTTAAATTTGATGAATGATTTGCTCAGAAAATATATAGAGAAAATCATATATTATTGTCAGCTTATCTCCCTTTGTTTTTTGAAAAAAGAAGTGACATAGTCACTACTTTAAAGCAATAGCGTAAGGTCTTCAAAATGCTTTTAATTAAGCATACAGTGTATTACAAAATACATTATATATACATTCATATATATATCTCTATTTCAGAGCACCAATTCTAATTGTCAATTGTTGCTGGTCCGGCAACCGCTCTGTATAATCAGTTCCTGATTATTACTGGAATTCTATAAGAATCCAACATTCATAATTTTCAACAAACTAGGGCAGTGCTAATCTCTGAGGAATATCAACAGTATAAAACAGAGATCTGTCAGCTTATCTCCCTTTGTTGTTGAAAAAAGAAGTAAGTGACATAGTCACTACTTTAAAACAATAGCGTAAGGTCTTCAAAATGCTTTAATTAAGCATACAGTGTATTGCAAAATACACTATATATACATTCATATATATATATATCGCTATTTCAGAGCACCAATTCTAATTTTCATATATATATATATATATCCGTATGTGATTGATAGCTGAGCAAAAAGAGTATTTAACACCAAAATACAGTTACATTTCAGTGCATGCTACTTAGATATTATCCTGGAATCAATCATGGCCTTTACCAACATTTTCGAGGCAGATAAGATGTTACTGCTTGGAAATTTCAAAGCACATGAGGGAAGGAACGATATCAATTGGGCAAAAGAAGATGACCAATATGCTTCTTCTCTTGCAACTATGCACTGAATAAAAAGTTAAGCTTGTGCAATAAATACTTTCTTCCAACAAAGGGTATCCACAAAATAATTGAGGGTAGCCGGGGCAAAGTTTCAAAGCGCATTAATGTGTCCAAATTGCAATGTTTAGAAATGCGTGATACTCTTCATAATGTACTTAACAACATTGTCTTTGATGGAACTTGAATCAGTTTAAAACACTGGTTTACGATACTGGGTTGATGTACTCGGTTTTAAGAAGACAACATGATGCTGCAATCACCGGACTCATGGAAAAGAAGAGAAGAACAAACTGTATATGAAGTACCTTGTTGCAGTGTGAACCATATTTGAGAAAAATAAACAAAGTCATTACTAAATATGGAACACAAGAGATGAAGAATACCTGGTGGTCTGAGGTTTTAGCCGAAAAACAGTAAGCTTATTACTGCAGAGATCTAAAGGCAGTATATTGCACAATAAGGCAAATGATTGGCCCACAAAGTGCTCCTATTGAAATCTTAAATCTTTTCTTTAAACATAATAACAAAAATTCATTAAAAAAAATTACCAATTATCATTTATATTTTATAATTCATAAAATAATGATCTAGTGTTTCTTGCATAAAACTAGCATATGAACAGCTTTTAGAATGTGTAAAGGCCGGGAGATTTTTATGTGGCTCATATTCGGTATCCTGAGTCAAAGGAGTCTCGTCTTGAGGTATTCAGTCATTTCAAAAACTTTTGTTTACGGCCTTTTGTCGACCTTGAGAAAGCATATGACAGCGTTCTTCGGGACCTGCTATGGAAGTCTGTGCAGGAGTATGAGATGGATGGTCACCTTCTTGCTACCTTGATATCTCTATACGAATGCCCGAGTATTTGTGTTCGGATAAATGGTGCTAAATCGAAACCATTCAGTGGGGGAGTCGGACTCCGCCATGGGTGCGTACTCTAACCCGACCTGTTCATTATTTACATTAACAGTATTGACATGCGCAGCCGGGCTTGAAGTGATATCATGACTGGCGGGTGTAAAATCAGTCGGCTGGAATTTGCAGACGACATGGTGTTACTTATTTCGACAGAAGAGGATGTTCGACTTGCATTTTATACGTTTGATTCCGAGCGCTGAATGGCTGGAGTGAAAATCAGTGCTGCAAAAACTGAGACACTCATCCTCTCAATGATGCCTGCGCAATGTATACTACGTGTGAATGGAGTTCCACTGAAGCACGTAGATAGATTCAAGTATCTAGGGGCCGTGTTCACGAGTGATACAAGGCAGGAGATTGAATTAAGTGCAAGAATTGCAAAAACTAGTGGAGTAATGCACCATTTTCAGAATTCAGTATTCAGAAGAAGGAAGGTAGCCGTTAAAGCGAAACGCGTTATCTTGAATTCGGTTTTGTGCCAACTTTTACCTATGGTCATGAATTTTGGGTTATAACCGAAAGAATACGATCGCGAATACAAGCGTCTGAAATGGGGTTCCTCGGACGTGTCTTTGGAGCAACATTTCACGATAGAGTGCGTAGTTCGGAGATCAGAGAGTCACTTCTGGTAGAACCGCTACTTCTCCGAATTGGGAGTTCACAGCTCTGATACTATGGCAATGTGGTTAGATTGTCTCAGGAAAGAATCGCTAGACAGATTTTACGGGCCAAATCAACCGGCAAGGAGACCCAGGAGACCCCAAACAAGATGGTTTGATAACATCCATGAGCTTGGCTGGTTTCACTTCACATCCAGCCGGATCAGTTAGAGACCGATTGTTCCTGACAGGACCCGCCGGAGGGAGTAGTTGGGGACTCTGCACTCATCACCTTCTCAGGAATAAGTGGGAGAAGAAGAAGAAGAAGAAGAAGAAGAAGAAGAAGAAGAAGAAGAAGAAGAAGAAGAAGAAGAAGAAGAAGAAGGCGTTGGGTGGCCTTCATTAGCTCGAAAACCAGTACAGTGGAATTTTAATTACATAACAGTCGATAACAGCGTCGTCAGTTTTTTCATATGTTGCGCACTTGTCTTCGGCAAAATGCCAATGGTGCAATACTACCCTTCAGATAGCTTCTCTTTCTCACGCACACATCTGTTATCATCAATTTTCGTGGTGGACCAGATTCATGAAATGGTTAATCCCAGATAATTTCCCAGAATTTCTGTACACAATGAACTTAATGCTACCCAGGTCTTTCCCCTTTATTGTTCATTCACTTATATGCTTTTCAGATATCACGGATGAGCAGAATATTGTCAAGCAAAAGAGCAGCTTTAAGATCGGGTGTCTTGCATATTGAGCCTTGAAAATAGGATTGGAAATTCTATTCGACGATATCCTAGATATGAGAGCAGAAACGTTTATCCTCTCTTATCTTCATTTAACGAAATCCAGATTCCAAGCTCCAAGCACATTTCTGTATTCATCAATTACAGCCTTGTTGAATTTATAGCCGAAACCTGAAATTAAGGTATTGAGAAAATCAATAAGTAACACAATTACAGCGTGGAAGCGTCACGTTTAGAAGCACAAAAAATCTAAACATTACATTAATTTAATTGTTGGTGTCAAACATTTAACATGAAGAAATAAATGATAAAAATGAAATAAAGATAAATGATTTTATGTGATTTTCAATGGCTAACATGACTCTCTTCCACGCTATAATTACAACATAGGGTCTCAGATCAAGTCACTCGCTAGAAAAGTACAACTCAGATAATCAAAATTTAAGTCAATTAAGTATAGGTTTTTCGACTTATCGGGGATATGTTTTGATTTATGAAAACATTGTCAGTTAGGAATTACTACACTTTGCCACTAGCTAACGGATACTTATTCAAGCAGAGAAATAGTGAAGCCTAGAAGCCCACTTAGATGTTGCAAATGTTGCAGTTTTTTTTATTTTATTTTTATTACCAATCAGCATTATCGTCTCGTTTGACTTGTTGAGAGATCTTGAAATATCGAATAATGGTATATATATATATATATATATATATATATATATATATATATATATATATATGTATATATATATATGCAAAAGTTCTATTTAAATTGTTGGGATACAACAAGCAAATATTTTTATAACTGATATAAAGCACTCGACAAGTATTTGGAGTAAATATACGATATTAACAAATGGAAACTATATTTATAAAACCATATCTATTTTATTATACATATTTCAAGGATACCATGTTAAATTATGGTATGCTTTCATCAGACAAAATACAATATATACCAGTTTTATAAATAAATATTGACATACCCTTTCAAAATGCAACCGTTACTTTTGGAAGACATCTACTGGAATATGTGTACTATCCTGATGTCTTCCACAAGTAACGGTTGCATTTTGAAAGGGTATGTCAATATTTATTTATAAAACTGGTATATATTGTATTTTGTCTGATGAAAGCATAGCATAATTTAACATGGTGTCCTTGAAATATGTATAATAAAATAGATATGGTTTTATAAATATAGTTTCCATTTGTCAATATCGTATATATATATATATATATATATATATATATATATATATATATATTATGCATGTTTGTTGCATATTATATATAAATAATACATATCTGTTGCATATATTATATTTATATATATGTGTGTATGTGTGTGTGTGTCTATATTTCATTAATGATTCATCGATGATCACATTTCTATAACCAATGATATGCACTGCTAAATGGGTAGCACTAATTAGGTTTGAAGCAAAACAAATAAAAATATTAACTACTCTCTCTTTCTTTCACCCTCTCTCACCCCCCCTCTCTCTCTCTCTCTCTCTCACCCTCTCTCCCTCTCTCGCTCTCTTAGTCTCATTCTCAGTCTCTCTCACTTTCTCTCTCTATCTCTCTCTCTATCTCTCTCTCTATCTCTTTCACTGAACTCCTTCTGTCTCCCACTATACCTTCTCCCTTCTGTTTCTTTTTTCCGTATGCATGAGTAAATATGCTTCAGTGGTGGAAAATCGATTTTCCATCTGCAATATGACATCTTGTTATCGCTTAGATCGAAACAATACTAGAATTGTTTACTGTTGCTATTCAAAAAAATACAACTTATAAAACTATATATGCAGCCATTTTTCCCGTTTCATTTTTGTTTGGTCACACGCATTCACATACATACACATACACACGCGAATATGTGTGTTTATACTTTTATTTGGTGACACGCATTCACATACATATACACATTCACACACATTCACACACATACACACATTCACACACATTCACATACACACGGGAACATGTGTTTAGTCTTTTGTTTGGTCACACAGTCACATTCATACACATACACACGCGATTATATGTGTTTATACGTTTGTTTGGTCACACACATTCGCATACACACAGATACACACGCGATTGTATGTGTGCTTATACTTTTGTTTGGTCACACACATTCGCATACACACAGATACACACGCGATTATATGTGTGTTTATACTTTTGTTTGGTCACACACATTCACATACATACACATACACACGCGATTATATGTGTTTATACTTTTGTTTGGTCACACACATTCGCATACACACAGATACACACGCGATTGTATGTGTGTTTATACTTTTGTTTGGTCACACATTCACATACATACACATACACACGCGATTGTATGTATGCTTATACTTTTGTTTGGTCACACACATTCACATACATACACATATACACGCGAATATATGTGAATTTATGTATATCTATATATACATTATACACGGACACATACCAATCTAATGTTCGTCTACAATATGCATGTATGTAGATAGGTTATTAGGTAGGTGAGTAGTTGTGCATGTATGTATGTATGTTGGGTCACCCTTCAGTGATCCTGGTAACATGTAACCCAGTACACCCTGTCGGCGACAAAACCGGCACCCCACCAAGTTTACTTGGTGAGGAGGGGTTTTTTGGACATCCTGCAGCACAAAAAAACAAAACCTGATAAAGGGTGGAAGAACTCATAAGAGTCAACGGCCATCCAACAATGTGTAAATATGCATATAGATATATTCATGTTTATATATATATATATATATATATATATATATGTGTGTGTGTGTGTGTGTGTGTGTATGCTATTGTATGTATATGTGCAAGGACAGAAATAATCGGGCGGGATACCCGATCGCGCGGTTAAACCACTGGGAGTGAAGGACCCCTAGCCTTAGTCTGGGTATTCTTCTAGGAGAAGGCAACTCAGGAAACTGGGATAACTCCGACATAAAACATGCGGCTCAGTAGTTACCGATGGTGTTGATCTTTTTTTCTTTTCGGATTATAGCTACTGTCGCTCAGAGAGTGGGATTGGCTCAGTGCACAGTCTTTCCTCACGTTAAAAAAAAATCTTCACGCACAGGCATTGCACGATAGCATTAATTGATAATTATTGATAATATTATATCGTGCAATGGTCATACTCGATAACGAGGGACATACATCATGTATGTATGTGTACATGCATGTATACATGTATATATGCATGTGTGTGTGTGTGTGTATGCATGTTTATACGCATATATATGTGTATCTCAGTAATTTTTGTCAATCCGGAAAATGTCAAGTATGCCGCCCTCTCTCCTTTGACTTGAACACCGTGAAAAGTTTTCAATGCTCACTTTGAGGCATTGCATTGACGTAGAAAAGTGACCTTTGATATACCATTGGTTTCAAGTGTCCTTGAACGGAGTAATATGATGTATTAGCGTGTGTGTATGCGCAGGAGTATATATTTTGCTGACACATTTACAGGAGGGACGTTGACATCGGTGAAAAATGTGAAACCAAAAGGAACGCCGATAAGTAATGAAAGTCATGAAAGCATAATATTTCGCTGATTCAGACGTCTCTGTATACCGCTTCTAAAAGGCAGCTCTTTTGCATTAAACCAAAACTAATTCACATAGAGTGCATTCAGACATGCACCCACACCCACACCCACACACACGCACCCAGACATACACAGAGAGAGAAAGACGCACGCACATGCATATATATGTGATTTGATTGTATAGTTCCACTTTTGAAGACATTTTGTAACTCTGTTTGTTGTTTCCTTGAACTATATATGAATTATTTTTATATCTACGTACTCTGATGTACTCTACGTACTCTGATAAATTGGAGTGAAATCAACTGGTGCGTGTGTTTCTTATTGGCAACATGACCCTGCCAAAGCCTAACAATATCGGTTTCAACACACGTTTTCAGATAAAGAATCTTGCTAAACAAAGGAGGGAGGGCCTCGACATCCACCTGGCTCACTCGGGCCCCTCCCTGCGAAGATGCCTCTCCAGGAAACCCGGGAAATCTACTGACGCGTGCTCCCTCAGAGACTGCCCGATACGCAATGCGAACTGTTGCCTACGCACATACGTCGTGTATAAGATAGAATGTGACAGGTGCAACCAATACTATATAGGTAGAACAATCCGACCTTTGCACATCCGGATCAAGGAACACACTAAAACCAGGGCCTCGTCTTTCCGGAAACACATAGACAAATGCGGAAACAAAGACGGAGGGCCCATTGTCACAATTCTAGCGACTGAAAAAAACGTCGGCACGTTACGTATCAAGGAAGCGCTTTTTATCAAACGCCTTGCACTGCAAATAAACAATCGATCCGAGAGAAGCGAAATGAAGTGGCTGGTTTAAGTTAACAAACGATGCAGCAACACACGCACACACACACAACACAAACGAGACAACTACACACGCACACACACACAGTAGCATTCCACCATACGAACATACTACACTGCCAATACAGAGGAACAAGGCAACAACACACACACACACACACACACACAAGCGAGACAACAACACACACGCACACACACACACAGTAACATTTAACAAACAGGCAGAGAATGGACTGACAGCTATCACCACCCCACACCCTCATTCGGCCGCTGACCTCTGCCTGACCGACCCCATTTCACGCGCACGCGCGCTCTGCTGAATATCTCAGATATTCAAAACAACAAACAGCGGAGAACGCGTTTCGCACCTTTCCGACAGACAACCTTTCCCCCACCCCGGAAAAAAACCCCAGTTGATGGATGTGATTCCGAAATATATAGGGACAATTAAATCTCTCCCAAGGTAACTCTCTCTCGTGTTCTTATTTTAATTTTATCCTTTATACTCTTTCCTTCATTCTTCTACACGTCTTATACACACCACGCATCTCAACGTACACCCACTTACATCTCTCTCTCCACCATCGGATCTTGTTACCCGGAGATTTACCCATTTGCATTGTCGAGGCTTCCAAACGACTTAAAGATATTTACCTATATATATATATATATATATATATATATATATATATATATATATATATATATATATATATATGTATGTGTGTGTGTGTGTGTGTGTGTGTGTGTGTGTGTGTGTGTGTGTGTAATTATGTATGTATATATATATATATATATTTCTTCCTTACAGCGCCAACAGTGGCCAGCAAATGTGAGTCTCTGTACACGTATTCACCTGCTGATAGGTGGTATATCGCCATAGCGATCCTTATTTGTTGGGTGTTCTCTCCAAGACACGTTTAAAGCAGCGCGGTGATGTGTTGTTATGGTGTCCATCTCATGGAGTAAGAAACGCTGCTCGTCCCAAGAAGACATACGTCAAGCAACTTGAGGACGATACTGGATGCACTGCGGAAGAACTGGCAAACGCTATGAGAGACAGAGATGGATGGAGGAAACGTGTCGTAGAAAGCCGAGCAAGCTCGACCTGATGATGATGATATATATATATATATATATTTATATATATCAAATGAAAAACCGGAGTTAAATACTCGCATTAATATCCTATAATTATTGTGCTCAAAGTATCAGAACTAGGCTCTTTACAATATAATATATAGAAATAAACACACAAAGAAATGTGTTTTGAATTACATGGGGTGAAAACCACTATGGTGCAATGCATATAATCTACGAAAAAAACGGACAATACATCATAACCGAAAAAAGGGAATTAAAATGTACAACCATTTCAATAACTATTAAACTCCTGGACAAACTACAGATAGAGTTTGTTTCACCGAAAATTAGTGACTGTCTCATAGTATCTCATGGATTTTCAACAGGAGTAACGGTAGTATGAACAGTATTCCTAAGGATAATTCAGGTAACTAAATATCGCATCTGGTATAGTAAGAGGAGTGAAAACACGCGCCATAGTAAGCACATAGTGGCACGAGTGGATCGTAAACCGGCTAGAAAGATCATCGCTTGTATAGTCCATTTATGGAACCTTAAAAATGTGTAAAACATTTCAGAAATTCAACATATGATAACTACACATGTATAGACGCAGAAAGATATGCACATGTACACATATAATTAAATATATACAGATCCAGATATGTAATAACATCTATGTTTGCACATAGACTTAAAGCCATACAGACATACATGTTTATCCAGTTGATGTTGTCTAAATTCCAATGAAAGTTTGTTTCTATATTACAAACCAGTTCTCTCCATATTTATGTAAATTCATATAATACTAAATCCAGAAGGACATACATACATATTGGGGCACTGGGTTGTGTTAGTAACTGCCTCAATACAAATCTTTAGAAGCTGGGCTTCACAGAAACAGAGAGAACACAACTAATTAGGAAATTACAAGTACAATCCATTAATGGAACAGTAAAAATATGTAAAACATTCCAAAAATGTTTGCATCTAATAACTGCATATACACATGTACAGATACAAAGCATATTCACATACACACATACAACTCAAAACATACCGATCCACACATACAATAACATCCATGCCTGCACACACATGCATGCATGCATGCAGACATACAGACATATCTACCTAGTTGATGTTGTGTAAATTCCAATGAGAGAGTCTTTTATCTATGTTAGAAACCGACTCTCTCTCTATTGGCAAACATTTGTGAAATTATAAAACCAGAAGAACAGACATACATATATGATGTTGGCTGCCCCCTCGTTATAGAGTATGGCCATTGCACGAGAAAAAAAACATAATAATAACAATAATAATAATAATAATAATAACAACAATAATAATATACATATATATATACACACGCACGCACACACATAAACATATCTACACACAAACACACGATAGCAATTAACAGCGCTGCGATCGAATGTGGCTTTTTAGCCCAGCCAATGATCTAAAATGTCTTGCACAGAGTTGGCAACCAAAACATTCACTGGGAATAGCCGGCTGTGATTGGAGTTTCTGTACTTTTGCATGTCGTTTGACCCCTCCTGCTGATTTACATTCTCTACCACATGCTTGGCAAGCATGATGAGTAGCATCTCCAACAGTAGTCTGGTGGTCAACCACTGGTCTTACTTTATGACTGCGAAGATGACTTTCGAGTCCAGCTTTGCTAGCGTCTCGCACCATAGGAGGACCTTCGCCGTCTGGAAATGCAACAACAATGCCCTTCCTCACATCCCGCTTTACTTTCTCGTATGCGATTTGAGATCCCTCAAAGGTAACTTTTTTCCCTCATATTATTTCTCCATTTATTACGATCAGCAGCAACATTTTCCCATGTATCAGCAGAGATTTTAGCGTCTTTCAAAGGGGCTTTCAAGGAATCCTTATACCTCTTTTTTGGTTTATGTGGTGGTCGTTTTGCTTTAACTAACTCTCCATAAAAGAGTTGTTTTGGTATTCTAGAA
The DNA here is from genome assembly GCA_964016885.1 of Eledone cirrhosa. Taxonomy (NCBI): domain Eukaryota; kingdom Metazoa; phylum Mollusca; class Cephalopoda; order Octopoda; family Eledonidae; genus Eledone; species Eledone cirrhosa. The sequence goes on from OZ024741.1 coordinate 172,436,231, forward strand.
TCCTTCATCCTGGCAAGGTGACCACTCCAATGGAATCGTTGCTTAAGCACAAGAGCTTCTATAGTGTCACACAGAGAGCTTTCCAAAATCTCGACATCACTGATGTGGTCCCTCCAGTGAACGCCATGGAAACGCTCCATTTGTTTAAGGTGGTGTCGATATGTGACCCAGGTTTCGCAAGTATAAAGAAGAAAAGAGAGCACACATGCTTTGTACACCTTTACCTTTGTCTTCTTGCATATGTCTCGCCGACCCTAGAGTCGCCTTTCTAGCTTTCCGAAAGCATCACTTGCTTTCCTAATCCTGAGTGGGATTTCATACATACATACATACATACATGATGGCTGCCCCCTCGTTATCAAGTATGGCCATTGCATGATATATCATTATTAAGAATTATTAATTAATTGTATCGTGCAATGCCTGTGCCTGAAGATATTTTTTTAAGTGAGGAAAGACTGTGCACTGAGCCAATCCCACTCTTAGAGCGACAGTAGCTATAATCCGAAAAGAAGAAAAGATCAACATCATCGGTAACTACTGAGCTGCAGGTTTTATATCGGAGTTATCCCAGTTTCCTGAGTTGCCCTCTCCTAGAAGAATGCCCTGACAAAAGCTAGGGGTCCTTCATTCCCAGTGGTTTAACCTCGCGGTATATGTGTATATACATATCTACACGTTTTCGGATGGCCGTTGTCTCTTTTGAGTTCTTCCAGTCTTTATACATACATATATACATACATAGTGGCTGCAAACTCTGCTAAGAGTATTGTAATCGCTTGTCATATTATAGAGTTTGGAGCACCTTTAGGTACGGCCAGCCACAAGAACCTGTAACATATCCTGAACAAGCAATACCTGTGCTTTGAAGATTTTTAAGTGGTGAAAAGCCTTGCCCTCAACCAATCCCACTCTCTGAGTATCGAAAACACTATCCGAAAAAGAGAACACCATCGTTTTTTTTTTTCAGAATTTCCCTCTCATAGAAAGGACACCCTGCGGGATGAAATCATACATACATACATATATATGTATGTATGTATGTTTGCATGTATGTATGTATGAATGAATGTATGCCTGCATGCATGTATGTGTGTGTGTGTATATATATATATATATATATATACACACACACATACATACATACATGCACATATACATACACACATGCAAACATACATACATACATACATACATACATACATACATACATACATACATACATGCATGCATGCATACATACATACATACATACATACATACATACATACATACATGCATGCATACATACATACGTACGTACGTACATACATACATACATACATACATACATACATACATACATACATACATACATACATACATACATACATACGTACGTACGTACGTACGTACATATATACATACAAAATGGATACGTGATATCCCATGCGCCGTTGTACAGACATAATACAGTATAAACATTATTCAGAGCATTCCTGTAGCAATAAGAAGTAATCAAGCTTTTTCTTCCATAGAAACTTATTGGCTGAATCGCATTCACTTAATTAGAGTTGGCATTCCATTGTAGTCTCTAAGTATTTGTTCACTTCAACGTTCCCATAACACCAACCCTAACAAATGCTTTCATCTTACAATTTTACTTCTAATGTAAAGCGATACCATCTTGTAAATGAAATAACAAGGAATCAAGAGAGAAAGAGAACGAAACGCTAGGACGAAAAGTGATGTTACGTGCAAATTGTTGATTACAAGACTGGCGCATGGCGGATTAATAATATATATGTGTGTATGCACATGTCAGAAATTTACTTACGAAATAATATATGTGAATGAGAGAAAGAGAGTTTCTTCTCACCCCTTCCATTAACATTACATGCACAAACCTAACTCATCTTATTTCATCTAGTCAAATCGCATCTCGTCACATCTCATCTTAACAGTATAGATGTTTCGTGAACATTTGACGTAAGGCTCCACGACTTCCATTTTAATTATGATCCAGCTTTGTAATGGTTTAGTAGTAGTAGTAGTAGTAGTAGTAGTAGTAGTAGTAGTAGTAGTAGTAGTAGTAGTAGTAGTAGTAGTAGTAGTAGTAGTAGTAGTAGTAGTGATGGTAATAGTAGTAATAGTAGTAGTAGTAGTAGTAGTAGTGCTTGTAGTAGTGGTGGTGGTAGTAGTAGTAGTAGTAGTAGTAGTAGTAGTAGTAGTAGTAGTAGTAGTAGTAGTAGTAGTAGTAGTGGTGGTAGTGGTGGTGATTTTGGTAGCAGTAACAGCAGCCAATTAGTGATGATCAGCTTGCAACAAAATATCAACTAAATCTTCCTCAAATCACGCAACCTAATGTCTTAGAAAACTGGTACACATCGGGCTATTAACACACAAATATTTTTAACAAAACAGATGTGATGGTCACAACTGGACAGGAATGTTTTTTAACATCTTTCTACATGACTAAAGCTGACCTAGGGCTTAACAAACTCACACAATTATTACTACTCCGTCACTCTTTCCTCATCCTCCCTGCCATTTCTAGCAGGTCGAGCAACTGAGTGTGCGAAATTCTTTCATGATGGTGATGGTGGTAACGTCGGTGACATTTCTGGTGGCGATGGTGATGGTGATGACAGTGGTGCTGGTGCTCTTGCTGGTGATAGTGGTGGTGGTGGTGGCGTTTGGTAATCCTGCTAGAGTATTCCTGTAGCTATAATGTAAGTAATTAAACGTCCTTCTGTGACCTACTCAAGCTGGAGTAAACACTACGGCCTACTCAAGCTGGAGTAAACACTACGCATGAAAAGAACTGGGTTCTTGTTGGAGTTATTAAGCTTGTGATTTAGCCATCGATCCAGCCTTATCGGAGCGCATCTATGATCCGAAAGTGTCTCATTTGTCAGTACAGCCGATAATATTGATTTCAGGACAACGTCTGATATTTATTAATATTGTACCCGACCAACTCGTAAAAATCATAACTTCGGTGGAACTATATAAACATGATATTTTTGTTCGACAAAATGGTTTCCTTCATATCACGCCGACACACAACCACATTCACACACAGCCACTATATATATATATATATATATATATATATATATACACACAGTATATATATATATATATAGAGTAATAATAATAAATTTTATATATATATATATATATATATATATATACAGTATATATATGCGTGTGTGTGTGCGCGCGCAGCAAAACACCTGACAAACATTTCCCTGATACTAAGCACAATATACTTTCAAACAAACAGAGATTCTACATACTACTAAGAAAATATGCATAACGGTTAACAACTACACAAGAAGACAAAGACACGCCAACGAAGCTACGAACAAGAATATATCCACAATTTCCAATAAAACCGATGTAAATGCAATTGCAAAATGCTAAAGCCCCGTGGAAGTTGCTTCAAAGAAGAACTAATATATACAGATAAATACCCAAGAGATATGCTTACTCGACAGAAAAAGTCGATTGTTATCTAGTTATGAGCAGCAGAATGTATTTGTTTCGAAACTTGATCTAAACTTCAAACAGTATTAGCACCTGGTGTTTCAACAGCAGCAGAAATCGCGGTAAATATGCGGAAATACCAACACCAACAGCATAAAACACAATGTTACGAAGAAAATAATGTAGAGGAAAGCTTCAACTGGTCGATAAAGAAAAGCTACTGGACTGGCTAAAGAAATGTGTTTAAAAAAATAAAATACTCTAGTAAAACAAATCACTATTAGGCAATCAACTGGACGAGGCAAGATACCTGCTGAAGTGAAATATATATATAAATAATTGTAAAAAGTTAATACGAAATTGACATGGTGAAGTGTAGTATTCGCCTACTTGACCAATAAAATGCAATGAAACAAAAACAATAGAAAATATATATTAAATTTAAAAAAAACAAATGACACTCCGGATTTAATAGTGAAGCTGACTAACGAAAACAGAGACACAAATGAATTATCAAATGAAAAATAAAAACGAGAAGCAAAGTCTTAATAAAATAACGTTTACAAACCAACCAAACAAAAGTATAGACTTACACAAAATGAATCAGATCCAAAATACATAAATCCACCCTAGAATATGCTATTCGTGTTATGAGAATGTAAAAATGTGTTATGAAATGGATTTCACTGCTAAGACGGATTTGGTTTTTGAAGCTTAAACTAAAAGAAAGGACTTTGTGGATGGAGAAGGTTTATGCACCAAAATAGAGAGCCCGAATACAGATTCTTCCTTGATGAAGTCACTGCAGCATTAGATCTAGTAAAGGCTGAGGCATAGGAGATTTCAATGCACATGTTGGCACTGACTATCAGACATGGAAAGGAGTAATTGGAAGGAACGGCGATCCAAATCTAAATACGAATGGGCTCTTTATTATGAACACCTTCTTCCAGAACAAATACATCCACAAATACCCATAGTATAAGGGGAATCAGAGACAGAGATCGATCAATAATTGATTTTGTTATTGTCTCAAACCTCTTCGATTCTGTGATGAATGTTCGGGTTAAAAGAGGGATTAAGCTGTCATCCGATCACCATCTTTTTATCGACAGTTGAGACTCTATAATGTCAAAAGAGCCCACGAAACTGACAGGTCCAGCTCAACTTTTAGGACCCTTTGCTTCAATCAAGTGGTCAAAGATGCCATCCGAACAAAGAAGGAGGCTTCCAAAGCTTGGCTTGGAAATAAGTCGTCCTTTTACTTGCGGTAAAAGCGGATGCGAAACGTCGCAGCAGAGACAGAAAAGACGTCCAAAGTTAAAACATAAGAGGACAAGGTGATCGCTGGGATCTGACTTCTGATCAGAAAGTAAAGTAAGTGTTCGGGTAGACCACCCAACGACTTCGTATTAAGAAGTCCTTCGCCACCCCTGCAATCAGGAACGCGTCTTGAGTTATCCTCTCTTCGGAGAATTGCATCCTCGTGATATGGAAAGAATAATTTGCAGATCTCCTAAGCCCGGTCACAACAGCATCTTCTGATGTATATGAGGTCCCTTTGTGAGCGATGGCAAACCTCACAGAGGTTTTAGTTCCCAAGGGCGACAATTAAAGAGAATAAATGTGACAATACCGCTAGTGAGAATGAACTTCGGTCCGAGATTTCAAAGGCCTTAAATAGAGAATTTTTACTATGGTTCACTCGTGTGTACCGGGTGCCTTGGATCTCTGGAGAGGCACCTAAACCATAGCAAACGGGAGTGATAAGCCCAATTTTGAAAAATCGATAGATTGCTTGAAATATAGAGGGATCTCCTTTTTAAGCCTCCCTGGTAAAGTTTATGCTGTGTTTGGCAAATAGATGTAGGGAGATTTTTTAATCCAAGCTATCTGACGAACAATGTGGTTTTCACGCCGGGCGAAGCACAGCCTACTAAATATTCACACCACGCTGGGTCGTTGTGAAATCGTGGGAATATTGCCAAGAAG
>OZ024741.1:172446693-172484193 GCA_964016885.1 Eledone cirrhosa
CCTTGAAGCGAAATAACAATGACAGCAACAACCAATTTTGTGACGAAATGTAGATTTAGGAGGAAATCGTGATAGACTGTATCAGTAAATAGTAAACAATAAAGTTTTTGCAATATTTACTCAATTATAACGCATCGCCCGGTCAGTTTGATTCCTAAACCGGGCGTTATGTCCTTGAACAAGATACTTTATTTCACGTTGCTCCTTCTACCTTGAGTTGCGACCCATAGATAATATTAGCAATTGGAAAGACGAACTGAAACATTGTTTCCTCGGTCCGATTTGACGAAAGTCGATCGACAAATTTTTTACTCAATATTTTGCCGTGTGGAGAAGGATAAGTATAACTTTTCGCGATGGAACCTTCATGGGGACTTATGTCATGTTTACTAAACAATGTTATTTTATTCTGTTTTGTTTGGGTGAAGAAGACAACATACATGATTTTTTTCAAGACATCTGAGAGTGGTAGGTGAGGGAAGGAAATCTGGTCTGAATGCTTGCAACAGAGTGGACTCTTCCAAACACATGCACAGCAGCTATGTGGGAGTGTTATATAGAGTGTTACACCCAAGTAGGACGCAGCCAGATTTTAACGCCAAAAGCTGGAACGAATAACATAAGGCATCTCGACTGACGCTCTAACAATTCCCCTCTTACTTTATTTTATCAACGCTGAAGAATGAAAGCCAAAGTTGCCTTGGATAGTATTTGAAGTCACCGTACAGAGAGAGAGCCGGAGCAAAAACCATAAAGCATTTTTCCCTACGCTCAAAGAACTCTACTAATTCACTTTCTATATCTCTGCTGTTTTTATCTCTTTTAGCCGCAAATGAGCTCTTACTGAGCATATCTATGATCTAAAGCATTCCAAACGTGATATCTACATTAAATTTAGCAATATATCTATAATTTATCAGTCAATGTGTCCTTCCTTTTAAAAGAAGGCGGGTACGATTTGGAAACATTTTTACTGCTTTTTCATGCGACTATTTATTCGCAAACTATATTATATAACAGCAGATACAATAGTGAAAAAGAAAAATGAATACCAAACCGTTATATCTCGTCTCGAAATGTCTAAATCCAAACACGTTGCGTGGGAAACAGGCGTATTAAGATAACTAAATAAAGCATCTATCAGAACTCATCGAAGTTAAAAACTAACATGCTCTAAAAGTTAAATCACAAGTATTACAAAAATGTAAACTAAAAAGGAAAGTGAGATAATTTTATATTTCGGATCTTGCTGGATCAGTACTGAGGTTGATGTAATCAGCTAAAATCCTTGAAAATAATATTCCAGTATAGTTCCTATCCAATGTCATAAACAATTGAAATGAAAATAAATGATGATGTTCATGTGTATTTTGGGAACAACAAACTGCACACACTTCACTACCCCTACGTCGATAACAGAGTCAGTTAGGAAATTAGGATGAAATATGACGAGGTATAATGTCCCTAAACCAACTTAAAGATAGTAAAATTATGACAACCACTAATATTAAAATAGAAGAAAAGGGGAGTATTTGTTATACTCACACATACTTGAAAAATATTAAACTAGAATGCGAGCAACATACACTAATTAAAGAAAAGGTTTGCGTTGGCCGGAATATGACAATAACACTTAAAACTACATTAAATTCTAAAAATAGTTAATGGATATCAATACCTTGGTTGTTTTAATAATGACTGATCCAGTAATAGCTATTCCAATAATAGAAAATTAATTAAAGTAGGGAAACAAGAGGAGAAAATAAAAATAATAATAACTATAAGATTTAGAATACACTTCCTGAAAGCCAACAAAAAGTGATTATATTTGCCATGAATAGCACAATAAGTATTCTACTGCAATTAGACAACTATTATAAAATATCTACTGGGTGACAATAAGAAGAATCTAGGAGAAATAGATTAAAAAAATGAACTAATCACAAACAAATAAAATACTATTTTGTCGTCTAGGAGATCAACATATATAATTAAGGATTGAAGCAATAGACACACGTGAGCACGTGAAAAGGATTAATATACAATAACAGATTATATTTAAAATCCCTTCACTAACTTTGTAATTGTTTCTACTTTTGGCACAAGGCCAGAAATTATCCCAGTGTATTTTATCGACCCCGTAAGGATGAAAGGCAAAGTTAACCTTGGCTGAATTTGAACTCAGAACATAAAATAATGTGACCACAGCGGACTATGATAAACGTTAGAAAAATTCGATATGAGAGCATTTATAACGAAAATCACACGTCGTGAAACAAAAGTCTCCAAACCGTGAAGATAGATCTAGCAGATACAAAATAAATAAAGTAAGTAATAAAATACCACAAACACACATCATAGAGAAGCTATGGGATAATGACCTACAGAAACGTATTCAGAACAACTAAAACAACAATATAAATAAAGCGGAATACGAAAAACACTTATAAGAAAAGAAACGTAATATAGAAAACTATTATAAATTATTCACTGTAGGACAACACAGTTAAATAAAAGAATAATGGAAAACTTATACATATAGCTACAAAACATATTTTTGTTCCAGAACTGGTGGCTTCAAGGAAGCCAACAAATACACAAAGACGGAAGTAACAGACAGTTATGAGGAAATATGAAAAGTAACAACAAAAATATGTAAAAAAAAAAAAAAAAATCTAGAAACTTAGCTAGATGTGGAGCAACAGAATATCATGCTAAATAATGGATAGAACAATCCCAATATAGCCACTATCTCAGAATATGGAACAAAAGGAAAATAGACAAAGAAAAATCTCACCACTTGCTGCGACTGAAGGATTTCTGACTCCAGCGCAAAAATCGGAAACTGTGTAATGAAATAATATGCTTTAAGTTACTTCAGAATATACAGTGGTGGAGAAGAAACAATCACATTATTTCCGGATGGTGGATTAGAAGAGTCGTTGGAGTGTCAGACAAAACGCGTCCCGAGTGTTTACATTCTGAGTTCAAATTTCGTTCAGATCAACTTTGCTTTTCATCGTTCTGGGGTCGATAAAATAAAGTAGAATTATAGTACTTGGGTCGATTGAATCGACTTAAACACAAAACTATTTCTAGATTCCCAGTTATGGCCAAATGAGAATGTGTATTCAATCATTTTATATTTTGGACTTTGATATTCAGGAAATTCTGACATGATATAAACACACAACAGAAAATATATAAGAGAATGACAAAGCAACCATACACTGGGATATCAACTGTTACAGATAGTGCGATCAAAAGGAAGCAACCAGATATTGCTGATTATTGCTGACAAGAGTCATCTAGAAACGAAATATCACCTGATTAGCGTAAAGGTCCGAACACCTGGTAACGTATCTTTAAACAAAATGGGGAAATTATCAAAATATAAGATCTGTAAAATGGTGTTTCCTTGATGTGTCCTTCAACAGAGTTTATATTTATAGAAATTAAGAATATAAAAAGATACAGAAAATGCATAAATATTAGTGCAGGATTGAGACAACACACAGAAATAGCAATACTAGACAACAGACACAAGTTACGTAAAATACAACAGTAAATACAAAAGGTAAACTGAGCACAATAGTTACAGAATGTGCACAAGCCCTTATTAAATGTACGTAGAAGTGAAAGAAAATTAATAAGTAAATGATGGATGATATATATCGTATACTAGCAGTAAAGCCCGGCGTTGCTCGGGGTCGCTCAGTAGCTGTGTTAAAGTTACAATGTTAAGTTTCTTTCTTGGCTTAAAAACTGTAGTGTCTACTGTGCAGACTTGCATGTGGTGTTTTTGATTAATATTCCCTCAACCAACAATATGCCTTATGAAGTTAAGAAAACATAACGATAACCCGAATGTTATAACAAAAGAGGATGCTGGGGATAGAAACTGCACTGGTTATTTATTAACAAAGATCGAAAATGTAAACACTGCAACGCAGAGAAAAACATTAGCGTAACCAAATTATCAGTTATGTCTGTCTGCACGCCTATATCACCTCTCTGCACGACTGTCTGTCTGCACGCCTATATCACCTCTCTGCACGACTGTCTGTCTGCACGCCTATATCACCTCTCTGCACGATTATCTGTCTGCACGCGTATATCACCTCTCTGCACGACTGTCTGTCTGCACGACTGTCTGTCTGCACGCCTAACGACGAAATATTTGCTTGTTTTACGTAGTCTTTAAATAGACTTGTTTTCAAGTAAAAATATTGTTTTAAAATGCTTTTAAATGGAAATGAAGCAAAACGGAAGCTTAGTGTTCGAACTGATGAATTTTGCAGGTCAATATTTTGCTGGCTCGACAACTGTTAAAGCCAGCGTAATTTTTTACGTAAGACGCTCAATGTAAATAGAACAAAGGGAAATAACTGATAACTTACGCTCAAAAATCGATACATTATATTCGATTTCGTCACATAGGGTGGGTCAATTTGAAATATTCTTTTTTCCGATGTCTTCGCTAGGGCTCAATGTACAAGTATAGCAATTTCGGTGCAATTCCGTGAGAGATTCTAAGAGGAGATGTGTGCCAAAAATCGATAGACAGACAGACAACCACAGTTTTATATATATAGATTCCATGACAAATAGTACCAGTGGAATGGCAGTATCGGTAGAGGGTCGGACGCCATGCTTTGCAGCACAGTTACGTCCCTTTACGGACTGAGTTCAAATCCCGCCGAGGTTAACTTTGCCTTTCATCCTTACGGGGTCGATAAAAAAAAGTACCAGTAATACACTGGGATAATTGCTGGCCTTGTGCCAAAAGTAGAAACAATTATATATATATATATATATATAGATATATATATAGATGTATATAATACGAGTTGACGTATCTTGTAGGCAACTTGTGATTTCAGTGATTTCATGGTATCGCTGTTTATGTTCATAGAACCAAGATTCGATTGCATCTTCCATCCTGTTTCGCTCAAAATTCTGCACTGAGTTCAGCTTGATGTGTATAAATCATCAGCTGGACTGAAGTGTCATTTAATGCATAACTATAAAATTAAAAATGGAAAATGTTTGAAGCCTCACCCATCTGGTGAGTCTATCATATATCAGAGGATGTGGTAAGATACCAGGTGGACCATAACGCACCAGAGTATTCGATACTTGGGGTAGCAGAGTGGGTAATAGGAAAAGAGTCAAGACCACGACGACTGAGCTCCGGGCGTTTAGACAGCTAGATCCGGATCTAGCTGTCGAAATGGCCGGCGCTCTGCCGTAGGGGTCCTGAATCTTTTCATATGCATATATATATATATATATATATATATATAAATTTCGCTTTACATAACTGAATACAATAAATGTAAAGCCATGTGAGTAGAATGCCAACACAAGAGCAAGAATGAAGGGTTCATTCTACTGACATGGCTTTAAACATTAGGCTTGTTTGCATAATTGCAAACGAATCGAATGTTATAATTAATATTCGAAAAACTCAGATTACATTTATATATATATATTATAAAAGTAACGAAGATCGCTGGTGTTAAGTCAAGGTTATCCGGCCCACATCTATAGTACCCAATGGATCTGCCGAATTGCAGTGTAATGCCACTGCAATCAGCTGTTCAGAGAGCACACATTTAGTTAATAGCAGTGATATATGATATATACATATAGGAATCTTGGTTCTATGAACATATAATGTCTGAACTGCGATACCATTAAATCACGAGTTGTCTACAAGATATGTTAACTCGTATTGCTTTATTTATAAGCACGCACACACATATACACACTCGAATACAAGCAAACAGGCATATATATATATATATACATATATATATATATATATATATATATATATATATATATATATATATATATATATATATATATATATATTATATATATATATATATATATATATATATATTCATATATATATATATATATATATATATACACACAAACACAGACACACACACACACACACACACACACACACACACACACACACACACACACACATATATATATATATATATATTGTGAAAGAGTGAAGAATAACATGGTCGGCTGTACAAAAAGGGTTCTGTTTACTGCATTAACAATTGTTTCATTGATCAGGTGAGCGAACAATCTTCTGTAGGCACAAAGCACCTACCAAATTCTCCAGCTTCAAATCGCAACCGCCATAATTCGATCTCGTGATCTCAGTATTCAGTCAAAACGTCCCGGATTTAGATGTACTAAATTCACACCACTCCACTGTTATTAGCTGTCAACTGACCAACTGATCATTAAATCAACATCGGGAATTCCCCATCCTTTCTTTACCTTTCTCTCTATAGTCGCATCACCACCATTAAGATGAAACAATCATTCTACCCGATCTTAATCACCCATATATACTGTCCCTTTCACCTTTTATTCTTTATTTATCAATTTACTATTCTCTGATTCTTATTGATATCCTTTGTGTCATCCTCGAATCCTTATTCTTTATTCTCTATCTCCTGTTCTCTCTTACTTTTTATTTTAATCATTTACTATTTTTTTTTTTGCATTTTTATTTCGCCAATTCATGAACTCAATACACTATATTAGTACGCCGTCCACTCACCAACATTTCGCCTGGAAAGAAAAAATAAAGACTATTTGAATCTTAGCTTGATTATCCATGTCCACGAACAGTAAACATTGGGCTGCATTTCCAGCAGTAAATTTAAAAAACTTGATTCAGTGGAATGATACGTGATGCCACCACCCCGCATCCCACAGCCCCAGCGGACAGAATGGAGAAGGCGTTTCCCCGTCGGACGGCAAGGGAGACACGCTGGAAATGGAAAAGCCACTCCAACTCGTGGGGCTCACACATGTGGCTGGCCAGCTCAGCGCCTATGCTGGTGAGTAGGGATGTAGCCCGAGGGTCGAAGACACCCGAAGTCTCCACTGCCAAGAGTACAACCGCAAACCTGTCGGAGAGCGACCGGTATTTGATTATTACTGTCATCACTATTTTACACATCCACTTACTCACCATTGGCAGTATCGGTTGAGGGCCGGACGCCATGCTTTGCAGTATAGAGTTACGGCCCTTTATGATCTGAGTTCAAATACTGCTGAGGTTAACTTTGCCTTTCATCCTTACGGGGTCGATAAAATAAAGTACCAGTCACGAACTAGAGTCGATTTAATCAACTTTCCCTTCCCCCAAAATTGCTGGCCTTGTGCCTATATAAGAAACCATTATAACTTCAACTACTACCACTTTTTAGAAGTTTTTTTATTAGCCGTTTTGTTCACACTTCTAGCTACAAGTTTAAACACGGAATTTGTGGTAAATGGTTAATTACAGCAGTTGTGAAAATACCCAATCGGCATTCGAGCGGATAAGGAGTTCGAATCCTCCCAGGCATTTTTGTTCCCATTTTTTCTGTCTCCAGATTTACTTTACCCAATTTTTTCTAACCTATATTTATAGTGATAGACTATGAATATCGTCATTTGTGTTAGGATTCACAAATTTGATTTGATTTTTCTTTAATATGCATAGGTCTTGTGAAACCAAACATCTGAAATATATTGCTGCAGTCAATACTGCCAGAGCGCATTAAGACGATACTTAAAAGTCTGCCCTGCACAATGGTGTTTGGAAGAACAACAATCCTCCAAAAGAAAACCATGCGCCGAAGATGACAAAGTGAAACTGTATTTGAAACTCAAGCTTCTTATTTGTAATCGAACCCAGTACTCGATTGCTATTGGGACTTAGACATACATACATACTTGTATATTTCCACTTAACTTTTACTTATATATATATATATATATATATATATATATATATTAGTAAAAAGGAAAAGAAAATGCTGACATTTTTTCCAGTGAAAATTATTTTAATTAGGAATAAGTATAAATTAGTAATAAGTAATTGTTTCTACTTTAGGCACAAGGCCAGCAATTACCCAGTGAATTACTGGTACTTTATTTTATCGACCCCGTAAGGATGAAAGGCAAAGTCAACCTCGGCGGGATTTGAACTCAGATCGTAAAGGGACGTAACTATGCTTGAAAGCATGACGTCCGACCCCCTACCGATACTGCCAATCCACAATAAGTAATTGTTAGTATTCAGTGTTAGTTTTAAGTTATTTTACCGGTTGCGCATTTCAAATACTTTTCAAAAATTATTTTGAGATAGAGCGTTCGTGATTTGGTTGTTTGTTGAATGTCACGTGAATAAGCACTATAACTTTGATTGGTCGGTAGAAGTCACGTGAAATGATGTATAGTATTGTCATAACACCAAGGTGTGTGTGAGTGTGTCCAGATTGTACGTACTGCAAGGGAATCCATTAGGCCCTGCCGTATGGGATACTTGTTGATAGAAATGTATGTAGAATGTATGTTGATGTAGGTATGTATGTGGACGTGTGTATGTTGTGGGTTCGTCTTAGGGAGAAGTGTTTAGACGGGGTCCGTATCTGTTAATAAAGTGAGATTCCTTGGTGATGCGCTGGGTGTGGGTGGCATTATCTTTATATTTGTAGGGGAGAAAGATTCTAAAGTTGGGATGATTTTGGGTGGCACAGGTATCAATGTGTTCACTCAGAGGTATTTTTCTGTATTCCCGTATTTTGATTTGAGATCTATGGACAGTCATGCGTTGGCGGAGGCTGTTCTTAGTCTGGCCTATGTATTGTTCTCGACAACCTGAGCAAGTTAATACATATATTAGGTTTTCTGATGCGCATGTGAAATTGTGCTTTACTATAAAACCTTGTCCCTGTTTGAAATAGAATTCCGAACCCTCTATTAGGTTGATGCTTATGCCACAGTTGGGTCTATCGCATTTTTTTACTGTGGATTTCGTTGTTGTCGTTGGTAGTACCTTAACATGTGTTAGGATGTTTTTCATTGACTTAGATTGTCTTTTGCTCTTTATGATATCGTGTGTTCGAAGGATTTGGTTCATTCTATGGTCCTTCTGTAACACAGGGATGTTTTGGAGGATGGTGTCAAAGGCCTCATTGTTGAGGTGGGTTGTGTGTGGAGATGGATGGAAGAGCTAAGACGAACCCACAACGTACACACGTCCACATACATACCTACATCAACATACATCCTACATACATTTCTATCCACAAGTATCCTATACGGCAAGGACTAATGCAGTACGTACAATCTGGACACACTCACACACACCTTGGTGTTATGACAATACTATACATCATTTCACCTCTTTTATTATTGAACATTCACGTGACTTCTACCGACCAATCAAAATTATATTGCTTATTCACGTGACATTCAACAACCAACCAAATCACGAACGCTCTATCTCAAAATTATTTTTGAAAAGCATTTGAAATGCGAACCGGTAAAAGAAAACAACTTAAAACTAACACTGAATACTAACCATTACTTATTACTAATTTATACTTATTCCTAATTAAAGTATTTTTCCATGGAAAAAATCTGTCAGCACTTTTCTTTTCCTTTTTACTAATATATCACAACTCGTGTGCCACAACTCTATTTTTTTAATATATATATATATACTGAAGTAAAAGTTAAGTGGAAATATAGGAAATATAGGACGAGTAAAGTATAAATAATTACAACGGTGACATAAACAGGTACACAAGTTTCGTTGGGTTTTGGCCCCCAACTATTTCAGCCTGTCATAAGGGAAAAAAAATGTTTTTTCTATGTCAGGCTGAATGAGTTGGGGCTCAGAGCCCAACGAAACTTGAGTACCTGTTTATGTCACTGTTGTAATTATATATATATATATATACGATGTCTCTAGAGTTGTTATCTAGTTTAGCCATCTTTTTTGTCCCTTCGAATTTACTTTTAAGTATATAGTGCCACACTGTCGTGTGCTCATCACAAGATGTCGAAAATTTACACGAATATGTTAATATGAAACACCCACTCCTTGCGTCCGACGGCGTTTGCCTGAAGGATGCATAACCCAAGACATACATACATACGGGCATCGACACGCATGCAAACAGCATTGGGTACAAATTTAGATCAGCAAGACGGCACAGACACACAGGCACACTGACTCAGACACACATATATCTAACTACGATCATTTGTTTGTTTCTTCGTTGTTGTTGTAGTTGCTACTTTTTTTTTCTCTTCTATATTGGTTTATCGATCTCTTGATTGATTATGCAATTTCAGCAATTTGATTACGAGATTACAGTCTCTAGCTGGCAATCTTTTATTATTGCGGATGCCATACTGGCTAAAACAGAAGCTAAAACATGAATTCATAATGACGCAGTTAGCTTCATTAGTTTCAATGAAATATGCTTTACTGAAAGCATTCCCAGTCGTCCATTTCGGTGAATTATTCTTAAATCTTATCATCTTGCCAATATCTGCCTTTGCTTTGGAACGAATGGGTCATACTCATCACATGGAAATATAATGACCTTTATAATGAAATAATGATTTCTAAACGGCAAATTCTAAATGTCTCATGCATATTATTTGTAGCAAAGGAAAAATGGCATAAATCTGCATGTGTATATATGTATATATGCATGTATGTATGCGTGTGTTGCACACACACATATACATATATATATATGCGTGTATATACTTACACACGCATACACACACATATAAATATATATATATGTGTGTGGGTGTGTATTTACAAACACGCACATGAATGAATGTAATATACAACAATATAGTGTATTAGTTTTTCTCGTATTTGAAAATGTGAGTATATATATATATATATGTCTATCTATCTATCTATCTATCTATCTCTCTATCTCTCTATCTATTTATCTCTAACTATCTATCTCCCTCTCTCGCTCTTTTTCCCGTATATATATATATATATATATATATATATATATATATATATATATATATATATATATACCAGATAGAAAAATGCGTACAGCAAAAAAAAGTAATATTGTTGGAATATAAACCTTTAAAAATACAGGACAAGAAACTAAAATAAAACTTTAAAAGAATAGGACAAGAAACTAAGATAACACTTTAAAAGGATAGGACAAGAAACTAAGATAACACTTTAAAGAATTGGACAAGAAATAAAAAATGTTACAATAATATTAGTGGCAACATTTTTATTGGTAAAAAATCGAGTTCCACATTAATAGGCTCTGGGTTCCACATTCAGAGGTCGTCGTCAGACCGGGGGGATCATTTGATCCTGGTTTGAACACCAATTGGGCCATAACCATACCCCTATTTCATCATTCGGTGACACGCCTCATGTGTCATGCATAATGTGAATGGACCCATGGGCCCATGAGCACAGATCTTGAGCAGCAGCGGACGGTCTTGTCGTCCCGCTCATCCTTGATCTTGACCAACCCGTCCATCTTCTCCTTCCATCTTGTCCTTGAGTTTAAGTCCGGCAGTCCAGATGAATGCGTGCCACAGCTTTCTGGTACAGGAAGGGGGAGCAGGAGGACTGGAGGGATGACGGAACAGAGGGAGGGAGGACCGGTGGTTGAGGGAGGTGCCGTAGTCGGTGGTCAGAGTCGACATCTTGTCCCGGTCGTCTTCTCCATCTTCGTCTGGTGTTGCGGGACCAGAAGTGCATTCTTGGAGGAGACCTGCAGCTGCATCGGCCAGTTCTTCTTGCAATGGTCATTCTGACGGAGCAGAACTGCTCAACCAACCAACCCCAACCACAACCAACCGCTCAGGGGCAACGCACAATGAGAGCATGACAATTATTATGCACTAATCAAGAAGATACTGGGGCATAGCACAGGAAACGAATAAAAAAAATTTGCCACTAATATTATTGTAAAATATTTTATTTCTTGTCCAATTCTTTAAAGTTTTATCTTAGTTTCTTGTCCTATTCTTTTAAAGTTTTATCATAGTTTCTTGTCCTATTCTTTTAAAGTTTTATTTTAGTTTCTTGTCCTGTATTTTTAAAGGTTTATATTCCAACAATATAACTTTTTTTTGCTGTACGCATTTTTCTATCTGGTCTACTATTTTTTAAGGCAATGCAAGCAACAACTATCTAATAATTAAATGATCATAGTGAATTACTGACAAGTGATTGACATTTTAAAGTTCTTTTGAGTATAATTGCAATCTAGTTGAGGCAACTGGCTTAATGACAAAGCTAGTAAATCATGAATGCATTTGAGATGATTAGTGCATAATAGTGAATTGGTGAAACTTGTGCATTTCAATGGTGTTACAACAATAGATGTAAGTTATATAGTAGTAATACTTTATCATTTTAACTTTTTAGAATGGACAAAACCCCATGCAAAGAAATGACTTTGACTGCAGTGATTCTCTCCAATTTACTTACAAAGCAAAACGTGGTCAAATACCTTATCATCTCTGATAAAATGCCCATTGAATCACTGAAAATCGGATGCATGGAATTCCTCATAAAATGCACCTATGAATCGGAAGCCATCACATATATCAATGGATATAGGGAGTTGTTCACACTGGAAGACCATCACTTCATTTGTGACTTCATCAGTTATCTCCACGATTATCTCAGACACCCAATGCCATTGATGAGAGGTGATCCAATGTGTGAGCATGTAACTAATCTTATAGAAGTTGTTATCGACCACCTGGCTTTTAGTGACATTTGACTGATTTGACTGATAATGATGTATTTTTAAAAAGTATGTGTACATTCTTGTTACTAATTTAAGGTAATGCAAGCAACAACTATTTAATAAAATTTAAATTTAAAAATGACCATTGTGCATTACTAGTATGATGACATTTTATTAAGTCACAAAATTATTCAGTCAGCCATAGAACAAGGATCAGGTGGCAAAAACATTGGCAAAAATTTGTGTCAATTTAAGATTTCCAACATTGTTCAAATGAATCATATCTGGTTTGAAGTCAGATTTGTCAAATTTTGACCAATTTTCAATGTTGTGAAGATTGGGCAAGTTCAATTTTTGAATCATTTCTTTCATGCAGTAATTAAACTTTTCCAAACGAGAATTTCTCTTGCCCAAGTCATTTTTATTTTCAATTACACTTTGTGGACGTGGAATGACACCACTGTAGAAAATGGGCGTACAGTGGTGTTTTGCGCTATTTTCTGTAGCCTTGCATAGAGACTCTTCCCCTGTTTTTCCGGTTTTGTGCCTCGAATGGGCACTTTGTCCTTAATTTACAAATAAATGATTAATAAAAAATACTTGGGCAAAAATTATTGTATTACTTTGCCCAGCTTTGTAGTGCCAACGGTGCGACGGGGATTCAGATCATTAGAGCCGACATGAACCACCAATACTTTCACAAAAGGACAACAGATAACAATGTTGGCGATTAACATTACCTGGTCCTGACGGGCCCCAGGTATACAAAATATCTAAGTATTTTTGTTGGTATGATAAGTAAATACATTTGAATTAATATTTTATTACATTCTGGTCATTCGATTTCGCCACATTTCTAATTATGGATTTGTAAAAACTGACATGAATGTGAATTTGATCAGTCCAATTGCCCGATTTTAGTGAAAAGTTTTGATTCGAAATGGAAAGACTCCATTTCCGTGCCATGGAAAAAATGAATAAGCCGATCAAAAAGCCGCGAAACATCATTTTTAATTAAGCGAAATTAGTGGATGCAAATCTCAGAAGATATTGTACACTATTCGCACCTATCGCACTATTCGCACCTATCGGTACAAAAATATAGCGCACTATTCGCACCTATCGGTACAAAAAATCGCACGACTGTTAATAATACTAGAAGTGCAAACTATCTGTTGAATACCTGGTATATGAAGAGCAACCGATACGATCGGTCGGCGATCGGTCTTGAAGAAGAATGAAGAATGAAGTGAAATTTTGGTCTGGTTGTTGTCATCGGTGTTTCGCAGAGATGCCGGCACGAACAAAGGTGTCAGTGACACAAAGTTGTCCGCTTGAACAAAGGTGTCGGTCCGACAAAGGTGTCAGTCAGACAGACAGTCAGACAGTGTCACAGTCGGTGCGACAAAGCAATCGATGCGATTTAAAAAAATTTAACTCACATGTTTACCTATATTTTCGCAAACTATTGATAGATTGGTACAAAAAATAAATTTTTAACGAAGTATTTAAAAAGCATTTTAGCAGTGAAAAGTGAAGTAATGTTTCACACTGACGCAAGTTCAGAAATGACGTAGTCAATTAGGAGGAGGGGAATCGGCGATTTGACTACATTTGACTAACGTAATCACAATCACAAGAGTTCCGCCGAAAAAAATTCGTCATTTCTGGATTACCTCCCCTAGCCTCACGCTTACTACTCACTCACTTGAACACAAGATTTATCAGCAAACTTTGATTATAAACTTTTTCCCGCTGGACCAAATTTCTAGATTTTTAAGCCAAAAGATGCGTAATGATCTGCTGTTCATGCTCATATAAGTTTTATCTCAGTTAAATAAAGTAGAGCCGCGCTGTACTGTCGTAAACAGACGATTGCCAACGAAAACACGACCACAACAATATTACTAAACGGACTACCGTCCGTTTAGGAATATATATATATATATATATATATATATATATATATATATAGTAATAATAATAAATTTGAAGACTAAAATCCAAAGAGGGCTCGATAAGGATAAATATATATCAAATATATAAGGACCGTAGAGCAAATAATCTGTTATTTTAATAAATATATATATATATATATATATATATATATATATATATATATATATATATACACATATATATATATATAAACACATAAACCAGTATATATAAACATATGTATACCAATGTCAAATGTAATATTTAATTATTCATCTATAATGCAATCATATATTACAATATGGCTGAAAATATAACGAAAACCCATCATTGAAACACTTTCTGTTGTTATATTTCTTGCTGTTCCATCGTAATGGAGCTAGAATCATCTTGTGTCGAAGCAACAGTAATATTATAGCTATCAGTTTAGTAAGAATGTGTACAAAGAAAGTAATTTGCTTTCAGTTGTTATTGTTGACGTTGGTGGTGTTGCGGTTGTCATTGCTCTTCTTGCTCTTGTATTATATCTATATATACACACATATACACACACATATACACACACTATACACACACATATACACACACATGCTCACATACATGCACACACACACACAGCACAAATATATATATATATATATATATATATATATATATATATATATATATATATATATATATCTTCTATATATATAAAACGAGGATGTGTGTGTGTTTGTGGACAACTTTGAACAACTAAGGCTTTTACAATTCGCAACCGAATTTGACAACGTTTTATGTGCACGTTGCACCTGTCGCTAAGATGGTCACATCACAAACATTTTTCAAATCGACCCACGTTGAGCAATAAAAAAATTGATAGCAAAATTATGTTTTCTAAAGTGCATGGTGTAAGGTAGAAATCAATCAAAACAAAATCCTTATGGGACTTTCCATTCAAACTGTTGGGACCTACAACTTTTCAGCTGTAGCTTGCACATTTTTTTGTCACTCGCGACAAAATTGTAGGTGTTTATTCTCTGCACTACAAGGCTCTTAAGCGAGCATCGATTTTCTTCTAAGTCACATGCCTGTGTCAGCAAACCCATAAAAACTAAATCATTATGGGATTTTCCATTCAATTTACTTCCTAGCTGTATATTCTTAGCATAATTTCAAACCCCGAGCAACGCCGGGTAAATCTGCTAGTATATATATATATACGGTAGAAAGAACGACAGAGGGAGATAGATAGTTATAGATAAATAGATAGATAGATAGATAGATAGATAGATAGATAGATAGATAGATAGATAGATAGATAGATAGATAGATAAATAGATAGATAGATTTCTTTATTGGCCACAAGGGCGCACAAGAAAAGGGGACACATGCTGGAGATTTTACATACAGTCGTGTAAAAAAAAAAATAAAACAAACAAACAATTATAACAATCGAAATCCCCAATAGGGGGGGAGACGCCACAAATGGGTTGTTTAATACCCCGTCGATAGAACAACACTCAACTTCAGGAGCGTGTTGTGCAAGTGCTCCCTTCTTCCTTTTGCTCTCTTCTTTAACCTACAGGCTTATAAACAGAGAAGGCCCAATCCCTCGGGCCATTTTCGCTTCATTCACCCAGATAGATAGATAGATAGATAGATAGAGAGAGAGAGAGAGATAGAGAGATAGATAGATAGATAGATAGATAGATAGATAGATAGATAGTTAGACATATAGATAAATAAATAAAACATGCAGTTTGAAAATTTCATAAAGTGTATATATATATATATATATTAAAATAACAGATTTAAGTTTAAGCATAGAATCGCTGCTTTCACCCTTAAAGGGATCTTCTGATATATATTTATCCTTATCAAGCCCTCTTTGGATTTTAGTCTTCAAATTTATTATCATTAAGGCTTGTTACTCTGGAACACATACACACACGCACACATACATATATATATGTGTGTGTGTGTGTCTACGTATATCAGATATGTATATATTTTAGTCCAAACGAGATCTCATGTCTCCTTTATATATTTTTTCTTCAAATTTTAAATGCAATATTTTAAGTCTGTATTAATTATTCGGAAATTGGCGGTATCAGTAGTGGGTCGGACGCTATACTTGGCAGCATAGAGTTACGGCACGGTACGGTCTGATTTCAAATCACACTGAGGTTAACTTTGCCTTTCCTCTTACGTCGTCGATAAAATAAAGTACCAGTAATGCACTGGGACTATTGGCTGGCCTTGTGCCCCAAATCAGATACAATTAATTATCCGGAGAATATTTCTGCTTTTTTTTTAAGACGATAGCATTTGATATGAGGGAGATTTGGCTACTAAATCTAACTCCATGTTATCTCGACATAAATAATGAATAAATTTGCAAGTTGTGGTGAAGTAATGGATTTTATTTTATTCCAACTCTTTATATATGCAAACTTGTGTAATAAAGGTCACCTATTTACAGAGAACTAAAGTGACCTTTGTAATAAAACAATACCAGAAGCTGTTATGCATATTTATAGCAAAGAATTATAAGACGTAAATAATGGTTCTAACGTTGGCATAAAACCACAAATATCAGAGGTGGAGGGAGACGAGAGGAGAAGATTATATAGAAGCAAACTACGTAAGAGGAAGGGGGAGTGAGGGGGGATATGAGGCGAAGAGGGGGGTGTAGAAATGAAGACAAGATGAAAAGAAGAAGAAGAAGAAGAAGAAGAAGAAGAAGAAGAAGAAGAAGAAGAAGAAGAAGAAGAAGAAGGGGGAAGAGGAGGAGGAGGCGGTGCTTAGAAGAAGAAAATGTAGAAGTGTGTAGATGAGGGAAAGAGTGGGTAAAGGGGAGGAGTTTAAGGAAGGGGAAGGAGGAAGAAGAGAATGGAAAGAAGGTGGTAGAAGTGGATGAGTAGGAGAATGAGAAAAATGATGGATGAAGTGAAGGAGGCTAATGAGAAAGAGGAAAAGGAGGAGAGGAGAAGAAGAAGAAGAAGAAGAAGAAGAAGAAGAAGAAGAAGAAGAAGAAGAAGAAGAAGAAGAGGTGGGGAGAAAATTGAGATCAGAATTTAAATGAAATCAACTAAACATGTACTCGGCATGTGTTCGCGTCATCTAAACCTGTGTGGTGGCGCAAGTAAACGTGTATTCTGTGCTCTACCGACCACTCCGTTCACGGCTCTAATGTGTTTTTCTAACATTGGCGCAAGGCCAGCAATTTGAGGGAAGGGGATAGTCGATTATATCAACCCCAGTAGATAACTGGCATTATTGTATCGACCCTGTAAGGATGGAACGCATACTTGACCTCGACAGGATTTAATGTGAGAATGTAAAGGCTATAACCAAATACTGGGTGTCCTTTCTTTACGCTTTAATGATTCTACTCTAATGAAGGTGCGTGGATTAGTGGTTAGAGACTTGAATTCGCAACTCACGATTGCGAATTCGATTCCAGGGTTGACTGATGAGTTATGTCTTTGAGCGACATACTTTGTTTCACGTTGCTCTTTCTGTCTATATTGTGGCCGGTCGATAGTATCAGCAATAAAAAGACCAATGGAAACATTGTTTCCTTGGTCCAATTTGACGAGTTCCAACCCAATCGGTAAACGAATGAGGTCTGAGATTTCGTCGATCGTTTAAAAAAACATAAACACAAAGCAACACATTTTGAGACAAACAACAGTCGATTATATCGCCAGTAATACACTACTGTTACTTTAGTTAATCGATGCATATTTTATTGATCTCAGTACATGACTAAGACTTCATTATATTGATCCCAGAAATGAACTAGTACTTTTTTTATTAACCTTGGTAGGGTTAAAAGCAAAAATAATCACGGTGAGATGTTTCAAAGGTTTAACCAGAGAATGAATGGCAACACCTATGTCCGTTTCCAATGTGTTTATGCCTGGTTGGTGGAAGGCACAAAGTACTTCCCAAACTAGAGATCTGGCCTGAATACTTACAACAGAGTGAAATCCATTGCAAATACCCAGTGGCTAGTTGTTCGTCATAAACTGGGCAAAAATTTAAGACTAATCCATAGAACACGAGCTCTCACTCCAACGAATTTCAAACAGTATGTTTCCATCAAATTTCCCTCACAGGGCCTTGGTTGTTGCATAACTGTGATAGAGACCGCAAACCCTACAAGTTGTATTCTCCTCGAAACCCCGTAGTTACAGATCGAACTAAATAACCACACAGCCATTGAATTCATAAAGTTAGTTCAGGTAAATAAAACTTCGCTTGACATGTAGAGTCAAAACTAGGTGGTCAGGTATCTATAAAAGAAATATCTTTTTTAAGTTGGAGAATGGCGAGGAAGTATCAAATACCATAGTGTATAGGATAAATTAACGCACAACACGCTTCCTTGAAGCTGTATCCGATTGCACACACACACAAGGCCAACAATTTTAGGGGAGAGGAAAGTCCATTAAATCGATCCCAGTGCGAGACTGGTACTTTATTTTAACGACCCCGTAAGGATGAAAGGCAAAACTAACCGTGGCAGAATTTGAACTTTGAACGCAAAGGGCCGTAATTCTATGCCCCGACGCTCTACCGATACTGCCAATCTATCACACTTTCCATAAAAGAATTTAATGTGTACATGAAAGGTTAGTTGCATCAGTAGACACGAAAATACAACATAAGAGTTTTGCGGACACAAACTACTAAACATTACTATGAACTTCATTTTACGTTCTCTGTGTCAAAACTCACAGTATTCAACTTTGTTGTGTTTCTGTGCCGGCGTAACATAAAATCAGTATCAGTGCTACACTAGAAACGTCTCAGTTACTTATGTAACTTCCATACAATTTTGCTGGTTTGTACTTAGGTAAGAAATTATTAGAAATAGTGTTATGTCAATAAATCTATAAAAGCTCTTCAAGTCAGGTAAGGTTGACATTAAGCTTGTGTTACTGTAGGTTGGTTGTTTGTGTTTGAAAGTGTGATGAAATGGATTCTCATTTGCTGCAAATCTCGAGCATAAGAATTTAAGTAATATCTTTAAGGGAGATTGGCAGATCATTAAAGTTATGCGCTGTGGATTGGCAGTATCGGTAAAGGGTCGGACGCCATGCTTTCCAGCATAGAGTTACGTCTCTTTACGGACTGAGTTCAAATACCGCCGAGTTTAACTTTGCCTTTCATCCTTACGGGGTCGATAACATAAATTACCAGTAATGTATTGGATTATTGCTGGCCTTGTGCCAAAAGTAGAAACAATTAAAGTTATGCCATATGTAGTTACGTCACTTAAATTTCTCAGCTCAAATGTTACGATGGTAAAATTTGGTATCCATCCTTATGAGTTAACTAAAATGAACTTAACACCCAAATACTATTATAAAGATAATCGACACAACCCACTAAAAACACAGTATGTCAGCTTGTTCAAGACTTATATATATATATGGGTATAAGTGTGTGTATGTGTATGTGTTTGTGGAGAGAGTGATGCTTTAAATATTATGAAAATATCCAAGGGAAAATGCATTGCATACAGTGATTTAATACAGGATGCGTACACCGGACTAGATAGCATTATTATAGCGGTGGATTGGCAGTATCGGTAGAGGGTCGGACGCCATGCTTTGCAGCATAGAGTTACGGCCCTTTATGATCTGAGTTGAAATCCCGCCGAGGTTAACTTTGTCTTTCATCCTTACAGAGTCAATAAAATAAAGTACCAGTCACGCACTGGGGTCAATTTCATCGAATTTTCCCTCCCCCAAAAATTGCTGGCCTTGTGCCTATATGAGAAACCATTATTATAGCGGTGGATTGGCAGTATCGGTAGACGGTCGGACACCATGTTCTGACGCATAGAGTTACGGCCCTTGCCATTCTGAGTTCAAATCCCATCGAGGTTAATTTTGCCTTTCATCCTTACGGGGTCGATAAAATTTAAGTACCAGTAATGCACTGGGATAATTGCTGGCCTTGTACCAAAAGTAGAAACAATTATTGTAGCGAGAGAGGACGCAGGAGTTAAATAAAACATACCGTATTTCCCGGCGTCGAAGACGCTACTTTTTTCCTAAAATATGTCTCAAAAATCTACCATGCGTCCTGGGGGCCGAAGGTTGTTTATTATTATTTTTTTGTTTTTTTAATATTTGGTTGTCAAAAGAACGAAGCATGTTCGGCGCCGGGAAATACGGTATCATACAAAATTGGATGAGATAGTGAAAAAAGAGAATGGTGACGAGAAAACACCACATTGACACTAAAAGCATTAGAGAAATGGAGACAAAGAAAAGGAGAAAATTAGTATGGACACAGTAAACGAACGGTAAAATGAAAACGAGGAAAACAGAACACGGAATCTCCCGTACTCAGTTGGCCCCTATCCTATGTAGTTTCGTAACATTCTTGACAGGATTATGTTCATCATGATAACATATAACAATGCTCTATTTTGTACTGCTCGGAAAATACGCAAGAAATAAACATACAACATTATCAGAAAGAAAAACCCGACTTGAGTGAAAATCGAATTCATGGAAACGTGTAAATCACAAATAGAAATATAAAAATATAAAACGAATAATCAATTACAGTCCAACGACTGGTATGAATATGCCGTTCGATAAAATAAATACTAGGTTTGAAAATATAAGCACTGGAGTTAATATAATCGACAAAACGAAGCTGGTGTTCTAGTATAATAGCATAAGCAATAACAAGAATATAACAATAAGAAGGATATATGAGATTGGGAAAAAAGAAGGAAGGGGGAGGAAAAGGTAAGGAAGAGGAAGAAAGAAAATAAAGGATGACGGGGTAGGAGTATAAGGAAGGATGAGAGAGGAGGAGAAATGAGTGAGAAACACTGTCTCACAGTGTAAGATAATACATAATTTAAAAAAATTTTGAAATTAAAAGTTATTGAGCTTTATGAATGGTGATGTTTATGATTAAAGAAAAAGGAATTAAGAATAGTATTTATTTAAGGTTTATATATTGAAGGGTTTAATAATATGTGCGAAAAAGGAATTTATTAATATGTATCATTAAAATTAAAATATTAAGGAGATAAGTTGAATTAAGAAGAGATTAAATGAATTATGAACTTAGGGTCTAAGTTTGTTTCTATTTATCGTAATATGAAAAAGTAAATAATAGGTTTAATACGAGCACAGAAGTAGAGAAGAAAGAAGAAAATGTAAGGAAGAAAAAATATATAACATAAAAAAAAAAATATGTTTACAAAATTTACTAGTGGTAATATTAGTATATATTAAAAATATAGTTTGTATGGCCAAGAATATAAGGAAAATGCTATAGTGAGTAATAATATGAGTTAAGAAGTAATTGAGAAGTAAAAGTTACAGATTAAAGATTAGAAATTAAAAAAGAAAAAAGGAAAAAAGGAAAAAAGGATAAAAAAGATAAAAAAGAAGAAAAATAGGGGACCGCTAACGACATAGAATGAGTAAATTGTTTAATATAATATACTGAAATATGGTAGAAAGATGGGTATATTTGTAAAAGATATAAAAGCGTTTGAGAAAAAAAGATTTTAAACTAATTAGGTGGTGAGATATTAGCTGTATACTTTATAGAAAGTTCTATGGGATTTATGCAAGCAGAGCGAAAATAAATCCGTAGTCTATTTATTATAGAATTAAAATTAGAAATAATGGTAAATTTCTCGGCTAGGCAAAGGTTACATGTTCTGGATAGGGAAGAATTTCGGTAAGGAGAGGCGTTGCAAACCTCCCTCCAAGAAATGCTGTAGTTAATATTTTTGTCTTTTAAGGACCATATGAGTTCTGAGAGTGCCGTGTTAGTTCTTTTAAGTTGGTATTTAAAAGACGAATTGTGATTATAAAATCTTGTTTTAAAGGAAGTGGAAGTGGAACCAAAATAGGTAAAAGAATTAGTACCAGTTATAACCTTACATTCATACACCAAATTTTTATCAAGACATTAAGACATATTAAGAGGACATTTAGTTCTAATAGGGCAATTACAA
The DNA here is from genome assembly GCA_964016885.1 of Eledone cirrhosa. NCBI lineage: Eukaryota > Metazoa > Mollusca > Cephalopoda > Octopoda > Eledonidae > Eledone > Eledone cirrhosa. The sequence goes on from OZ024741.1 coordinate 172,469,215, forward strand.
TTACGATTAGAGCAATTACCAGAGTTATTAACAAGTGACCTAGTATTATTTATAGAAGGAATTGGATTGGAGAAGTTATTTACGATAGGTGCTAAAGTTTCCTGATTTATATTGGTGTTATGAACATTCGACAAAGTTACGTTTGACGTCGTATTTAAATTTACTGAATCTCGCCTAGAGTTAACATTGCTATTATTATGACGCTCAGTGTTGGATGGATATAATTTATTATTTAATATTTTATTATTATGTTTAGAGATGTTGGAAGTGGTGGAATAAGAGAATGTATGTATCTGTGTGCAAGTGTTTGTGTTTGCGCATATATTGGGCAAATATTTCGAGTGTGAGAATGCTAGAAATGGAGATGGTGTTTTGTGGATATATGAGATGTGGGGGATAGTGAGATAAAGAGTTTCCGTTTTTTCGAGATAACTGAAACGAAAAATTTAGATTTGTTGCCATGACTTGCAATACATCAAATGACAAATACACACAAATACATACACAAACGTGTATATATATATATATATATATATATATATATATATATATATATATATAAATATATATACACGTACACGTGTGTGTATGTATTTGCATGTGTATATATGTATATATATACAAGTATATACACATGCAAATACATACACACACCTCATATATATATATATATATACATATATATATATTATATACATATATATATATTATATATATATATATTATATATATATGTATGTATATATATATATATATATGTATATATACATATATATATATATACACATATATATACACATACACACACACACACGCACATATTAACATATATATATATATATATATATATATATATATATATATATATATATATATACATATATATATATATATATATATATATATATACGGTGTGGTGTGTATGTATCTGTGTATATAAGTTTTACTGTGTGGTATTAGTAATTCTTTAAATAGCTATGTTTCTAGTGTTATTGCTCCCGCGTGTAAGAAGAAACCCCTGAACTTAATCAAGTTTATTCCATGTAATAGGAGATTCTAATTGGTGATTCTACTGTGATATATATTGGCAATCAGCCTCTTTCACGCTAAAACAGCTCATATTAACAACCTAGTCGCACCCCAGGAACGGAACTACGCTTAGGCACTTATATAAATGTATGATGTGTTCGCTGTTAAGTATATATATATATATATATATATATATATATATATATATATATATATATATATATATACATATATTCATACATTTGTATATATATATATATATATTTCGATCTTCCAGAAACCTAATTTGTATACACCACAAGCGGATTTTGTTGATTTCGGATTTACAGAAACCTCACTTGGATATTCAGTAATTTCCAAGTCGCGGTCCAGGTATATTATATATACAGATATGTGGATATATGTAAGTATATTTTTATATGTATATATATATATATATATATATATATATATATATATATATATATATATATATGTGTGTGTGTGTGTGTGTGTGTGTGTGTGTGTGTGTGTGTGTGTGTGTGTTTCTTTGTCTCCCTAGTCAATTCTTTCGTTGATACAGATCAAGCGGCTAAATTAGTGGTCGCTATTTTCAATTTGCAAGCCTTTTTAAAATGTATGTTATTACTCTGACGTTTATTCGTTGTCGAGAGCTTGGCTCCACTACTTAAGGCATTCGTTGGCTTGGCTGGTGATCGAACTTCGAATATTCTGTACTATTGTATATATATATATATATATATATATATATATATATATATATATATATATATATATATATAGGAACGAGTAGGACCCCGACGGCTGAGCTCAAGCCGTTTCGACGGCTAATTCTGGACTAAATGAACATTTTTATCCTGGTATATGAATAGCCGAGCTTCTCAGAGGGTAATTCCATATATGGTAAAAGTGATTGTCACAAGGATTGGTCAAAAGTCTGTTGTTGAGACACATAATTCTATCATGGCAATTTGTGGAAGGAAGCGGTAGCTGAACCTGCCAGTAGAAGAAAGAGAGAGAGGGGGTGGAGGAAACCCAGTTGTGCGTTGATAGTGCCAACTACAGCAGGGCAGGAGGTCAAGGAAGTATACTAGGGAGGGGGTGGGGAGGAAGTCGAAACAAAAAGTAAAACAATATGGGGTAAAAAAATATAGAAGAATACCGAGAATGTTAAAAAAAAACAATTAAATATTAAAAAAAAATTACTGGATACTATTCCCCAACGACAGCCATCAAGTCTCTCACTGGTACTGCTAGACTATAGAAAAGTTTACTAGGTGGGACGGAATTATAATTAGACCCTTTTAAGAGGTAGTAGTAATCAACCGAGTATATCTTACGGTGACGGGTCAACAAGTGGGGGGCCAAAATACTAAAGAAACTACCACGAAATAATAATTAAGAGTCCCAAGACCAATACGAAATAATTGTTTCTACCCGAGGCACAAGGCCAGCAACCACCCAGTGCAAAAGATAAACTAATACGAAATAATAAATCAGAATCCCGAAAAAGAATACTAATACTATCTCTAAGGGTGCCGCTACGATATAAAAATTCTAGTGCAAACTACATAAATGCTCGTACGAGGTATATGAAAAAATGTTCATATACTTTGTACGAGCATCTATGTAGTTTGCACGGTTGATTACTACTACCTCTTAAAAGGGTCTCATTATAATTCCGTCCCACCTAGTAAACTTTTCTATAGTCTAGCAGTACCAGTGAGAGACTTGATGGCTGTCGTTGGGGAATAGTAACCAGTAATTGTTTTTTTTATATTTAATTGTTTTTTTTTAACATTCTCGGTATTCTTCTATATTTTTTACCCCATATTGTTTTACTTTTTGTTTCGATTTCCTCCCCCTCCGCCTCCCTAGTATACTTGCTTGACCTCCTGCCCTGCTGTAGTTGGCACTATCAATGCACGACTGGGTTTCCTCCACCCCTCTCTCTCTTTCTTCTACTGGCAGGTTCAGCTACCCCTTCCTTCCACAAATTGCCATGATAGAATTATGTGTCTCAACAACAAACTTTTGACCAGTCCTTGTGACAATCACTTTTACCATATATGGAATTACCCCCTGAGAAGCTCGGCTATTCATATACAAGGATAAAAATGTTCATTTAGTCCAGAATTAGCCGTCGAAACGGCTTGAGCTCAGCCGTCGGGGTCCTACTCGTTCCTATTACCCACTCTACTACCCTAACTATTGAGTACTTTGGTGCGTTATGGTCCACCTGGTTCCTTACCACATTTCCTTCGTTATATATATATATATATATATATATATATATATATATATATATGAAAAATATGAAAACATGGCGTGCTCGTGATTGCAAATGGGTTACATATGAATAAATTTAGTCCTTCATCAGTGATATCCCAACTTTCATCGCTTTAAAGACCATATATATATATACATATATTTATATATATATATATATATATACACGTATATTTATATGTGCGTTTGTGTGGGTGTGTTTGTAAAGTAACAGAACATAGAGTGCTGTGTGAGCATTAATGAGATAGGCTTTAGTGGACGTGACGTAATATCCGAGGAGAATATAACTGCGTTCTAAACTCTGCAGTTATTGTAATTTTTTTTTGTTTTGTGCTTTTGTTAAGAGCTACACAATGTTAGGCCATCGAATGATGGGCACAGAGCAAGAAAAGAACCTGATGTTTCTGGTCCGGCTGGAAAAAACTCCCTCAGAATCCCTCGGAATACTGCAGAAAGTGTATGGAGATGAGACGTTGTCATGCTCACGGATTTTCGTGTGGCACAAAAGGTTTAATGGCATGCAAGGATGTGGAAGACGATCCCAAGAGCGGGGGGGCCTTCGACGAGCAGGACTGAAGCTAACGTTGAGTGTGTGAAAGAGGTGGTGCGTGGCGATCACCAGCTGACTGTTTGACTGATCGCAAGTGAGTTAGGCATGAATCGCAACAGTGTTTAACAGATTATCAGCAAAGATTTGGGCATGCGGAGATCACCGGCTCTCAATCCTATGAACATCCGGTAGTTACTGGCCTAGAAGAACAACGCCGTACTGGAACAAACTCCTTATTCATCTGATCTTCCTAGATGCGACTTTTTGCTTTTCCCCAAGCACAATGAGGTCATCAAGCGGATCAGTTTTGAAGATGTGGAAGCCATCAAGAGGGCAATAACGAAGGGGCTGAGGGGCATCCCAGAAGAATCCTTCCAGCGGGGCATAGAAGCGTGGCAGAGTAACATGTGAAAATGCATTAGACTCGAGGGGGATAAATTTGAAGGGATAACTATGTAGTTTGTTGTTTAGAATTGAAATAAACTGTGTGTTATACCAGTCCCGTTAATTTTTAGTCAGACCTCATATATATACATACAAATTTGGTGTTTATATATTTCTTTGGTGAAGAAGAAGAAGAAGAAGAAGAAGAAGAAGAAGAAGAAGAAGAAGAAGAAGAAGAAGAAGAAGAAGAAGAAGAAGAAGAAGAAGAAGAAGAAGAAGAAGAAGAAGAAGAAGAAGAAGTTTGAAGCAATCGATGTTTATTCTGACTTGTATAAAGAAACTAGAAAGTAGTAGTTTATATGTATATATATATATATATAAAGAGAGAGAGAGAGAAAGAGAGAGAGTGAGAGTGAGAGTGAGAGAGAGAGAGAGGTGGAGAGGGAGAGGTTGTTAGTTCTTTTAATTCTGCGACTTTGTATTCCGACCTCATCTATTGGCCATAAAGTTTATAGATTCTGAGTATAGAATATATTTATTATTAGTATCCTTTGAGGCCGGAGGATTGGCGTTAGAACATCGAACAAATGCTTACCAGTATTTGTTCTGTTTTTTCACGTTCTGGGTTTAGATACCGCCGAGGTCAACGTGCCGGTCAAGTACTGGAGTCTATCTAATCAACGTTTTCTTTCGCTCCAAATGAGTGAACTTATGCCAAGATTAGAAAATATTAAGGGTCGATAAAATAAAGCACCAGTAATGCTCTGGGATAATTACTGGCCTTCTGCCAAAAGTAGAAACAATTACTACTATTCCTTCACCACGAGAGTGGTGGATTGGCAGTATTGGTAGAGCGCCGAATAAAATGATTTTGGTATTTAATGGCATATATGTACAAATATGATTGGTGGGGGCGAGAAAATGTGCCAGTTGCGATGCGAGTCGTAATTGACTGTAGCGGTGTAAATTGCATTCTGTGCAATTAGGAAACTAAAAAAAAGCATAACAAATGGACAAGATAAGGCGAGACTGTCAGTCTATATAAATATGTAGTCTTTCTCTTGTTTGTAAATAAATAATCAGCCAAACAAATATTTATATCTTCACATAAATCCATATATATTGAAGAAAAATTAAAACACGGAAAAAACGAAAAGATAGGAAATGATGTGAATATATAATGACACAAAATTAATGAGGCAGAATAAAATAATTGTTTCTACTTTTGGCACAAGGCCAGCGTATTACTGGTACAATATTCAGTGTATTACTGGTACTTTATTTTATCGACCCCGATGAAAGGCAAAGTGAACCTCGGCGGGATTTGAACTGAGACTATAATAAGGCAGAATAAAACTGAGGCAGAATAAAATAATGTTTTCTGATTTAGGCACAAGGCCGACAATTTTGGGGGAAGGGAAAAGTCGATTAAATCTACCCTAGTGCGTTACTGGTACTTTATGTTATCGATTCCCTAAGGATGAAATGCAAAGCTAAGCTCGGTGAGATTTGAACTCAGGAGGTATAGGGACATAACTATATGCCGCAAAGCATGTTATCCGACGCTTTACGATACTTCCAATCCACTAATAATGAGAATAATGTTTTTTTTAGTAAGACACAAAGTCAACAATTTTGGGGAAAGGAAAGACGATTAAATTGACTCTGGTACTTTATTTTATCGACCCCCGTAAGGATGAAAGGCGAGTAAAAATGTGAGTAATATTGTTGTTTTTATTAGCCACAATTGGTTCACATCAAGAAAATATTAAGGCCGACATTGGACGGTACAATGTTGATGTTGTTGTTACTGTTATTTGTGCCGCTGTTACTACCGAAGTTGTTGTTGTTAATGTTGAAGTAGACACTGCCCTCAAGGATCCTACCAAGAAGAAGAAGAAGAAGAAGAAGAAGAAGAAGAAGAAGAAGAAGAAGAAGAAGAAGAAGAAGAAGAAGAAGAAGAAAACATTGTATGTCTTTTGAATCCGTGGTTCATTCTATCTGACGAGTGATCGAAATTCACTTTTAAAGCTAAGATCGACTCGAGGCTTTGGTAAAAGTCACTTTGGTAAAGGACCCATAGATGAGGCGGTGAGATGGAACCTGGGAATTCGTAATTGCAAAGCGATCTTCCAGCTTGCTCCGCCATGTCAGCATCAATTGTGCGTACAAGTACCGCACAATAACCTAACCATTGTCGATACTTGCACACACCTAGCGGTATAAATGCCATTCTAGTCAGACTGCTAATTTTATCAATAATAATACCAGCACAACCACCACCACTACTACCAACACAATAACTACCAGCCCCAACAATACCTCCACCAATACTACCACCATCACCCCCAACAACACTACTGCAAGCAACACCACTACTGCCTCCGCCACCACTGTAATGCTGGTAATGCCAAGTTGTATTCTAAAAAATATGGCGTCATTATCGATCTATGCTGTCGGCTGGTTTGGGATTATCAATCAAAGCTTTTATCGATCTATTGATCGCTCACAAATATCCATCTATCTGTTGAACTGATAGCCTGCTCATGCGTCAGTATGTGTGTGTGTACTTAGGTGCGTGTAGTTTATTTAGGCTGATCCAGTAGCCTGTTAATCTAGATATTTCTCAACGTCTGATCGGTTCCTCATGAAATAAAAACAAAGGAAAATACTGGGCTAGTTCTGTTATGCCTTTGTTGAATAAAGTATACTATACTCTACGGTGGTATTGAGTACTTGCTCCCACCTTCATTAAACTCCCCGTGTACCTTATGTGTGAGTATGTGTGTGTATTTATTCGCAGCCAAACATCTATCAGTGCATATATAAATATATGTACACCTACATATATATTCCTATTCATAGATAAACGTATACCTTTTATCGCCATTAACATACATACCCGTATCCACACAGCACCGACATATATACGCACATCCGGTGTAATCACTTTATCTACTGAAAGATCATAGATATTTTTAGAAATGTCTAACTGTATGGCTGGCTGGCTGAAGTATTATGAAGAATGATTGAAATTATCAGGAACTGTTGGGATAGTTGGGTACTTACTGAATTGCTTTACTTCACCTACCTACCTACTCTCTCTTCATTGTATTGCTGCCATCCTTTCAGAAAATCATGCCAATCCGCAGATAGCTTTGTCTGTAAAAACTACATATTATTGTGATTGCTTCGTCTGCCATCGGCTAAAAATGCTGTTCATGATAGCTACTAAAAAAGATGGCCGTTCGATTGATACTTTATATGACAGCTATCTAGAGTGAAGGCGTATGGCTTAGTGGTTAGAGCGTCAGGTTGTGAGTTCGATTCTCGGACCAGGTGATGCGTTGTGTTATTGAGTAAGACACTTTATTTCACGTTGCTCCAATTCACTCAGCTGTAGCAATGAGTTGTGACATCACTGGTGCCAAACAGTATCGGTCATTGCCGTTCCCTTGGACAACATCGGTGGCATGGAGAGGAGAGACAGGTATGCATGGATGACTGCTGGTCTTCCACAAACAACCTTGCCCAGACTTGTGGTGTAACTTTCTAGGTGCAAATCCCATGGTCATTTGTGATCGAAGGGTTTTTTTTACCCAATCTAGAGAGAAATTGGCACCAGTTGGTATTGGCACTGCAAATTGCTATGTCCGGCCAATGCACTTAACATGTAAATAAATGTCAAAAGAGAATTGTTATTAAGCCACACGCAGGTCAGGCCCAATGACTGATGACGATGGCGATTAATAGTAGTAGTAGTAGTAGTTGTTGTTGTTGTCAAACGTCATCTCCAACCAAGAAAATCTGTAAACAAATGTTTCATGTCAGTAACAATCTTCTCCTGTTTTCAAATAATATTTGTTTCTACTATTGGCACAAGGCCTGCAATTATCTCAGTTCATAACTAGTACTTAATTTTATCGACTCCGTAAGGATGAAAGGCAAAGTTAACCTCGGTGGGTCTTGAAATCAGATCATAAAGGGCCGTAACTCTGTGTTGCAAAGCATGGCGTCCGATCTACCGATACTATGTATTATTATTTGGTTGCTATTTCTGGCAGATAATTTGACCATTTCATGGCATCTTTGTTGGCTCATTTGTATCTTAGTTGTTGTTGGTGGTGGCGATGATGATGTTGTTGTTGTTTTTGTTGGTTCGTGTTGTTTGTTATTTTATTGCTGTTATTTCTAAGGGCAGTGGATTGGCAGTATGGGTAGAGGGTCGGCCACCATGTTTTTCAGCATAGAGTTACGGCCCTTTATGATCTGAGTTCAAATCCCGCCGAGATTAACTTTGCCTTTCATCCTTACGGGGTCGATAAAATAAAATACCATTCACGCACTGGGATCGATTTAATGGTCTTTCCCCTCCCCCAAAATTGCTGGCCTTGTGCCTATATAAGAAACTATTGTTATTATTTCTTCGATGTTAAACCATATTTGACACGAATTTATGATGAATTGGTATGTAGTTCAGGTATTCTAACGCCTGGAATACTTATATTAGGAACAGGCGATGGATTTCTCATTGTTAGCAATATGGCTGATGGTTATGCGGGGGTTGGGGATATAATGACTTGTGCTGATATTTTTAGCCCCAAGGCAGATTTAATGAACAGAACCTGTTTTCAAAGGTGTCCAATCCATAACCATTCTGCCTATTGTTTTTTTCAGACAGAACTACATTACACAATGTGTCTTCTGTAAAAAGTCAATCTGTGGTTTGCGAGGAATTTAGCTGATATTTCCAGTAGATCAAGCTCTTAAGTAAAACTTCCTCGAATGCTGCTAATGTTCTTATATAACTTTAGGTTATCCCGATCGAGAAAGCCTATAATTAAAGGTGTTCTGCCGTGGCAGTATCATTTTTTTTTTTACCAGACAACATTATACAGAGTATCCTTACATTTTAAGAGGTAGCACCAGAGAGCTGCTATTTCCACTTTCTCAGGTGAATAAATTTAGGCTCCTTATGTGGCTTTTCAAGTATTATTTGTAGTGTTATTCTAAATAAGAGCAGAATTGGCCAACTAAGACACGGTCTGAACATACCAATCACCTTTACTCCGTACTTATTATCATCTGCGGTGTGCACACCAGTCAGTACAAGTCCCTATCCCTCAGTAGTCTATCGAAGTATATTACATGAGTTGAACCCCAAAACTATAAAACAGAGGATCTGTTGATAGATTTGACTTACTGCCACTACATGCGTTTAATTTACACCTCACCAATACTCATACATACGCGTGCGTATATATATATATAGATATATATATATATATTTCGTTTCTGAATTTGTTTCGCAAGATTCTTTATCTGAAATCGTGTGTTGAAACCGATATTGTTATACTTTGGGAGGGTCATGTTGCCAATAAGAAACACATTTATAAATTCCTAAATTTATAAATTTATTATAATAAATTGAAGTGAAAGCAACTGGTGCGTGTGTTTCTTATTGGCAACATGACCCTCCCAAAGTATAACAATATATATATATATATATATATATATATATATAATAAATAAATACATACTATATATATACATACTACAATAAATAAATACATACTATATATGTATCAAATGCATACATTCATATATACATCGCTATTTCAGAGCACCAATACTGATATATATATATATATATATATATGCTCTAAAATAGCGATGTATATATGAATGTATGTATTTGATACACACACATATATATATATATATGCATACGCGCGCGTATGTATGTGTATTGGTGAGGTGTATATATATAAAACACACTCACTGTATATATATAGAGACACAGAGTATCACAAGTGTGCGATGAAAGAACTTTGATGAACTATATATATATATATTTATATCTATATTTTAACTGTTGTTCAATCAATGATAAACATCGATTGCCAGCTAAACTAACTATAGGGATATAAAATATACGAAATCCAAAACCAATCCAAACCAAACAGTGAGTGTGTTTCATTATATATTGGTGGCAATATTATAACAATATGACAATCCCCAAATATAACAATGTGTGTGTGTGTGTGTATTGTTTGATTATCTGGGTTTGTCGATCTTAAAATGAGTATATTATATAACATTCGTAATGCACATTTTAGAGGAATTAGACTATTATTATGTAATGGTATAATTCCGGAAATGTGTTTTATACGGATGTTATATAATATAATAACTGGAAGGAGGGAAACAGAATCGTCCCTCCATTTTTAATAACATGTGTGCATGTATATATGTGTTCATATATATATGTGTGCATGTGCATATGTATATACGTAACCATATATGTGCACTCTAGAGTAAATTGCGTATATTTGTATTTCAATATATTGCTTAATTGAATTTTCAAGTATTTTCTGAAAAATTATGAAATATTTATTCACAAAATAAATTTTGAGAAATTAAAATCAAAGAGAAATAATTTTAAACGAGTATTCGTTACTAATTACTTATGGTTGTTCTGTAGGGAATTTCTCCTTGCACTCATGATAAGAGATAATCTGCATGTGGTATTCTTAACCTCACATTTTCGTTTCAGTGAGATAATTGTCAAAAACCAGCTGTCGTCAAACGTGGCAAATTATGACATTCAAATCCATTAAAACTCATTAAATAATCATAATTATTATATATATATATTCAAAACGAATGCACAAGCTGCGCGCATGTTGCTTGACTTAATTCTGTCAGTTATTTACATCATGCAAATATAAATGCATAGATCTGAATTATTTTCTTCTTCTTCAACATTAACAACAACAACAAAAACTTCGGTAGTAACAGCGGCACAAATAACAGTAACAACAGCAGCAACATTCTTCACCCTGGTAGGGCCCTTGAGGGCAGAGTCTTCAAGCAGGCCTTTCAGCTTCAAGTCTTCAAGCAGGCCTTTCATGTCAGAAGCAAGCATTTCCAATTCATCCGGCTGTCTCCCCAAGTGAGATCAGATGAGCTCTTAGATGTCCTCCAAACATCTTGCTCGGGGTTTCCTCCTTGTTCTCCTGCCAGTTGGTTTTGCCCGTAAAATCTGACCAGCGTCCATAATTTCAATTTGGAGAAGTAGCGACTCTAACTGAAGCGATTCACTGATCTCCGAGTTACGCACTATATCGAGTGACGTTAATCAAAAGGCCCTTCGGAGGAAACCTATTTCAGTCACTTGTATTCGTGATCGTATTCTTTCGGTCATTATCTAAGATTCATTACCTTATGTTAGGTTTGGTATGAATACTGGATTGAAGATAGCGAGTTTGGCCTTTACACCAACCTCCCCTCTTAATACTCCATGCCGAAGTGGCCGCATTACTGCGGCAGCTCCTGCAATTCATGTACTTAATTCAGCCTTCTACCTTGCCATCGCTCGTGAACATGACTCCGACATACTTGAAATTCTTTTTATTCTTCAGTGAAACGCCACTCATATACAGAGTACTTTGTGCAGGCTTCCCCGAGAGGACGAATCTTTCATCAGTCTTCGCAGCACTGATTTTCATTCCTGCCATGCAGCACTCGGCCGCATAGCTATAAAGTGCGTGTCGGAAATTACCTACAGACGAATTAGGTAGTACCACATCGTCCGTAAATTTCAGCTGACTGATCGTGCAGAGTGACAATAAGGTTTCCATTGATCCAATACTCCAGCAGAACCTTCCACAACGGGTATCATGGAACGCGGTCATATACCTTTTCGAGGTCTACGAAACAAGAATACATCTCTTGGCAATACTCACACTACTTCTCAAAGACCGGAAGCGAAAGTCCCACTGTTCTTCAGCTCTCTTGCACTCGACAATATACCTATATCTCTTTGCCAGACACTTAGCATAAACTTAGCAATCACTCTTGTCTCCCTTTTTGAAAATTAGGATTATCATTCCCGATTGCCATTGCTTAGTTGCTTTTCCAGATTCCAGGCCACCCGGTTCACACGAGTCAGGCAGAATACTTTCTCTACTTAGGGATTTTAATTGTCTCTCTTGTGACCTCTGCCTTCGTGTGGTCAGTCATCACTACCAAAGGGACCTCGTGTACATTAGTAGATGGTGCTGCGACCAGTTTTAGGCGATCAACAAAGTATTCCCTCCACCACACGAAGATGCACTTATCCCAGACGTATTCATAATAGCATTCGGTGGGTTGTCTGCCAGAGCCTTTATTTGCTGATCTGAAGTCGCATTCAAGCGTAATCCCAAAGTCCTCTCATGTCTTAACTTTCTGTCTTTGCTTTGACTTTTTGCACCTGATTTTTTCCACAAGTGAAGAAAGTGTGGACTACTTTCCAAGACAAGCTTTCTAAGCCACAGTTTTTGCTCGGATGGCATCTTTTACCACTTGATTTAACCAAAAGGTTCTCCTACCACTCGGCGCCTCACCAAGCCGCTTTCACCAGCAGCATTTAACAGCTTAAGCAGAATTACATGAGCTGAACAGTCTCCACTCCGTTTCAACGTCCTCAGTTTGCTCAGGGATTTTCTGAACTTGATTCAATAGTATCTACAAACCTATTCCTGACTTCCTTAACTACGCGTGCCTCCCACTTTATCCTGTAGGTCGAACGGGACATGAACATTTTGTGATCTCGCATGTTGCAAATAACGATGATCAGTTGACAGCTCAACCCCGCACGAACATCCAGTACAGAATCAAAGAGATCAGAGACAATAATTGTTTCTACTTTTGGCACAAGGCCAGCAATTATCCCAGTGCATTAGCGGCACTTTATTTTATCGACCCCGTAAGGATGAAAGGCAAAGTTAACCTCGGCGGGATTTGAACTCAGATCATAAGAGGAGGTAACTCTATGCTTCAAAACATGGCGTCCGACCCTTACCGATACTGCCAATCCATCCAATAATAAAATCAGTTATAGATCTCTATCCTGATTCCTCTTATACCTATACCATGTATATTTATGGATATCTTTGAGCTGGATTTGGGTGTTCATAATAGAGACCCCATTACTAGAATAGTTGTCTAATAAGGTTTCTTCGTTCCTATTAAAATTGAGATTCTCGTTCCTTTCAATCACTCCTTTCCATGTCAGGTAGTCATTGCCAACATGTACATTGAAGTCTCCCATTATGATATATGCATCAAGGAAGTATCTGTATTCAGGATCTCTCTTTGGCGTATAAAGTCTTTTCTCTCAGCTTTTCGCTCAGTTTTAAGAGGCAAATCCTCCCAACGAATGGTCTCCATTCCATAACATATATCACAACAGGGAGCTTGTGAGTATCACTTGTGCTGTCTTTTTTGTCGCCCCACACCCAAATAGTGGAGTTTCCATCATCCATCCAAGTCAACTGTACCAGAACCAGGGAGGTTTGTTGAGGAAACTCCCACCTATACCTAGTCGGTAGCATCTGGCCTCGTCCACTTCTTCCAGCTCCTTACCTGTAAGAGATGTAACGTGCCAATTACCAATTTTCAAGGTTTGCTCCCTTTCGGATCCTCTCTGGAATATCGGGATACTTAACCTTTGCGCTTCCATCCCCCATCTCCCAGGAGAGGTCGCTGATGAATCGCCAGTTCTTGGAGCATTGGGTGAAGACTGTAGTGTAGTTTTTGAAAAGGCCCCTCTTCCTATGACCTGAATACGTCCCTTGTAATTCCACGCGAAGAGCAATACAGTATGGTTTTCTTTACTGTTTCCGGTCATATTACAGGTTTTTGTGGTCTCATTCGCACCAGTCACCAATTTGATACTAGGCTTTTGAGAGGTGGCCAGTACTCGCCTCATCGTAGCTATATCGCACTGGGTTGTGAAAGTTTTCTTAGGAATTAACAATGTCACCCCTTGCTCCACCCCTCTTATAGTTGATCTGTGATTGCTTATTCATCCAACAAGAGACCACTTATATGGCAACTAACCATCATATCTGTTGGCTATAACGCTATCTGAGACCTGCGGCCGGCTGTCTAGCAGAACAGCTCTGCCGAGAAGGGTACTCCCTTTGTTGCAGTAATAATCTCTTGTTGCATTAATAATTGTTTCTACGTTAGGCACAAGGCCAGCAATTACCCAGTGCATTACTGGTACTTTATTTTATCGACCCCGTAAGGATGAAAGGCAAAGTTAACCTTGGCGGTATTTGAACTCAGAAAGGCAAGGGCCGTAACTCTATACATCAAAGCATGGCGTCCGACCCTCTACCAATACTGCCAATCCACCGTCACTTGTTGCATTAATAATGTCTTATTGTTTAAATTATAAAATCAAATGAGCTAATTCTGAAATGCTGTGTTGGTCTTATCAGTATCAATTCTTTTAATACTCATTATGTCGAATTATATTTATTCCTACATTTCTTAAATCCTACTAAAATGTATTATTTTGACCTGTTCTACAAATTTTTATTAAAAGAGGTCATTGTGACTCGGCCCCATGTATCTCAATTTATTATGCTGTATTAATTGTACAAGAGTAACTGAATTTAGTAATGATATTGATAGTTTTTGTTGTAAGTTGTAATTTATATCTAATTATAACAAACTAATAATGTTTCAGTCTTAGTTAAATTTAATTTATTATCCCATATTTTGAATTCACGTCATGTCAGGGTAACCGAAAATGAATTACAATATAAATCAATTTCAATCTAAATTATATTACTGTGCAATTGCACGCACTGTGTTTCCATAGGTGTATAGAAGAAATAATAAGTATAAAATTGGTAAAAATAAAATTAATAAACCTAAAATCGATAAAC
>OZ024741.1:172489193-172499193 GCA_964016885.1 Eledone cirrhosa
CCATTCTATAAGCATTCATTTCCTATTTTTCTTCTATTCCTGAACTTTTGCTAACCTTTATTAATTCTATCTCTATCATTAAAAGTACTCTCTAATATTGTATTACTTCTTGTATATTTACATGGCCCTAATATAGTTTAAGTTATTACATTGTTTCATTGCTGTATTTACTTTGCTTTTATTTTTCATTTATCAATTTTTAATTTTATGTTTATCGATTTTAGGTTTATTAATTTTATGTTTACCAATTTTATACTTATTATTTTTTCTATACACCTATGGAAACACAGTGCGTGCAATTGCACAGTAATATAATTTAGATTGAAATTGATTTATATTGTAATTCATTTTCGGTTACCCTGACATGACGTGAATTCAAAATATGGGATAATAAATTAAATTTAACTAAGACTGAAACATTATTAGTTTGTTATAATTAGATATAAATTACAACTTACAACAAAAACTATCAATATCATTACTAAATTCAGTTACTCTTGTACAATTAATACAGCATAATAAATTGAGATACATGGGGCCAAGTCACAATGACCTCTTTTAATAAAAATTGTAGAACAGGTCAAAATAATACATTTTAGTAGGATTTAAGAAATGTAGGAATAAATATAATTCGACATAATGAGTATTAAAAGAATTGATACTGATAAGACCAACACAGCATTTCAGAATTAGCTCATTTGATTTTATAATTTAAACAATAAGACATTATTAATGCAACAAGTGACGGTGGATTGGCAGTATCGGTAGAGGATCGGACACCATGCATTACAACATAGAGTTACGGCCCTTGCCATTCTGAATTCAAATCCCGTCGAGGTTAACTTTTCCTTTCATCCTTACGGGGTCGATAAAATAAAGTACCAGTAATGTACTGGGTAATTGCTGGCCTTGTGCCAAATGTAGAAACAAGTATTACCCTTAGGGCGGTGAATTGGCAGTATCGGTAGATGGTCGGACGCCAAGCCTTCCAGCATAGTTACATCCCTTTACGGTCTGAGTTCAAATCCCGTCGAGGTTAACTTTTCCTTTCATCCTTACGGGGTCGATAAAATAAAGTACCAGTCATGCACTGGGTAATTGCTGGCCTTTTGCCAAAAGTAGCAACAATTATTACCTTCTACGTTTTTAGTTAAATCCCCGCTGAGGTTAACTTTGCCTTTCAACCTTGCGGGGTCGATAAAATAAAGTACCAGTCATGCACTGGGTAATTGCTGGCCTTTTGCCAAAAGTAGCAACAATTATTACCTTCTACGTTTTTAGTTCAATTCCCGCTGAGGTTAACTTTGCCTTTCATCCTTACGGGGTCGATAAAATAAAGTACCAATAATGCACTGGGTAATTGATGGCCTTGTGCCAAAAGTAGAAACAATTATTAGGATTGATAGGTTTAGGATTAGTGGTGCTATTAGCATTCGGAATAGGGTTAGGATTAGTTTTAGGTGTAAAATTATTGCTAGGCTGAGTATTAGTTTCAGGTTATCATTAGGATTAAATGGTTTCAGGTTATCATTAGGATTAAATGTCGGTTTCGATACAGGTTAGATTAACTTAACCGTAACCCTTACACTAAACCTAAACTGAACGCTAATGCATTAACTAACGTAATCCTAACGCTAAACGTAGCTCTCGCAATGACCAACCTGGGCCATAACCCCAACCCTAACTCTTACCCCAAAAATTAATCCTAAACCTAGCCCTAACCCTAACGCTAACCCTAACTCTAGATCTAATCTTATCTCTAAACTTAACAATAACCTTAACTCTAGCTCGGAAAATTGCAATACCCAGGCACTGGCCATAAACATAACACTAGTCTAACCCTAAACCTAAAATTAACCCTAACAATAAATTTACCATAACCCGAACTCTAACCGAAAACTAAAGCTAAATTTAACGCTAACACTAAACATAACCCTAGACATAATCCTCTACTCTAACCATAACGTAACGCTAAGCTTAAGCCAATATTCTAATCCTAAACTTAAACCTAACCTTAACACTAATGCTAACAAAAACCCTAACCGTAACCTAAACTTAATCCTAACCCTAACATTAATCCTAATCCTAACCCTAATTTTAACCCTATTCTTTGCCCAGAAGTTTGAGATCTTATCATCACTGGGTGTCCGAGAGTTACTTTTGGTTTTTATTGTTTTAGTAGCCTTTGGGTTACTTTTTTGCTGATGAGGCTACTTACGATTGCTCAGGCGGTGTTTAGTTTTCAACAGTCTCGTTCGATAGGGCTTTTTCTATATCCATAATTCCCTGCAGAATTCTTCTACTATTGGTATTGGTGCTACATTGATTTCTATTTTATGTTAAACTAGTTGTTCATAAAATCGTTTGAACGTGGTGTATAATTGTATGTTTCTTTTTCATGCCAAATGATACTTTGCGATTCAGCAATATATTTTAGTACAAACGTTCTTTGATTTCATTGCTATATTCAATTTCTGTTATATTAATGACTCTTTGCTTTCTCAGTTGTGTCGTTTCATTGTTTATGTTATTAAACATTGAGATTTTTAATTCATATCTCGCTGATTTTCATCTATTTCTGCGATTTTATTGGTCAATATTCTGAAAATACTGTAGAGTTCGGGTTTGTTTTGATATTTACTTTCTTGTGTACTTATCAGACATATGTTTGAGGTTCAAATGTTCAATATTGTTTTTGTTTTTTTTATATTTTATTGATTTTTTATTAGATATTTTTTCTTTATATACACACTTTATTAACTGCTCGTTTTTTGATTATTTTTATTTTTTGGTTTTTACAAGTTTCCCTCTTATGTTAGTATATTTGTTAATGTCTAACGTTACGTTTAGATCTAGATTATTTCCCTTCCAAATCTTATACAAATACATTGCTGTTCTTTCGTTATGGATGTTAAGATTGACCGTAAATTATGCAAGTTTAACAGAAACGTATTCATCTCTATTCTATACACGTCTTTTCTCTTATATTTGAGAGCATTGACATATGTAGTCTGGCCCATTATGATCGTTTTAATTCTTGGGCACTGATTTATTTATTTATGATGATGTCCTATTTTGCACACACTATTTCCGTACTTTTTATACTCAGATCCAAAGCACGCATGAATTATATAGTTTTTATT
The DNA here is from genome assembly GCA_964016885.1 of Eledone cirrhosa. Taxonomy (NCBI): domain Eukaryota; kingdom Metazoa; phylum Mollusca; class Cephalopoda; order Octopoda; family Eledonidae; genus Eledone; species Eledone cirrhosa. Next base: position 172,492,337 of record OZ024741.1, read on the forward strand.
TCTATTGCTTGCTTTCTTTTGAGAGCAATGGACTGAAGCACAATAGTGTCCATATTGATCATGCTCCTGTAGATTGTATATACGTAGGGTCGTTCCACACACAAGTATGAGTATTTGTAATATATTACTTATATGAGGTAAAAATCAATAAGTTTTACAGGCATTATTTATATAGTCATTCTTCAAATTTTGTAATAGAAATGATGCTGATTTGATGACCGATTGCAGCTGAGATAATAAATTGTTGGAATAGTAATAAATTCGTGAGTATACGATTTGATTCGTTTTTGAACTGCTGTTAATTGAGATTTTGGAAGCAAGTAGCGTTCCCCGTGTTAACTATCTCCTCTTCGTAATTAACATTTATTGCGTTTCATTATGCTTGGTCACTCCTCGTACATGCTCATGTTAATCGTTATTCAAAGTTGTCTGTGTTTGTGTGTAAATGTATGTATGTATGTGTAATAATTACTTGAAATACATAAATATGTACTCACTAAGATCGTTTCATTATAAATTGATTGTACTCAAAAGTTTGTGACATTTGTCTTAAATACTTAACTTTTTCAGTATTTAGTTACGACTTTCTACGTTCTGATTTCAAAACCGACCGAGGTCAACATTTCATCCATCGGGGATCGATGAAATAAGGTAGCAGTTAAGTTCTGGGATCAATAAAATCCACTTTATCCTTCTTTCAAATTGCTAGCCAATGTCAGAAAAACCTATTTAGAAACTTATTTTACACTAACCATCTCTAAGTCAGAAAATATATTTTTTTACGTGGTACATTTTGTTTTATTCGTCCAAAATGATTATTGTTTCTCATATGAAATTACTGCCGTAAATGCATATATACTTTGAATGCAACAATCCCTTTCACGCGATAAAGCGTGTAATAGCTGTATATATTGAGAATGTTTGGGGGATTTTTCCGAATTCAAAAATTGATTTTGTGTTGTTTCGATTGTCACAAATGCTCACTGTTTCTTGTCTATGCACAAGATGATCATATAATATCAAGTTGGCGATTTTCGACCCTTGTAGCTGATTCATACAGTTGAATAAGCTGCATTTGATAAGAATTGGAGTACTAGCCAACTCAATAAGTATTATATATGTCACTCTGCTATTAAAATTGATTAATTTCAGCAGCAAAATTTTATTATTTATAACTTTAAAGTATATATATATATATATATATATATATATATATATATATATATATATATATATATATATATAAGTTAAAACAATGAAATAAAAAGAATCAAGTCATTAGAGATATACTTCACTTCTTTACGATCGTTTCTAGGTGATGATAATACATTGTAGCTATATTCCGTTATTGATCTATGTAAGGTTAGTTACAAAATATCAGATAAAGAGAATATTTACTTACATGCATATCACCAGCTGTTTTCAAAAGCAACAATAATTTTATTCAGAATTAGTAGTATGTTAGTATCATGTCCTTATTTGGAGATAGTTGAAGAACTAACGAATCAAATTGTTTTTTTCATATGGTGTTAAGATGAAAAGTAATACAATTTAGTTGAGGTCATGACCCTTTGAAAGGAATGGTTGAATGGTGTTAATAGTAGAATTGGCATAAAAATCTATTAGGAGGAAAGGAATTGTCAAACTGATAGTTGAATGTATCTGGTATAGTAAAGTTTAAAAGTAATGTCAAAATAAATGGTGATTAGTGTTGTATTGAGTTTTTAGGTGAATATAAATTAAAGTTATGGCTAGGAAAGATAGTATATTAAAAGATGAAAATTATAATAAGATAATGAAATACAGTAATGCGATAATATACAACATAACCAACACAATATAGTACGGTGTGGTAAATTGCACCTAGTATAATACAGCATATGATACGCTCTAAAATACTATCAAGTATGTTTATGTATAAATAATCAAACTCAGATAAATACATGTTGGCATAGTTAAAACACATACATTTCATAGATTACAAAGTGCATATATCCACACTATATATAGAGAGGTACAGTTATATTGATATCCAACCAAAAATATACATACGCACTAGTAGATCCAAACCTAAATACACATTTACACATGTGCACATAATCATATACACACATATCCATACATATCTATATCTACACATACACACCTATACCCACATATATACATATATATATATACATATATACACACATATAAACATATACATATTTACATATATATATGTGTGTGTGTGTGTATGTACACTCCTCATACATGTACACACACACTCATATATAAACACTCATACACATATACTCACATATACACACGCACACAAACACACATATATACACACACACCCATACATATACATACACACACATATACATATATACACGTACATAAATATATATATACACACACATAAATATATTTCCATATCATACATAGATATATATTTACTCATGCAATTACGGGTGGTTGTGTACCTTGTTGCCTTTAGTCATTAACGCATAAACCTAAGGAAGCTAAAACATTAAAAGGTAAAAAATAAGCATGAATGCATATAATTAGGGGAAAGGGGTACTAATAAATGTTACTCTATATAGAATTATAGTGAGTTGCTATTTAGAATATTTAATTAGGTTTATAGTATTAAAATGTTCTTCGTATACGGTGATTACAAACTATGATCAGTTCCTGCCTTTTATTTAATAAATCGTCTTTAGATTTCGTAATTTCCAAGATCTCCCCTGAACATAATCTGCATTCCCTCCTGTTCCCAAGATATGGAGTTCTTTGTAGAATGGTGTTCCACGATAACTTGAAATATATTTTTTTTCTTTTTATAATTATTTACCGCTTCAGCTAAAGATGTGGTGTTAGCTAGTTTAGTATTGTTGAAACTACTAGAGTGTGCGTAAAATCTTTTCTTAAATGTTTTTGATGTAGATCCTATATATGTTTTGTTGGAGTCAGTAGTAGACACAGTGCATTTATATATTACATTATTAATCAAACAGTTGCCATATAAGGGGCAAATGCTTCTATTTCTGCAATTACAGCCATACGTAAGATGATTGTTGGGGGTGCCTATACTATTCTCATTAATCCTTGAGCTATTCCTATTGTAATTAATGTTAGCAGGAGAATGAAGGTTGCTTTGTGGGTGGTTTGGTGCTTGGGTTGTTTTGTGATTTTGTGTTCTGTTGTTTTTGTATTGGTGATTTGGGTGGTTGTGTTTTCTGGGTTGAAGGATTGTATTATTTGCCTTTTTAAAAAGTGCAGTCCTATTTAAATTATATTGCGGTGGTGCAGTCATATAATTTTTAAGTTTATAAATGTTGTAGTTGCTTATTTTTTGCTGGAGATTGTTTGATGTAGAGTATGAGAATTTAACAGTATATTTGTTAAATATTTGGTGGTATCTGTGGTTTGGTGGAAAATGTTTATATAGAATTTCGAAGAATTTTTGGAGGATTTGTCCAATAGTTTGCAGGTTGAAGGGTGCGTTGTACCATGTTATGTTTCTTTTGCGATTTTTAGTTAAGTTCTTATTACCACTTATATTATTGTGTTGTGTTCTAGAAGAATTCCTATGGTTAATATCCTTATTTGTGGAATTTTGTAAATTGCAGTGGTTGTATTTGGCGTTATTATTGGGTAGATTATGAGATTTTGAGTGCTTGGTATTCATATGTGGTTTGATAACATTGGTCATAGATCGTGTAGTAATAGTTGTGGTTTTTTGGTTGTTTGGTGTAATAGGAATAACCACTTTAGGTATTTGTTTCAATGGTATTTTTTGGTGTTTGTAGTTTTTGCTAGGCTTTATATTTTGGTCCATAGTATTGTTGGGGATATATGAGATTTTTTCTTTATATCCACTTCTAGTTAAGGCCTCGTTGTAGAAGGGTGCATTATTATAAAATATATCTTCATTGGAAGATAATTTAGAAAGTCTAAGAGATATGTTGTATACTAAGTTCTTGAGTATAGAGCCAGGGTGGTTAGATCGTGAATATACATAATGTAGATTCTGGTTGCGTTTGTGGTAAGGTTGATAAGAATTCGTAGAGAGGTCTAAGGTCACGTCAAGGAAATTAGCTACTTTTGAAGTTGTTTCAAAAGTGATGCTAAGGCTGTAATAGTCCTTGAGGAATTTTCTAATTTGTTTTTTGTTTTTCTCTATATTAGAATTGCTAAGATTGTTAGATAACAATAGACAATCATCCCGATAAAGACCACCTTTGAGATGGGGAAAGGAGTCATGAATATTATAGAGGAGAAATAGTCCAACGAGGTCTGTAAATTGAGCAGAGTCCATGGATCCCATCGTAATATCGAATAAGTTGTTATATGTGTTTCCTGTCCAGTATTCTTATTGGAAGTTTAGTAAGGTTTTTCTAGCGTGAGTTATGATGTTGATTTCCTCAGTAGATAAATCCGATATATAAGTAGATATATATATAATGCACCGAAACTATAGAGATTTCCCGAAGGTGACTGAAGAGAAGGGTTGTCCTGTTTTTACGCTTTTTTTCCTGTTGTCTTTGTCCTGTGCGACCCCGTTTATATATATATATATATAATATTCATGACTTCTTTCCCCATCTCAAAGGTGGTTTTTATCGGGATGATTGTCTATTGTTATCTAACAATCCTAGCAATTCCAATATAGAGAAATACAAAAAACAAATTAGAAAATTCCTCAAGGACTATTACAGCCTTAGCATCACTTTTGAAAACACTTCAAAGGTAGCTAATTTCCTTGACGTGACCTTAGACCTCTCTACGAATTCTTATCAACCTTACCACAAACCCAACCAGAATCTACATTATGTATATTCACGATCTAACCACCCTGGCTCTATACACAAGAACTTAGTATACAACATATCTCTTAGACTTTCTAAATTATCTTCCAATGAAGATATATTTTATAATAATGCACCCTTCTACAACGAGGCCTTAACTAGAAGTGGATATAAAGAAAAAATCTCATATATCCCCAACAATACTATGGACCAAAATATAAAGCCTAGCAAAAACTACAAACACCAAAAAATACCATTGAAACAAATATCTAAAGTGGTTATTCCTATTACACCAAACAACCGAAAAACCACAACTATTACTACACGATCTATGACCAATGTTATCAAACCACATATGAATACCAAGCACTCAAAATCTCATAATCTACCCAATAATAACACCAAATACAACCACTGCAATTTACAAAATTCCACAAATAAGGATATTAACCATAGGAATTCTTCTAGAACACAACACAATAATATAAGTGGTAATAAGAACTTAACTATATATATATATATATATATATATATATATATATATATATATATATATATATATATATATATATAATATACATGTGTATGTATCAGTTTAAAAAAGTTAAAATCTGTCATAAGGCCGAAGTTCGCTAGGCAAGTTCTTGTTCAGATTTCAGAGATATTGAACAACAGAGAGTACGAAACAGAGTTAACACGTTTAATACTAAATATCCAATTCACGTAAACGCATTAAGTGCTGAAAAGTATTTTTCCTACAGTCATTGATATTACTAATCAACTGACACTATACACATACATACACGCATATAGATATATGTGTGCATGTGTGTTTGTCTGTGTGTGTGTGTGTGTGTGTGTGTGTGTGTGTGTGTGTGTGTGTGTGTGTGTGTGTGTGTGTGTGTGTGCGCGTGTGTGTACGTGTGTGTGTGCGTGTGTGTGTGTCTGTGTGTATGTGTCTGTCAGTCTCTGTGTGTGTGTGTGTGTGTGTGTCTATGTTTAGCAAAAATGTGCGTGGGATTGAAAAATGCAAATGAACTTTATCTTGGACAAGAGAGTTAGTAACACGTGTTGCGCTACGTTAATTTCCAAGGCCTAGGCATGGCAGCATCAGCAGACTATATACGGTGATACAGTATTATGAAGAAACAAAGACATCAGACCCAGAGAAAATGTTGCACGATATCGTCCTAAGTTTTGCTCTGCTACTCATGCATTCTGCTCTACCGTGAACATTCTGCAGATGGTTCCATCGTTAGGTCTTGAAACATAGGGAGAGGGAGAGAGAGATGTTCCAAATAACAAAAAACATTCTATGCAAAACTTTAGATCAAGCGGACAACTGCAAAGCGACCCTCATCGATCGTAAAATTTTGAAGTTTTCGGCAGGAAAGTCATTTTTTAAGAAAAAACTTTTTATCTCTTATATAATTTTCTCTTAAATTAAATACTAGTTTAGACTTATTCTTGGTACTAGAAGGATGAGTGACAATAAATATAATGAGGAAGGCACCTTGCCTTCCCCCATTATATTTATATGTATATACTCTCCTTTCTATCCTTGCTTTCATATTTCTCCTTGCTCCTCTTTTCTCATTGTATTTGTACAAAAACAAGTACATAGATACAAGGACAAATGAGAGCAAGGAGAAAAAAAGAGAAAAGGAGAAAAGGGAAGCAAGAAGAAAAGGAGAGCAAGGAGAGCAAGGGGAGCAGGGAGAAAAGGAGAGCTATGAGAGCAATGGAAAAAGGAGAGCATGGAGAGGAAGGAGAAAAAAAGCAAGCATAGCAATGAGAAAAGGAGAGCAAGGAGAGCAAGGAGAGCAATGAGAAAAGGAGAAAAGGAGAGCAATGAGAGCAAGAAGAGGTTAAGGCAAATATTGCTGAAGTTATGCTGGAAGTAGACAAAGGTGAAGAAGAGGAGGAAGAAAAAAAATCAACTGAAGAGGTACATTCTGCACCAAAATGACTTTTCTTCCTTTACAAACATCGAGTTTTCGTCTTTTGTAACTTCTGGTACAAAAACATTTTCTTCACCAGATTTTCTATCACCACCGATTT
>OZ024741.1:172506693-172509193 GCA_964016885.1 Eledone cirrhosa
ATAAATATGGTTTTATAAATATAGTTTCCATTTATTAATATCGTATATATACATACATACATACATATCGTATATATACATACATACATAAGCCACGGGTTTCTGCAGTTTCCATCTACCAAATTTCACCCACAAAGTTTATATTCGAAAACACAGCGTGACTGAACTCAAGACTGCAAGGTAGCGAGGCGAGCTCCTTAACCATATGGCCAGACAAGATACTTGTGCTCACATGTGTATTAATATGAATGTTTGCATGTGTGTGTGCAAGAGTGTTTGTTAGTGTGTAACTGAGTCTTTGTGCCTGTGTCTGTGTGTGTGTTTGTCTGTGTGTGTTTTTTTAAGCACTATATATGTCACAATAATATATAGACTATTATATGGAAACAAGGCACACAAGTTAACTCAACTGTCTCCATACTAATGTGCTAATATACATCATATATAAATATTATATTTTCTTTATATACGCAACATACCTTAATTATACACATCTGTATAACATAGTGCGTAAATCGTGCGCACCTGTATACAGAATATACTGTAGTAAGCACACCACACATTATGGTATATATATATGGCAAACAGAATTCATTAATTCAATACTACATATGTTGCTATACATGCTCAATACAATATTGTTATATAAACTAATATATCGACTCCATATTGTTACATAGATAGCATTACCAACGTTATATTATAGTGTTGCATCAAAATTAAGTTAACAGTGTAACACAGTTTATATTCGTATATGTAGTCATTCATACACACAATGCTATGTATTGAAATATACACCATCACGCTGATGCTCTACTATAATATGATATATTAGTATCTACACATGGCATACATGTGTATATATATATATATGTGTGTGTGTATATATTCATATATATATATATATATATATTTATATATATATATATATATATATATAAATAATATATAGAAATGGCTTCTACAGGACTAGAACTGTCTCATTCGGAAGAAATCATCGGGAAAGCCGACTGTCAATGTAATATGGTGGTATTTATACATTTTCTGGTGGAAGGAGAGGGGATTGGAATGGATGGAGGTCATTGGCTGATTGATTGAAAGAAAGGGGATTCTTTACAAAAAAAGTATATTTAGAGAATACATATAAATATATATATATATATATATATATATATATATATATATATATATATATATATATATAAATATATATATATAACGGCCATGGATTTGTTTTGCGAGGTTTTTGATATGAAATCGTGTGTCGAAACAAATATTGTTATACTTGGGGAGGATCATATTGTTGTAATAATATTGCCAGAAATAATAACAGAACACACTCACTGTTTGGTTGGTTTTCGCTTCTGTATCTTTTATATCTCCATAGTTAATTAATTTGGTCCTCAATGTTTACCATTGACTGACCAACGGTCAAAAATACAGATATAATGTAGATATAAACATATATATATAGTCTAACAAAGTTCTTTCGTTGCTCATGTGTTTATATCTATATTATATCTGTATTTTTGACCGTTGGTCAGTCAATGATAAACATTGAGGACGGAATGAATTAACTGTGGAGATATAAAAGATAAAGAAGCGAAAACCAACCAAAGAGTGAGTGTGTTCTGTTATTATTTCTGGCAATATTATTACAACAATATGACCATCCTCAAGTATAACAATATATATATATATATATTATATATATCATGCCTTTATTTTTTATTTCATTTGCACCGTTTCCTCTCACCCCCTTTTTGCTAAATGTCTCTCCACCACTCCCCTACACACCCTTTGAACTCTCTTCCCACACACTTTTCACCTGAAGAAGGGCTTGTGCCCGAAACGTCGTTCCCCACCACCACCCCACTCTCAAGAGCGGAAATTAATAAACATTTGTTGTACTGCCTCTCAGTTTTGTTCCCGTTCAATATTTCATTATATATATATTATATATATATATATGTGGTGTGTGTGTGTGTGTGTGTGTGTGTGCGTACGTATGTGAGTATGTATATATGTATAATTAACAAGATGGAGTTTTCAAACAGCAATTTATTGCAATCCTTTACAGTGTTTCTGCACATATGATCCGGTATATTTCCCTCACTTTATACATCCCGTGGAGAATATTCCTACATCGGATTTAAACAGCATTTTTCGATCTCTATACACTGCATGGGTTTTTATCGCTTTTATTTTTTGGGGGGGGTGGAGGGGGGGATTTCTGTCAGATTTGTCTAATAATGGTGAAAAACCCATGTATATAATGCATACATGCGCGAATACTAGTTTTACAAACAAATAAATGTGTATCGGATTTGTGTTTTAAGGGGTACAAACACAGAGAGCCATATACGTATGTACAAACAGGGTTGCATTCTCTCGCCTGTTGGCAGCCGATTTCGTGCTAAGGCGAACAGATGAAGGACCCAGTCGAGGAATTCCATGGAAAGGCCAGTTGAGGCTGAGGGACCTGGCATTCACCGACGAC
>OZ024741.1:172511693-172514193 GCA_964016885.1 Eledone cirrhosa
TGTGTGTATCTATGTATCTATGTACGCATGTATCTATGTATATATGTATGTATGTGTGTATCTATGTATATATGTATCTATGTATCTATGTATGTATGTGGTGTATCTATGTATATATGTATCTATGTATCTATGTATGTATGTGTGTATCTATGTATCTATGTATACACGTATCTATGTATGTATGTGGTGTATCTATGTATCTATGTACGCATGTATCTATGTATGTATGTGGTGTATCTATGTATCTATGTATATATGTATGTATCTATGTATGAGTGTGTGTATCTATGTATGTATGTATGTATGTATTTATCTATGTATGCACGTATCTATGTATGTATGTGGTGTATCTATGTATGCACGTATCTATGTATGTATGAGTGTATCTATTTATCTATGTACGCACGTATCTATGTATGAGTGTATGTATCTATGTATGTATCTATGTATGTATGTATCTATGTATCTATGTATGCACGTATCTATGTATATATGAGTGTATCTATGTATCTATGTACGCATGTATCTATGTATGTATGTATCTATGTATCTATGTATGCACGTATCTATGTATATATGTATGTATCTATGTATCTACCGGGAGAGATGTATCTATGTATCTACCGGGAGAGATGACCCCTTAGCCTTTGTCAAGGCAGAATTCTAGGAGAAGGAAAACTCTGATATAGCACCTGCAACCCTGATGGTATCCAATGATGTTGACTTGTTCTTCTTTTTGGTAAATATCATCTTGGTTAAGAGAGTGGGACTGGCTTTGTGCAGTGCCTTTGCTCACTATAAAAGCTTCACGGCACAGGCATTGCTTTATATCTGGAGATCTCTCTGCAGTTGTCCTCACGTGGTACCATGGGCCCAGCACTATGTGTCAATAATTGTCACAAGTGTAGTGTTTGTACCAGAGTTTTCAAGTCGCTGGTTGGACTAAAAAGTCACACTCGTTCAGTGCATCGGTAAGGGTTCTCCTACATGGGTATAAAGTAGTGGCCGTACTCGAAAACGAGTTGGCAGCCACCATGTATCTATGTATGCACTTATCTATCTATGTGTGTATCTATGTATCTATGTATGCACGTATCTATGTATGTATGTGGTGTATCTATGTATCTATCTTTATATGTATGTATCTATGTATCTATGTATGCATGTATCTATGTATGTATGTGTGTATCTATGTATCTATGTATGCACGTATCTATGTATGTATGAGTGTATCTATGTATCTATCTTTATATGTATGTATCTATGTATCTATGTATGCACGTATCTATGTATGTATGTGGTGTATCTATGTATCTATCTTTATATGTATGTATCTATGTATCTATGTATGCACGTATATAGGTATGTATGTATGTATCTATGAATCTGTGTATGCACGTATCTATGTATGTATGAGTGTATCTATGTATCTATGTATACACGTATCTATGTATGTATGAGGTGTATCTATGTATCTATCTTTATATGTATGTATCTATGTATCTATGTATGCATGTATCTATGTATGTGTGTATCTATGTATCTATGTATGCACGTATCTATGTATGTATGTATGTATGTATGTATGTATGTATGTATGTATGTATGTATGTATGTATGTATGTATGTATGTATCTATGTATCTGTGTATACACGTATCTAGGTATGTATGTGTGTATCTATTTATCTATGTACGCACGTATCTATGTATGAGTGTATGTATCTATGTATCTATGTATGTATGTATGTATGTATGTATCTATGTATCTATGTATGCACGTATCTATGTATATATGTATATATGTATGTATCTATGTATCTATGTATGCACGTATCTATGTATATATGTATGTATCTATGTATCTATGTATGCACGTATCTATGTATGTATGTGTGTATCTATGTATCTATGTATGCACGTATCTATGTATGTATGTGGCGTATCAATTTATCTATGTATGCACGTATCTATGTATATATGTATGTATCTATGTATCTATGTAAGCACGTATCTATGTATGTATGTGTGTATCTATGTATCTATGTATGCACGTATCTATGTATGTGTGAGTGTATCTATTTATCTATGTATGCACGTATCTATGTATGTATGTGTGTATCTATGTATCTATGTATGCACGTATCTATGTATGCACGTATCTATGTATGTGTGTATCTATGTATCTATGTATGCACGTATCTATGTATATATGTATGTATCTATGAATCTATGTATGCACGTATCTATGTATGTATGAGTGTATCTATGTATCTATGTATACACGTATCTAGGTATGTATGTGTGTATCTATGTATCTATGTATACACGTATCTAGGTATGTATGTGTGTATCTATGAATCTATGTATGCACGTATCTATGTATGTATGAGTGTATCTATGTATCTATGTATACACGTATCTAGGTATGTATGTGTGTATCTATGTATCTATGTATCTATGTATACACGTATCTAGGTATGTATGTGTGTATGTATG
>OZ024741.1:172524193-172534193 GCA_964016885.1 Eledone cirrhosa
TGTGAAGGAGAAAACTCTTGGGTTTGAAATAAATCTTTTGTGACATCAGTCCTGGAACTTTTCTGACTCACCTCGTATCAGAGGCATTAAGTATTAATTTAACAGAAGCTTTAAAGTACCAGTAATGCACTGGGTAATTGCTGGCCTTGTGCCTAAAGTAGAAACAAGTATTAATTTAACAGAAGCTTTCACTACCTGATTGTTGGAAGAAGTGATTCAACGCTGCAAGCTGTTTAAACATTCATTAAATCGTGACCTAGGAAACCATATTTTCAGCAGCATTTAATTACTTTGAAAGTATGAAGAAATTGTTGACCTCCTCACTTAACAGTAAGACAAGCATCACCAACGCATTTCATGTAATATTCATCATATGATTCGTACGAAGTGCTGTTTTGTTATAGTCACGCCTATGTCATTTGACACTTTAGAAGAGATAATGCTGCATGGTGCACCCGTATCCTGCATCACGTAAACAATGTCAATGTAACCATTTAGGGAGACAGGTTCAAATATTGGTTTTTCAGCTATGTGACCGATAAGAATCATGATTCCATCTTGACGAATTAACTTGTGAAGGTTCCTGGTACATAGTCGCGTTGGAATAAGCAATAACCTCCTTTTTTAATTGCTACTACAAAATTCGGATATTTGCGAAGAATGCTGTAGAAATGATTCACTAACTTCATTGGCTTGAAGAACGTTTTCTTTTTCTTCACTGCTTCTTAGACCGACAACTAACTGAGACATTATGAGATTTCCAGTCATTGTCCTTTTAGACGTTTTCAGGCTCTCAAAATCGCAGTATTCACTGGCATGTCGATGTTTCGAAAGAAATTATGAAACTGATTCACTGGGCTGTTGGCTAGTGGAGAAAATGTTGTTCTTTCTGCCAATATCAGTTTCTTTGAATGAGTAACATTTTTGAGATTAGCGTAAGTCATCTTTGTGAAATTGTTGGGAATGTTAATATATCGGACAATCTTTAATGCTTGTATTCCGACCAAAGAAATGAATTTCATAGCCATAGGACTTTTGCCACCATCTTGTATCTTATCCTCTACTTCGTCCACGTAAGCCTTTCCTTCAAAGGCCATGAAGCAGGTTATGACGTCTTCGATCGACTGTAAGAAATTGTCCTTGCCCTTTCCATTGTCCTGTCTTGTTTATTTCCTTATGTGCGTAAGTAATTGAATAAGGAACAGTAATTTACAATCTTGTTTCCGTATGGTTACAAGATAAATTAAAAGAGAGAGACTAACTGTCATAGACAACTGTGATTTTAGCAGACAGATTCAAGAAGTTGTGTAAATAACATGGACTTTTGCCAGTGTTATTATGCAGTTACACGTGTAAAAAGTATCACTAGCAGATTCTTCCGAAAATGCTTTAACCTTATGACACACTTTACAGAAATTCGGATGTACAGAGATGTTGCAAATCTCCGGTTTCATATACGGTCGTTTATAGAAGAGATGAAGATAGCAAAAGCCTTCTGCTACATGATGCAATTGGATTTCTGGTGGTCAGCATTGTCCGTGTGATTCCACTAATACGGTTAACCAAAAGAAAATGGAGTGTAAGAAAAGTTGACATTGGAGAGACCACTCTGAACGGGTTGCACTGGGACGGACACGAAATAGATTTCCCACTTGATTAATAATATAAATGAATAATATAAATGTAACAAGAGCTAATAAATAGAATCAAACTTTAGATCTCATGACGGCGTCACTGCTTTGATGGACAGCGTCTTGCCTATCAGACATACTCTTAGGATTAAATTAAACAAAAAACACATAAATAGAAACACAGGCATATATATATATGTGTGTGTGTGTGTGTGTGTGTGTGTGTGTATGATTTCGCGTGCGCTCCGCAGTCATATGTCTCCTTAGCGAACAAGCATGACAAAATATGTGTCAAAACGGAAATGTTGGTAACCAATCTGACGTGCTTCCAAGATTCCTGTCTACTCAATCTCAACTACAAAAGTTTAGATCGACCTCCGGTTATAGTAAAAGACGCTTACCAAGTCTGTCAGACAATGGAATCGAGTTCTCATGATTTTGAAGCAAACCTCTCAACCACTTAGCCTTGCTTGCATTCATAAATATCTCGTCTGTCTGTGTGACAGCAGACCTGCCAACCTCTAAAATCCCAAACGGGGAGTGCCATAGAAGGATGTGTCCCAAAACGTGGAGAAATAAGGCAAAATGGGGAGATTTTTACATAATGAAAGCCATACCCATTTTCACAAGAGAAGACATCTCTCACGCACCCCAAAAGCTATTGCAAATCTCCCGGTCTAAAGAGGAAAGTTGACAGGTCTGTAATAGAGACATCATTGCATGGTTTGTCGTACCTTTTATTCTAAGGTTGAATTGCTATTTTTAGAAGATCATATATTTCCAGTAATTTCACTGATTGTTCTTAACAACGATGTAGTTAATCACAAGTCAACCCAATTAAGTCAACCACACATATACACACGATACATATATACTTTTTTTCCGTTCAGTCGGGCTTATCTGCCTCGTTATTATTAAACTATTATATTTAGTCAAATTTACAGCCAAAGTCTTCTAATTCAATTTTCGAATTCCGCTCGCCGTTTTTCTAAACACATTTGCTTTCTATATTTATATATCCCAAACAAGGGAACTTTATTATCTATATTTCTGATTATATATGTATATACATTCCTGGTGATTTCATAGGAATGAAACTGTTCTAGTCTTGTAGGAGTCATTTCTATATAAAATTTTAAAATGCATATACTCTACCAATGTACTGATTAACTTTTCAACTGTCATTACCCCAACACATTTTGGGAAATTATATATATATATATATATATATATAAAGTATGTCCATAGAATCATTTGATAATATATATACACCATTTCCTCTCCCAATTAGCATAATTAACCACACTAAAAAAAAAAATTAGACCAGGCTATAAGATTAAAAGGCACCTATGAAGAAATAGTAGATAAATAAATGACAGCCATCTCTTCGCGACCAACCGCCATAGAATATTTACACAACATTTCAACAGCACGTAACAGCACGTAGAAATCGATTAAATATACCGTCAACCATACACAATTAGGTATAAAATTAAAGTTAGAAGAAAAAATGCAGAATTACGTTTCTACCCTATGGTTTCGTTCGCTTTCTGAAATATCCTATTAAGGATACAATCTAGAGTTTCGAACTCATCAGGAAACAAACTCATTTGGACAAAGGATTTTCTTAAGTGATATCCGCCAGAAACGAATTCAAAATGGCTAAGAACTGTGACGTGGCAGTGGTCAATATAATATATATATATATATATATATATATATATATATATATATATATATATATATATTTATTTATTTATTTAGGTTGGTTGAGGGCGACCGACTAAAGTAGAAGATGCTAGATGGTCGGTCGTCCTCTTGTCTATGATTTTCAGCCCCATGGATTTTATCTGTTATATTCCTTTGTTATATTTCGAATACCTGATGATATCACCGGATTCATACGGAACCCGGTCATTGAAATGATCATAGTATAATAAACCTTTCAAGGATTTAGACAAGTCCAGCCTCCTATTATTTTATTATAATTATATATATATATATATATATATATATATATATGGAGGCCCACAAGGACTATCCATTTATTTTTGAGACTCGAAACCGTTCGGTAAAGGTAACCATAGCAGGTACAGTGAATCTTTTAAAATTTATTTTAAAACTTTTTCTTATTTGCTAAACCTTGATTATATATGTTCTGGCTTGTTAATTTATTAAGCTGCCATAGAACCACATTGGCATACGGTTGGATAATACATGTGTCCCTATATGTATTTTGCATGTAGGGACATATACTTTATTATTATTAATCTCCCCCTGGTCGAGATAACATCTGGTCGTTTTGACTGCTGCTATTTATAGCGGTAGTAGATTGACCTCTCCGCCTCTGCCTTCTATCTTTACACACGGCACTGGACAGAATTGCTTCCACATCATTCATTCTCATCTCGGGGATAATTTTGAATAGCACCAGTTCGTAATTCGAACTCGGAAATTTTATATTCTCCGAGTGAAAAGAACCTTCTGACGAGTGAAAAGAACCTTCTGACGAGAGTTTTTCTTTTCAATGGAGGCACGCAAGGACTATCCATTTATTTTTAAAACTCGAAACCGTTCGGTAAAGGTAACCAAAGCAGGTACAGTGAGTTTTTCAACATTTCTTTTAAAACTTCTTCTTATTTGCTAAAACTTGATTATATATATATATATATATATATATATATATATATATATATATATATATATATATATATATATATATATATATATTAAAATAACAGATTAAAGTTTAAGCAAAGAATCGCTGCTTTCACCCTTAACGAAAATTTGATGGTGTGTTTGTTAAACATTTTACTATAGATATGTGAGGGAGGGAAGCATTTATTTAAGGCACTAAAAAATAATTTAGGAATATTGTTATTAATAGAGATGGAGAAAGGAGCATTATACCGGATTATGTTTTTGTATCTAGGTCTTTTATTAAAATTATTGGAATGGTCATGATTAATTATTCTACTGTAAGCTTTTCTAGAATTTGTTTCTTTACTATATTTGATTTTATCTGGATAGCCGGCTTTAGAAAGTGCGTTATTATAGTAATTGGCGTTAGCATCAAAGATGTTTTTATTAGAAGATATGTTAGATATTCTTTTTCCAATATTACTAACTATATCATTCTTGATATTGGTAGGATGGTTAGATTTAAAGTTAACATAATTTAGGTTCTCATTGTTTTTATGGTAAGGGTAATATAGGCCAGTGTCAAGATTGAGAGATACATCCAAGAAATTAGCTAGTTTGATACTATTATCAAATTCAATTTTTAGGTTATGTTGGTTAAAGAGATTACGTATATTGTTCTTAATAATATTAAGGTTAACTATATTGCAGTTTAGGATAGTAAAGAGTCCATCGTCGCGATAAATTCCACCGCGAAGTTGAGGAATTTTCCGACTCAAAGAGTTCAAAATGAAGATACCAATTAAATCAGTCAATTGAGATGAATCGGATGCTCCCATTGTGATGTCGAAGTTGTTAGAGGTATCGGCTCTGGTCCAATATTCGTTGTTGAACTCTAGGATGGTTTTACGTGCGGTGAGGATGATGTGAAGTTCATCTGTGGTGATGTCAGAATATTTAAGTGCGAAAGATAGAGCATTATTGAGAAGTGAAGGCGAAATGGAGGAATAGTAGCTGGCAATATAAAATTGAATAAATTTTAGTTTGTTTTTATTATCCAATTTGTTGAACCAGCCAATCACTTCAGAAGTACCAAACCATAAATTTAGGTTCAAAGAAGAGCAATTAGAACTAACCTGTGGGATAATTCTATCCAAGATGGCTTTACTAACAACCCCCAGATCAGATTTAGAGGGGGCGATTAATCTAACAGGTAGTTCAGTGCGAAAATTGTTTTTGTGATCCTTGAGATTTATCCTCGGAGTTCTTGGGAGGAATGGTTCGGTCTTTTTTTCAATGCCAAGTTTTGACATAATCTCATAGGCTTCAAGGTTTATGTATTCTAAATTTTCATGGTTGGTTTTACGATACTTTTTCCTAAGTTCTTTTAGGATAAGGTTGTTATAATTATCCTTGGAAATACCATATAAGTTATTGGTTTTGTCAGAGTGTACTAAAACATTTTTTGAGGAATTTAGGTTAGAGATTGTGTTCTTGAGATTTACAAGGTGCTCTTGTCCTTTGTAAGGGTATCTCTTGAATTTAAGATTTTTTATTATTTTAGTTAATTCTTCCTCGAATTGTACTAGATTTTTGTTGGAAGGAGGATTTCGTCTAGAATTAAAAAGATGATCGAGGAAGTTATGTTCTTTGGTATGGACGTTCCCTTTTAGGCGCTGGTCATAGAAATAGGCTGTCCATCTAAGTCTTCTTACGAAGGAGTCAGTTTTTTCAATAAGAAGTTTGGTGAATTCAGATTTACCAGGTATAGGAATGTCTTTAGTTCAATTGGTTATGTTGTAATAATCCATGTTGTAGAAGAAGAGGTGAAGGACCATCAAAAGGTATCCAATATGAGAGTAAGCGCTCAACCGTTAAGGAGCAAGTTAATGTAGGAGGTGAGTTTTATTGCAGTACAATAAAGCAATGCAGATATCGGATAAGAAGCACTCTACAGTTTGTAGGACTGGAGTATACATAATATAAGATCAAAAGATGGTTAAAGGAGTTCCATGTATTTTATTATGCGCATTTCAAAAACAAACATCATCATGCAATAATATTTGTGTTTTCATCAGATAAAACAGGAGAACATGATATGAAGGCTAAAAAACACTTGTGGATAGTGCAGTTTTAAATCAACATATGAAAAGTGGTTTTAGATTGATGTGTGATATTGAAAAAAATATTTTATTTAGAGAGGGGGGGTGGAAAGGATGAAAACGGGGAGGAGATGAGAGGGAGAGATGGGTGATAGAGAGAAAGAGATAGTTTTTATAACTGAGAGGAGATATATTGTTTTACATAGAGAGGTTGAAAACCGTTGGAAGATAATGTATAAATTAAAACAATTTTTGAAAATTAACGAAGGGAGGATATGTGCGAGGAAAAGATATTTTATTTAGGGAGGGGTGGTGGAAAGGATGAAAAAAGGGGAGGAGATGAGAGTGAAGGTGGAGAGGGAGAGATGGGTGATAGAGAGAAAGAGATAGTTTTTATAACTGAGAAAAAGATATATTGTTTTATATAGAGAGGTTGAGAACCGTTGGAAGATAATATATAAATTAAAGGAATTTGAAAATTAACGAAGGGAATTTATGTATGAAGATAGAGAGAAAAAATAATAATTGTGGATGAATATTCTAACGTCAAAAAAGGGTATGTTGATAAGTATTGTGGCAATTTCAAAATTAACGAAGAGAAAAATTATTAAGGTTTGTGTGTAGAAGGATTTGAGAAAAATAATGTGAAGTTAAAGTTTGTATATTGAAGGAATTGATAATATATGCGAATAAAGAGTTAATATGTATTAAGAATGAGTTCGTTGATGGGGAGAAAAAAATAATAAATTAAGGATGAAATTGAGATTAAAAAGATTTATGATAGAGAGAAAAAATAATAATGATTGCGGATGAATATTCTAACGTCAAGAAAACGAATGTATATGTTATGAAGGATTTTACAGGGTGAAGATAGAATGAGGGTAATGAGTAAACAAGTATTATAGTGTGTATAATGCCCTTTAAATTAGATGGGTATATTTTAAAGAGGTGTATGTATATGTGCCTTTGAGAAAAGATTCTAAATTGATAAAGAATTGAATATTAACTGTATACTTTGTGAAAAGTCCTATGGAATTTATGCAGGCAGATAGAAAACAAATCTGTACGTCTATTTATTATAGAATCTAGGTTAGAGATAATGGTAAATTTTTCATTTAGGCAGAGATTACAGATTTTAGATAGAGAGCTGTTCAAATATGAGGATGCAGAAGAAACCTTCTTCCAAAAGATGGTATATTTAATGTTTTTGTCTTTTAAGGACCATATGAGTTCTGAGAGAGCAGTGTTGGTTCTTTTAAGTTTGTATTTGAAAGATGAATGATGATTATAGGGACGAGCTTTAAAAGAGGTGAAAGTGGAGCCAAAATAGGTGAAGGAATTGGTGCTAGTTATAATTTTACATTCATAAATTAAGTTTTTATCTAGACAATGGTTGTTGAGAGGACATTTATTTTTAATGCGGCAGTTGCAATTAGAGAGATTATTAATGAGTGACCTAGTGTTATCTATAGAAGGAATTGGATTGGAGAAGTTGTTTGCGATAGGAATAATAGGAATAATAGTTTCTTTATTTAGAGTTGGATTATGAACATTTAGCGAAGTTGTGTTTGACGTTGTATTTGGGTTTACAGAAGTTAGCCTAGGGTTTACAATGACGTCGGGAGTACTATTACTGTTATTATGAAATTCAATATTGGAAGGAAGAGATTTAGTATTTAGTATTTTATTGTTGTGTTTAGAGATGATGTTGGAAATATTGGAGGATGTAGAATACGAAAATGTGATGGTGAGTTTGTTAAATATTTTACTATAGATATGTGAGGGAGGGAAGCATTTATTTAAGGCACTAAAAAATAATTTAGGAATATTGTTATTAATAGAATTGGAGAAAGGAGCATTATACCAGATTATGTTTTTGTATCTAGGTCTTTTATTAAAATTATTGGAATGGTCATGATTAATTATTCTACTGTAAGTTTTTCTAGAATTTGTTTCTTTACTATATTTGATTTTATCTGGATTGCCGGCTTTAGAAAGTGCGTTATTATAGTAATTGGCGTTAGCATCAAAGATGTTTTTATTAGAAGATATGTTAGATATTCTTTTTCCAATATTACTAACTATAGCATTCTTGATATTGGTAGGATGGTTAGATTTAAAGTTAACATAATTTAGGTTCTCATTGTTTTTATGGTAAGGGTAATATAGGCCAGTGTCAAGATTAAGAGATACATCCAAGAAATTGGCTAGTTTGATACTATTATCAAATTCAATTTTTAGGTTATGTTGGTTAAAGAGATTACGTATATTGTGCTTTTAATGCGGCAGTTGCAATATAGTTAACCTTAATATTATTAAGAACAATATACGTAATCTCTTTAACCAACATAACCTAAAAATTGAATTTGATAATAGTATCAAACTAGCTAATTTCTTGGATGTATCTCTTAATCATGACACTGGCCTATATTACCCTTACCATAAAAACAATGAGAACCTAAATTATGTTAACTTTAAATCTAACCATCCTACCAATATCAAGAATGCTATAGTTAGTAATATTGGAAAAAGAATATCTAACATATCTTCTAATAAAATCATCTTTGATGCTAACGCCAATTACTATAATAACGCACTTTCTAAAGCCGGCAAGCCAGATAAAATCAAATATAGTAAAGAAACAAATTCTAGAAAAACTTACAGTAGAATAATTAATCATGACCATTCCAATAATTTTAATAAAAGACCTAGATACAAAAACATAATCTGGTATAATGCTCCTTTCTCCATCTCTATTAATAACAATATTCCTAAATTATTGTTAGTGCCTTAAATAAATGCTTCCCTTTCTCACATATCTATAGTAAAATATTTAACAAACACACCATCAAATTTTCGTATTCTACATCCTCCAATATTTCCAACATCATCTCTAAACACAACAATAAAATACTAAATACTAAATCTCTTCCTTCCAATATTGAATTTCATAATAACAGTAATAGTACTCCCGACGTCATTGTAAACCCTAGGCTAACTTCTGTAAACCCAAATACAACGTCAAACACAACTTCGCTAAATGTTCATAATCCAACTCTAAATCAAGAAACTATTATTCCTATTATTCCTATCGCAAACAACTTCTCCAATCCAATTCCTTCTATAGATAACACTAGGTCACTCATTAATAATCTCTCTAATTGCAACTGCCGCATTAAAAATAAATGTCCTCTCAACAACCATTGTCTCGATAAAAACTTAATTTATGAATGTAAAATTATAACTAGCACCAATTCCTTCACCTATTTTGGCTCCACTTTCACCTCTTTTAAAGCTCGTCTCTATAATCATCATTCATCTTTCAAATACAAACTTAAAAGAACCAACACTGCTCTCTCAGAACTCATATGGTCCTTAAAAGACAAAAACATTAAATATACCATCTTTTGGAAGAAGGTTTCTTCTGCATCCTCATACTTGAACAGCTCTCTATCTAAAATCTGTAATCTCTGCCTAAATGAAAAATTTACCATTATCTCTAACCTAGATTCTATAATAAATAGACGTACAGATTTGTTTTCTATCTGCCTGCATAAATTCCATAGGACTTTTCACAAAGTATACAGTTAATATTCAATTCTTTATCAATTTAGAATCTTTTCTCAA
>OZ024741.1:172539193-172549193 GCA_964016885.1 Eledone cirrhosa
AGATTTAACACCTGTCTAGTGGGTCCGGGTATGATTTTACATTCAATTAAATTATTGACGTATTGTTTTATTGATATTTTTTATCTGTTTGGTCCGAATCTTCCTCTATCGATTTTAAATCGTATGGTTGATTGTAGACTTGTTCTATATGTGACGGTATTTTAACGATAGTTATAGCTCTGATTCATCTGAATTATTGAGCCCTCTGCCGCTCATATCGAATTTCGTTTATCGTGAACTCGTGCGCCGATTTTTCGATACTCGATCTTTCTAATATATATATATATATATATATATATATATATATATATATATATATATATATATATATATATATACATATATATATACACATATATATATATACACATATATATACAGTATATATACACACGTATATACAGTATATATACACACCTATATATATATATATATATATACATATATACACATATATATACATATATATATATATATACACATATATATATACACATATATATACACACACACACATACATATATACATACATACATGGTGGCTGCCAACTCGTTTTCGAGTACGGCCACTACTTTATATCCATGTAGGAGAAACCCTACCGATGCACTGAACGAGTGTGACTTTTTAGTCCAGCCAGCGACTTGAAAACTCTGGTACAAACACTACACTTGTGACAATTATTGACACATAGTGCTGGGCCCATCGTACCATGTGACGACAAGTGCAGAGAGATCTCCAGATATAAAGCAAAGCCTGTGCCGTGAAGCTTTTATAGTGAGCAAAGGCACTGCACAAAGCCAGTCCCACTCTCTTAACCAAGATGATATTTACCAAAAAGATGAACAAGTCAACATCATTGGATACCATCAGAGTTGCAGGTGTTATATCAGAGTTTTCATTCTCCTAGAATTCTCCCTTCACAAAGGCTAAGGAGTCATCTCTCCCAGTAATTTTTGATGGCCATTGACTCTTAAGAGCTCCTTTGCCCTTTGACAGGATGTATCCCAGTACAACCTGTCTCATGGTCGGGTCGTTGGCGACTAAACTGGCAACCCCACCAAGGTTTCTTGGTGAGGAGGGTGACTTTGGACATCCTGCAGGACATACATACATACATACATACATACATACATACATACATACATACATACATACATACAGACATACATACATACGTGGAGGCACGTGACCTAGTGTTGGACGATCATAATGTCGTGGGTTCGATTCCTGAGTTGCTTGTTGTATTCTTGAGCAAAACACTTCATTTCACTTTGCTCCAGTATACTCAGGTGAAATGAGTACCAGCAATAGCTGAGGGGGTTAACCCTGATTTAACCTGGCGTCCTGTCCATGGGGGTGGATTCTTGTACTCTCAGTCGTTTCAAGCCGCGAAACAGGGATAAGCACCCGCCAAATGAGCCTTCTGGCTTAAGACGGACTTTAAACTTTATATATATATATACACACAGACACACATATATATACACATATAGGAACAAGTATGACCTCGACGGCAGAGCTCAAGCCGTTTCGACGGCTATTTCTGGACTTGTTCCTATTACCCACTCTACTGCCCTAAGTATTGAGTACCTTGGTTCGTTATGGTCCATCTGGTTCCTTACCACAATTACTTCGTTATACACACATATATATATATATACACACATATATATGTATATGAATCTGTGTATATATATATATGTGTGTGTGTGTGTGTGTGTGTGTATATGTTGGTGTGTGTGTGTGTGTGCGTGTATAATAATAAAAAGAACGATTTGTTTTGCGTATTGAGTAGTGACTCGCGTTTCGCTATTGATCAGATCGAACCTTGAGCTGATCAATAGCGAAACACGCGTTACTACTCAATAAACATAATGAAGACATATCAAATCATGGCAGTATCGGTAGAGAGTCGGACGCCATGCTTTGACGCAAAGAGTTACGGCCCTTTACATTCTGTCTTCAAATCCAGCAGAGGTTAACTTTGCCTTTTATCCTTACGGGGTCGATAAAATAAAGTACCAGTAATGTAATGGGTATTTGCTGGCCTTGTGCCAAAAGTAGAAACAATTATTATTATTATTATTACACTCTGCTTAGTTCTTCACCTTTATACTTACTGGAAATTACGCATTGAGTGCTCACACTGGTGAACCTACAGTAACTGGACGTTACATTCCCTATATATATATATATATATATACGATATTAACAAATGGAAACTATATTTATAAAACCATATTTATTTCATTATGCATATTTCAAGGACACCAAGTTAAATTATGGTGTGCTTTGATCAGATAAAATATAATATAAAGCAGTTTTATAATTAAATATTCACATACCCTTAACGAATGCAACCATTATTGTTGGAAGCTCCCGGATGAAAGCACACCATAATTTAACTTGGTGTCCTTGAAATATGTATAATGAAATAAATATAGTTTTATAAATATAGTTTCCATTTGTTAATATCGTATTTTTACTCCAATTATTTGTTGAGTGCTTTATATCAGTTATAAAAATATCTGCTTGTTGTATCCCAACAATTTAAATAGAACTTTTACATATATATATATATATACAGTTATATACATACATACATATATGTACATATTTGTATATGCATATATATATATATATATGTATATATATATTTATATATATATTTATATATATATGTGTGTGTGTGTGTGTGTGTGTGTGTGTGTGTGTGTGTGTGTGTGTGTGTGTGTGTGTGTGTGTGTGTGTGTGTGTGTGTGTGTGTGTGTGTACAGATACGTATGCTGCAGTAATGCTGGTCCAGACCTTTCACGAAAGTACAAAACAACAACGAAATCAAAGACACAGCCAAAAGTGAAACCACAATCCTATGCAACAGTGCAACCGCACCTTCAGTCAGAAACTGGTCTCTAAACAAAACAAAAAACTATTTTTGCCATGATGAACCTAGCAAAAAAGATACAAAAAAAAACGTCTAGCTATCACACTACACCATCCTATGATATTACCTCAGTGCACTAACTCCCTCTATTGCTGTCACTAACATGCAAACACAAAACAAGCTCGTTGAAACATTAAAAACCAACCACTGCTCTAACCTCCACATGTACAATGTGTCAACCTTTCCATCAATACATAAAAATGGAAGGTCCAATTCATTGAGGATTGGGTTGGTAACCATCCACACCGCATCCTTTTCTCCGTCCTTACATCTCGACAACTCCCGGAACGTGTCGGCAGAAGGAAGGGTGACACTGCCATTTTCCTACGTGATTTCTTTACGGCAGATGGAAATACCTCATTCTCAAATAGCTACTGTGTATCAGTGACCGTGCACGACAAAGCCCATACTTCCCTTTAAAGAGTGCCCCAACAGCATTAACTATTTTACACAATAGTGCCATTCCGCTAACATATTTATGATGCTGAAAAATTGCAGAACTATTCTCCATCCCCATCTATAATCTTCCTCTTGTAGTATTGATGGCTCAGAACTTCTGAGTGTTTCCATCGAGTTCGATCTGCCAATATGCATTAGTTAAGTCAGTCATAGCGAAGAATCTTGCACAACTAAGTTTGCTGAAGATTGTTTCCATTTGTGGCAAAGGATAGGGTTCAGTGCATATCTTTTCATTCAAAGAAACTTTGTAGTCAGGACTTATACGAATTCGTCAATTTTTCTATCTAACCCAGACGACTGGAGAAGTATTGACTACGCCACCAGGAGGGCATTTCTTGAATTTACACCTCTGGCTACCAATGCATCCAGCTCCTTTACAACATCTTCCTAGAGCGTAATAGGCACGCTTCGGGGGACACAGAATTTACGAGGTGTGTCAGAAAAGTTCCAGGACAGATGTCACAAAAGATTTATTTCAAACCCAAACTTCACACTAAGACTTTTCTCTATCAAAGTGTTTTTGAGTGGTGCAAGAGGTTTAAAGAAGGACGCGAGGACGTGGAATATGACCCCAGGAGCGGAAGGCCCTCAACAACCAGGACTGAGGTCAACGTTGAGCGCGTCAGGCAGATGGTGCGTAATGATCGTCGGCTGACTGTACGACTGATGGCAAATGAGCTGGGCATGAATCGGGACAGCATCTGGAAGATTCTCACTGAAGATTTGGATATGCGGAAAGTCTGCGCAAAGAAGGTGCCAAAACTGCTGAACGATGACCAGAAGGGTCGACGCATGCAAGTGTGCCAGGACATCCTCGAGCGTCTTGAAACCGAACCGAACTAGGGACAGTCATCACCGGTGATGAGTCATGGATCTTCGAGTACGACCCGGAGGGGACCCGTTTTGAAGACGTGGACGACATCAAAAGGGCCGTGACGACGGAATTGTGGAGGATCCTGAAAGAATCCTTCCAGGAGTGCATGCAAGCGTGGCAGAAAAGGTTGGAAAAGTGCATTAGACTCCAGGGGGTTACTTCCAAGGAGAAAACTCTTAGTGTGAAGGAGAAAACTCTTGGGTTTGAAATAAATCTTTTGTGACATCAGTCCTGGAACTTTTCTGACTCACCTCGTATCAGAGGCATTAAGTATTAATTTAACAGAAGCTTTAAAGTACCAGTAATGCACTGGGTAATTGCTGGCCTTGTGCCTAAAGTAGAAACAAGTATTAATTTAACAGAAGCTTGCACTACCTGATTGTTGGAAGAAGTGATTCAACGCTGCAAGCTGTTTAAACATTCATTAAATCGTGACCTAGGAAACCATATTTTCAGCAGCATTTAATTACTTTGAAAGTATGAAGAAATTGTTGACCTCCTCACTTAACAGTAAGACAAGCATCACCAACGCATTTCATGTAATATTCATCATATGATTCGTACGAAGTGCTGTTTTGTTATAGTCACGCCTATGTCATTTGACACTTTAGAAGAGATAATGCTGCATGGTGCACCCGTATCCTGCATCACGTAAACAATGTCAATGTAACCATTTAGGGAGACAGGTTCAAATATTGGTTTTTCAGCTATGTGACCGATAAGAATCATGATTCCATCTTGACGAATTACCTTGTGAAGGTTCCTGGTACATAGTCGCGTTGGAATAAGCAATAACCTCCTTTTTTAATTGCTACTACAAAATTCGGATATTTGCGAAGAACGCTGTAGAAATGATTCACTAACTTCATTGGCTTGAAGAACGTTTTCTCTTTCTTCACTGCTTCTTAGACCGACAACTAACTGAGACATTATGAGATTTCCAGTCATTGTCCTTTTAGACGTTTTCAGGCTCTCAAAATCGCAGTATTCACTGGCATGTCGATGTTTCGAAAGAAATTATGAAACTGATTCACTGGGCTGTTGGCTAGTGGAGAAAATGTTGTTCTTTCTGCCAATATCAGTTTCTTTGAATGAGTAACATTTTTGAGATTAGCGTAAGTCATCTTCGTGAAATTGTTGGGAATGTTAATATATCGGACAATCTTTAATGCTTGTATTCCGACCAAAGAAATGAATTTCATAGCCATAGGACTTTTGCCACCATCTTGTATCTTATCCTCTACTTCGTCCACGTAAGCCTTTCCTTCAAAGGCCATGAAGCAGGTTATGACGTCTTCGATCGACTGTAAGAAATTGTCCTTGCCCTTTCCATTGTCCTGTCTTGTTTATTTCCTTATGTGCGTAAGTAATTGAATAAGGAACAGTAATTTACAATCTTGTTTCCGTATGGTTACAAGATAAATTAAAAGAGAGAGACTAACTGTCATAGACAACTGTGATTTTAGCAGACAGATTCAAGAAGTTGTGTAAATAACATGGACTTTTGCCAGTGTTATGATGCAGTTACACGTGTAAAAAGTATCACTAGCAGATTCTTCCGAAAATGCTTTAACCTTATGACACACTTTACAGAAATTCGGATGTACAGAGATGTTGCAAATCTCCGGTTTCATATACGGTCGTTTATAGAAGAGATGAAGATAGCAAAAGCCTTCTGCTACATGATGCAATTGGATTTCTGGTGGTCAGCATTGTCCGTGTGATTCCACTAATAAGGTTAACCAAAAGAAAATGGAGTGTAAGAAAAGTTGTTGACATTGGAGAGACCACTCTGAACGGGTTGCACTGGGACGGACACGAAATAGATTTCCCACTTGATTAATAATATAAATGAATAATATAAATGTAACAAGAGCTAATAAATAGAATCAAACTTTAGATCTCATGACGGCGTCACTGCTTTGATGGACAGCGTCTTGCCTATCAGACATACTCTTAGGATTAAATTAAACAAAAAACACATAAATAGAAACACAGGCATATATATATATGTGTGTGTGTGTGTGTGTGTGTGTGTGTGTATGATTTCGCGTGCGCTCCGCAGTCATATGTCTCCTTAGCGAACAAGCATGACAAAATATGTGTCAAAACGGAAATGTTGGTAACCAATCTGACGTGCTTCCAAGATTCCTGTCTACTCAATCTCAACTACAAAAGTTTAGATCGACCTCCGGTTATAGTAAAAGACGCTTACCAAGTCTGTCAGACAATGGAATCAAGTTCTCATGATTTTGAAGCAAACCTCTCAACCACTTAGCCTTGCTTGCATTCATAAATATCTCGTCTGTCTGTGTGACAGCAGACCTGCCAACCTCTAAAATCCCAAACGGGGAGTGCCATAGAAGGATGTGTCCCAAAACGTGGAGAAATAAGGCAAAATGGGGAGATTTTTACATAATGAAAGCCATACCCATTTTCACAAGAGAAGACATCTCTCACCCACCCCAAAAGCTATTGCAAATCTCCCGGTCTAAAGAGGAAAGTTGACAGGTCTGTAATAGAGACATCATTGCATGGTTTGTCGTACCTTTTATTCTAAGGTTGAATTGCTATTTTTAGAAGATCATATATTTCCAGTAATTTCACTGATTGTTCTTAACAACGATGTAGTTAATCACAAGTCAACCCAATTAAGTCAACCACACATATACACACGATACATATATACTTTTTTTCCGTTCAGTCGGGCTTATCTGCCTCGTTATTA
The DNA here is from genome assembly GCA_964016885.1 of Eledone cirrhosa. Classification (NCBI taxonomy): domain Eukaryota; kingdom Metazoa; phylum Mollusca; class Cephalopoda; order Octopoda; family Eledonidae; genus Eledone; species Eledone cirrhosa. The sequence continues at coordinate 172,546,200 of OZ024741.1, forward strand.
TTAAACTATTATATTTAGTCAAATTTACAGCCAAAGTCTTCTAATTCAATTTTCGAATTCCGCTCGCCGTTTTTCTAAACACATTTGCTTTCTATATTTATATATCCCAAACAAGGGAACTTTATTATCTATATTTCTGATTATATATGTATATACATTCCTGGTGATTTCATAGGAATGAAACTGTTCTAGTCTTGTAGGAGTCATTTCTATATAAAATTTTAAAATGCATATACTCTACCAATGTACTGATTAACTTTTCAACTGTCATTACCCCAACACATTTTGGGAAATTATATATATATATATATATATATATATAAAGTATGTCCATAGAATCATTTGATAATATATATACACCATTTCCTCTCCCAATTAGCATAATTTACCACACTAAAAAAAAAAATTAGACCAGGCTATAAGATTAAAAGGCACCTATGAAGAAATAGTAGATAAATAAATGACAGCCATCTCTTCGCGACCAACCGCCATAGAATATTTACACAACATTTCAACAGCACGTAACAGCACGTAGAAATCGATTAAATATACCGTCAACCATACACAATTAGGTATAAAATTAAAGTTAGAAGAAAAAATGCAGAATTACGTTTCTACCCTATGGTTTCGTTCGCTTTCTGAAATATCCTATTAAGGATACAATCTAGAGTTTCGAACTCATCAGGAAACAAACTCATTTGGACAAAGGATTTTCTTAAGTGATATCCGCCAGAAACGAATTCAAAATGGCTAAGAACTGTGACATGGCAGTGGTCAATATAATATATATATATATATATATATATATATATATATATATATATATATATATGTATATATATATATATATATATATTTATTTATTTATTTAGGTTGGTTGAGGGCGACCGACTAAAGTAGAAGATGCTAGATGGTCGGTCGTCCTCTTGTCTATGATTTTCAGCCCCATGGATTTTATCTGTTATATTCCTTTGTTATATTTCGAATACCTGATGATATCACCGGATTCATACGGAACCCGGTCATTGAAATGATCATAGTATAATAAACCTTTCAAGGATTTAGACAAGTCCAGCCTCCTATTATTTTATTATAATTATGTATATATATATATATATATATATATATATATATATATATATATATATATATATATATATATATATGGAGGCCCACAAGGACTATCCATTTATTTTTGAGACTCGAAACCGTTCGGTAAAGGTAACCATAGCAGGTACAGTGAATCTTTTAAAATTTATTTTAAAACTTTTTCTTATTTGCTAAACCTTGATTATATATGTTCTGGCTTGTTAATTTATTAAGCTGCCATAGAACCACATTGGCATACGGTTGGATAATACATGTGTCCCTATATGTATTTTGCATGTAGGGACATATACTTTATTATTATTAATCTCCCCCTGGTCGAGATAACATCTGGTCGTTTTGACTGCTGCTATTTATAGCGGTAGTAGATTGACCTCTCCGCCTCTGCCTTCTATCTTTACACACGGCACTGGACAGAATTGCTTCCACATCATTCATTCTCATCTCGGGGACAATTTTGAATAGCACCAGTTCGTAATTCGAACTCGGAAATTTTATATTCTCCGAGTGAAAAGAACCTTCTGACGAGTGAAAAGAACCTTCTGACGAGAGTTTTTCTTTTCAATGGAGGCCCGCAAGGACTATCCATTTATTTTTAAAACTCGAAACCGTTCGGTAAAGGTAACCAAAGCAGGTACAGTGAGTTTTTCAACATTTCTTTTAAAACTTTTTCTTATTTGCTAAAACTTGATTATATATATATATATATATATATATATATATATAAATATATATATATATACATATATATATATATATATATATATATATATATATATATATATATATATATATATATATATATATATATATATATGTATATATATATATATATATATGTATATATATATATATATATGTATATATATATATATATATATATATATATATATATATATATATATATATATATATATATATATATATATATATATTAAAATAACAGATTAAAGTTTAAGCAAAGAATCGCTGCTTTCACCCTTAACGAAAATTTGATGGTGTGTTTGTTAAATATTTTACTATAGATATGTGAGGGAGGGAAGCATTTATTTAAGGCACTAAAAAATAATTTAGGAATATTGTTATTAATAGAGATGGAGAAAGGAGCATTATACCAGATTATGTTTTTGTATCTAGGTCTTTTATTAAAATTATTGGAATGGTCATGATTAATTATTCTACTGTAAGTTTTTCTAGAATTTGTTTCTTTACTATATTTGATTTTATATGGATAGCCGGCTTTAGAAAGTGCGTTATTATAGTAATTGGCGTTAGCATCAAAGATGTTTTTATTAGAAGATATGTTAGATATTCTTTTTCCAATATTACTAACTATAGCATTCTTGATATTGGTAGGATGGTTAGATTTAAAGTTAACATAATTTAGGTTCTCATTGTTTTTATGGTAAGGGTAATATAGGCCAGTGTCAAGATTAAGAGATACATCCAAGAAATTGGCTAGTTTGATACTATTATCAAATTCAATTTTTAGGTTATGTTGGTTAAAGAGATTACGTATATTGTGCTTTTAATGCGGCAGTTGCAATATAGTTAACCTTAATATTATTAAGAACAATATACGTAATCTCTTTAACCAACATAACCTAAAAATTGAATTTGATAATAGTATCAAACTAGCTAATTTCTTGGATGTATCTCTTAATCATGACACTGGCCTATATTACCCTTACCATAAAAACAATGAGAACCTAAATTATGTTAACTTTAAATCTAACCATCCTACCAATATCAAGAATGCTATAGTTAGTAATATTGGAAAAAGAATATCTAACATATCTTCTAATAAAAACATCTTTGATGCTAACGCCAATTACTATAATAACGCACTTTCTAAAGCCGGCTATCCAGATAAAATCAAATATAGTA
>OZ024741.1:172554193-172574193 GCA_964016885.1 Eledone cirrhosa
GCAATTTAAAATTTTAGAACACTTTAAGTATGCAGCGTTTTTTCTTACTCACACATTCTCTAATGAATTCATTACGTTTTCGCACTCTCACACAAATATTATATAGGCAAAATGTTCTATAGGGTAATCACTACCTTGATTAAATCTTAACTATTTAACATCTCAGGTATGTCATGTATCATTATATTTTGTCTGATGAGGACGTACTGTTGTATATCCGAAATATGTATAATAAAATGTAATTGAATAAAAGAATATCTATTTTATTAATACTTATATTAATAACTCCTGAAAATTATTTTCGTTGAGTGCTTCCAATCTACTGTAAAAATCATTCTTTGACATAATCATTGAATATTGTTTAACAATTTAATATATATATATATATATATATATATATATATATATATATATATATATATATATATATATATATATATATACACATATATATATACACATATATATATATACACATATATATACAGTATATATACACACGTATATACAGTATATATACACACCTATATATATATATATATATATATACATATATACACATATATATACATATATATATATATATACACATATATATATACACATATATATACACACACACACATACATATATACATACATACATGGTGGCTGCCAACTCGTTTTCGAGTACGGCCACTACTTTATATCCATGTAGGAGAAACCCTACCGATGCGCTGAACGAGTGTGACTTTTTAGTCCAGCCAGCGACTTGAAAACTCTGGTACAAACACTACACTTGTGACAATTATTGACACATAGTGCTGGGCCCATGGTACCATGTGACGACAAGTGCAGAGAGATCTCCAGATATAAAGCAAAGCCTGTGCCGTGAAGCTTTTATAGTGAGCAAAGGCACTGCACAAAGCCAGTCCCACTCTCTTAACGAAGATGATATTTACCAAAAAGATGAACAAGTCAACATCATTGGATACCATCAGAGTTGCAGGTGTTATATCAGAGTTTTCATTCTCCTAGAATTCTCCCTTCACAAAGGCTAAGGAGTCATCTCTCCCAGTAATTTTTGATGGCCATTGACTCTTAAGAGCTCCTTTGCCCTTTGACAGGATGTATCCCAGTACAACCTGTCTCATGGTCGGGTCGTTGGCGACTAAACTGGCAACCCCACCAAGGTTTCTTGGTGAGGAGGGTGACTTTGGACATCCTGCAGGACATACATACATACATACATACATACATACATACATACATACATACATACATACATACATACATACATACGTGGAGGCACGTGACCTAGTGTTGGACGATCATAATGTCGTGGGTTCGATTCCTGAGTTGCTTGTTGTATTCTTGAGCAAAACACTTCATTTCACTTTGCTCCAGTATACTCAGGTGAAATGAGTACCAGCAATAGCTGAGGGGGTTAACCCTGATTTAACCTGGCGTCCTGTCCATGGGGGTGGATTCTTGTACTCTCAGTCGTTTCAAGCCGCGAAACTGGGATAAGCACCCGCCAAATGAGCCTTCTGGCTTAAGACGGACTTTAAACTTTATATATATATATACACACAGACACACATATATATATATATATACACATATAGGAACAAGTATGACCTCGACGGCAGAGCTCAAGCCGTTTCGACGGCTATTTCTGGACTTGTTCCTATTACCCACTCTACTGCCCTAAGTATTGAGTACCTTGGTTCGTTATGGTCCATCTGGTTCCTTACCACAATTACTTCGTTATACACATATATATATATATATACACACATATATATGTATATGAATCTGTGTATATATATATATATGTGTGTGTGTGTGTGTGTGTATATGTTGGTGTGTGTGTGTGTGTGCGTGTATAATAATAAAAAGAACGATTTGTTTTGCGTATTGAGTAGTGACTCGCGTTTCGCTATTGATCAGATCGAACCTTGAGCTGATCAATAGCGAAACACGCGTTACTACTCAATAAACATAATGAAGACATATCAAATCATGGCAGTATCGGTAGAGAGTCGGACGCCATGCTTTGACGCAAAGAGTTACGGCCCTTTACATTCTGTGTTCAAATCCAGCAGAGGTTAACTTTGCCTTTTATCCTTACGGGGTCGATAAAATAAAGTACCAGTAATGTAATGGGTATTTGCTGGCCTTGTGCCAAAAGTAGAAACAATTATTATTATTATTATTACACTCTGCTTAGTTCTTCACCTTTATACTTACTGGAAATTACGCATTGAGTGCTCACACTGGTGAACCTACAGTAACTGGACGTTACATTCCCTATATATATATATATATATATACGATATTAACAAATGGAAACTATATTTATAAAACCATATTTATTTCATTATGCATATTTCAAGGACACCAAGTTAAATTATGGTGTGCTTTGATCAGATAAAATATAATATAAAGCAGTTTTATAATTAAATATTGACATACCCTTAACGAATGCAACCATTATTGTTGGAAGCTCCCGGATGAAAGCACACCATAATTTAACTTGGTGTCCTTGAAATATGTATAATGAAATAAATATAGTTTTATAAATATAGTTTCCATTTGTTAATATCGTATTTTTACTCCAATTATTTGTTGAGTGCTTTATATCAGTTATAAAAATATCTGCTTGTTGTATCCCAACAATTTAAATAGAACTTTTACATATATATATATATATATACAGTTATATACATACATACATATATGTACATATTTGTATATGCATATATATATATATATATGTATATATATATTTATATATATATTTATATATATATGTGTGTGTGTGTGTGTGTGTGTGTGTGTGTGTGTGTGTGTGTGTGTGTGTGTGTGTGTGTGTGTGTGTGTACAGATACGTATGCTGCAGTAATGCTGGTCCAGACCTTTCACGAAAGTACAAAACAACAACAAAATCAAAGACACAGCCAAAAGTGAAACCACAATCCTATGCAACAGTGCAACCGCACCTTCAGTCAGAAACTGGTCTCTAAACAAAACAAAAAACTATTTTTGCCATGATGAACCTAGCAAAAAAGATACAAAAAAAAACGTCTAGCTATCACACTACACCATCCTATGATATTACCTCAGTGCACTAACTCCCTCTATTGCTGTCACTAACATGCAAACACAAAACAAGCTCGTTGAAACATTAAAAACCAACCACTGCTCTAACCTCCACATGTACAATGTGTCAACCTTTCCATCAATACATAAAAATGGAAGGTCCAATTCATTGAGGATTGGGTTGGTAACCATCCACACCGCATCCTTTTCTCCGTCCTTACCATCTCGACAACTCCCGGAACGTGTCGGCAGAAGGAAGGGTGACACTGCCATTTTCCTACGTGATTTCTTTACGGCAGATGGAAATACCTCATTCTCAAATAGCTACTGTGTATCAGTGACCGTGCACGACAAAGCCCATACTTCCCTTTAAAGAGTGCCCCAACAGCATTAACTATTTTACACAATAGTGCCATTCCGCTAACATATTTATGATGCTGAAAAATTGCAGAACTATTCTCCATCCCCATCTATAATCTTCCTCTTGTAGTATTGATGGCTCAGAACTTCTGAGTGTTTCCATCGAGTTCGATCTGCCAATATGCATTAGTTAAGTCAGTCATAGCGAAGAATCTTGCACAACTAAGTTTGCTGAAGATTGTTTCCATTTGTGGCAAAGGATAGGGTTCAGTGCATATCTTTTCATTCAAAGAAACTTTGTAGTCAGGACTTATACGAATTCGTCAATTTTTCTATCTAACCCAGACGACTGGAGAAGTATTGACTACGCCACCAGGAGGGCATTTCTTGAATTTACACCTCTGGCTACCAATGCATCCAGCTCCTTTACAACATCTTCCTAGAGCGTAATAGGCACGCTTCGGGGGACACAGAATTTACGAGGTGTGTCAGAAAAGTTCCAGGACAGATGTCACAAAAGATTTATTTCAAACCCAAACTTCACACTAAGACTTTTCTCTATCAAAGTGTTTTTGAGTGGTGCAAGAGGTTTAAAGAAGGACGCGAGGACGTGGAATATGACCCCAGGAGCGGAAGGCCCTCAACAACCAGGACTGAGGTCAACGTTGAGCGCGTCAGGCAGATGGTGCGTAATGATCGTCGGCTGACTGTACGACTGATGGCAAATGAGCTGGGCATGAATCGGGACAGCATCTGGAAGATTCTCACTGAAGATTTGGATATGCGGAAAGTCTGCGCAAAGAAGGTGCCAAAACTGCTGAACGATGACCAGAAGGGTCGACGCATGCAAGTGTGCCAGGACATCCTCGAGCGTCTTGAAACCGAACCGAACTAGGGACAGTCATCACCGGTGATGAGTCATGGATCTTCGAGTACGACCCGGAGGGGACCCGTTTTGAAGACGTGGACGACATCAAAAAGGCCGTGACGACGGAATTGTGGAGGATCCTGAAAGAATCCTTCCAGGAGTGCATGCAAGCGTGGCAGAAAAGGATGGAAAAGTGCATTAGACTCCAGGGGGTTACTTCCAAGGAGAAAACTCTTAGTGTGAAGGAGAAAACTCTTGGGTTTGAAATAAATCTTTTGTGACATCAGTCCTGGAACTTTTCTGACTCACCTCGTATCAGAGGCATTAAGTATTAATTTAACAGAAGCTTTAAAGTACCAGTAATGCACTGGGTAATTGCTGGCCTTGTGCCTAAAGTAGAAACAAGTATTAATTTAACAGAAGCTTGCACTACCTGATTGTTGGAAGAAGTGATTCAACGCTGCAAGCTGTTTAAACATTCATTAAATCGTGACCTAGGAAACCATATTTTCAGCAGCATTTAATTACTTTGAAAGTATGAAGAAATTGTTGACCTCCTCACTTAACAGTAAGACAAGCATCACCAACGCATTTCATGTAATATTCATCATATGATTCGTACGAAGTGCTGTTTTGTTATAGTCACGCCTATGTCATTTGACACTTTAGAAGAGATAATGCTGCATGGTGCACCCGTATCCTGCATCACGTAAACAATGTCAATGTAACCATTTAGGGAGACAGGTTCAAATATTGGTTTTTCAGCTATGTGACCGATAAGAATCATGATTCCATCTTGACGAATTACCTTGTGAAGGTTCCTGGTACATAGTCGCGTTGGAATAAGCAATAACCTCCTTTTTTAATTGCTACTACAAAATTCGGATATTTGCGAAGAACGCTGTAGAAATGATTCACTAACTTCATTGGCTTGAAGAACGTTTTCTCTTTCTTCACTGCTTCTTAGACCGACAACTAACTGAGACATTATGAGATTTCCAGTCATTGTCCTTTTAGACGTTTTCAGGCTCTCAAAATCGCAGTATTCACTGGCATGTCGATGTTTCGAAAGAAATTATGAAACTGATTCACTGGGCTGTTGGCTAGTGGAGAAAATGTTGTTCTTTCTGCCAATATCAGTTTCTTTGAATGAGTAACATTTTTGAGATTAGCGTAAGTCATCTTCGTGAAATTGTTGGGAATGTTAATATATCGGACAATCTTTAATGCTTGTATTCCGACCAAAGAAATGAATTTCATAGCCATAGGACTTTTGCCACCATCTTGTATCTTATCCTCTACTTCGTCCACGTAAGCCTTTCCTTCAAAGGCCATGAAGCAGGTTATGACGTCTTCGATCGACTGTAAGAAATTGTCCTTGCCCTTTCCATTGTCCTGTCTTGTTTATTTCCTTATGTGCGTAAGTAATTGAATAAGGAACAGTAATTTACAATCTTGTTTCCGTATGGTTACAAGATAAATTAAAAGAGAGAGACTAACTGTCATAGACAACTGTGATTTTAGCAGACAGATTCAAGAAGTTGTGTAAATAACATGGACTTTTGCCAGTGTTATGATGCAGTTACACGTGTAAAAAGTATCACTAGCAGATTCTTCCGAAAATGCTTTAACCTTATGACACACTTTACAGAAATTCGGATGTACAGAGATGTTGCAAATCTCCGGTTTCATATACGGTCGTTTATAGAAGAGATGAAGATAGCAAAAGCCTTCTGCTACATGATGCAATTGGATTTCTGGTGGTCAGCATTGTCCGTGTGATTCCACTAATAAGGTTAACCAAAAGAAAATGGAGTGTAAGAAAAGTTGTTGACATTGGAGAGACCACTCTGAACGGGTTGCACTGGGACGGACACGAAATAGATTTCCCACTTGATTAATAATATAAATGAATAATATAAATGTAACAAGAGCTAATAAATAGAATCAAACTTTAGATCTCATGACGGCGTCACTGCTTTGATGGACAGCGTCTTGCCTATCAGACATACTCTTAGGATTAAATTAAACAAAAAACACATAAATAGAAACACAGGCATATATATATATATATATATGTGTGTGTGTGTGTGTGTGTGTGTGTGTGTGTGTGTGTGTGTGTGTGTGTGTGTGTGATTTCGCGTGCGCTCCGCAGTCATATGTCTCCTTAGCGAACAAGCATGACAAAATATGTGTCAAAACGGAAATTTTGGTAACCAATCTGACGTGCTTCCAAGATTCCTGTCTACTCAATCTCAACTACAAAAGTTTAGATCGACCTCCGGTTATAGTAAAAGACGCTTACCAAGTCTGTCAGACAATGGAATCGAGTTCTCATGATTTTGAAGCAAACCTCTCAACCACTTAGCCTTGCTTGCATTCATAAATATCTCGTCTGTCTGTGTGACAGCAGACCTGCCAACCTCTAAAAACCCAAACGGGGAGTGCCATAGAAGGATGTGTCCCAAAACGTGGAGAAATAAGGCAAAATGGGGAGATTTTTACATAATGAAAGCCATACCCATTTTCACAAGAGAAGACATCTCTCACGCACCCCAAAAGCTATTGCAAATCTCCCGGTCTAAAGAGGAAAGTTGACAGGTCTGTAATAGAGGCATCATTGCATGGTTTGTCGTACCTTTTATTCTAAGGTTGAATTGCTATTTTTAGAAGATCATATATTTCCAGTAATTTCACTGATTGTTCTTAACAACGATGTAGTTAATCACAAGTCAACCCAATTAAGTCAACCACACATATACACACGATACATATATACTTTTTTTCCGTTCAGTCGGGCTTATCTGCCTCGTTATTATTAAACTATTATATTTAGTCAAATTTACAGCCAAAGTCTTCTAATTCAATTTTCGAATTCCGCTCGCCGTTTTTCTAAACACATTTGCTTTCTATATTTATATATCCCAAACAAGGGAACTTTATTATCTATATTTCTGATTATATATGTATATACATTCCTGGTGATTTCATAGGAATGAAACTGTTCTAGTCTTGTAGGAGTCATTTCTATATAAAATTTTAAAATGCATATACTCTACCAATGTACTGATTAACTTTTCAACTGTCATTACCCCAACACATTTTGGGAAATTATATATATATATATATATAAAGTATGTCCATAGAATCATTTGATAATATATATACACCATTTCCTCTCCCAATTAGCATAATTAACCACACTAAAAAAAAAATTAGACCAGGCTATAAGATTAAAAGGCACCTATGAAGAAATAGTAGATAAATAAATGACAGCCATCTCTTCGCGACCAACCGCCATAGAATATTTACACAACATTTCAACAGCACGTAACAGCACGTAGAAATCGATTAAATATACCGTCAACCATACACAATTAGGTATAAAATTAAAGTTAGAAGAAAAAATGCAGAATTACCTTTCTACCCTATGGTTTCGTTCGCTTTCTGAAATATCCTATTAAGGATACAATCTAGAGTTTCGAACTCATCAGGAAACAAACTCATTTGGACAAAGGATTTTCTTAAGTGATATCCGCCAGAAACGAATTCAAAATGGCTAAGAACTGTGACGTGGCAGTGGTCAATATAATATATTTATATATATATATATATATATATATATATATATATATAATTATTTATTTATTTATTTATTTATTTAGGTTGGTTGAGGGCGACCGACTAAAGTAGAAGATGCTAGATGGTCGGTTGTCCTCTTGTCTATGATTTTCAGCCCCATGGATTTTATCTGTTATATTCCTTTGTTATATTTCGAATACCTGATGATATCACCGGATTCATACGGAACCCGGTCATTGAAATGATCATAGTATAATAAACCTTTCAAGGATTTACACAAGTCCAGCCTCCTATTATTTTATTATAATTATATATATATATAGGCCCGCAAGGACTATCCATTTATTTTTGAGACTCGAAACCGTTCGGTAAAGGTAACCATAGCAGGTACAGTGAATCTTTTAAAATTTATTTTAAAACTTTTTCTTATTTGCTAAACCTTGATTATATATGTTCTGGCTTGTTAATTTATTAACCTGCCATAGAACCACATTGGCATACGGTTGGATAATACATGTGTCCCTATATGTATTTTGCATGTAGGGACATATACTTTATTATTATTAATCTCCCCCTGGTCGAGATAACATTTGGTCGTTTTGACTGCTGTTATTTATAGCGGTAGTAGATTGACCTCTCCGCCTCTGCCTTCTATCTTTACACACGGCACTGGACAGAATTGCTTCCACATCATTCATTCTCATCTCGGGGACAATTTTGAATAGCACCAGTTCGTAATTCGAACTCGGAAATTTTATATTCTCCGAGTGAAAAGAACCTTCTGACGAGTGAAAAGAACCTTCTGACGAGAGTTTTTCTTTTCAGTGGAGGCCCGCAAGGACTATCCATTTATTTTTAAGACTCGAAACCGTTCGGTAAAGGTAACCAAAGCAGGTACAGTGAGTTTTTCAACATTTCTTTTAAAACTTTTTCTTATTTGCTAAAACTTGATTATATATATATATATATATATATATATATATATATAGCACCAAGTGGTGTCAGGTCACCACTTGATGCTACTGGTAACATGTATCCCAGTACAACCTGTCTCATGGTCGGGTCGTTGGCGACTAAACTGGCAACCCCACCAAGGTTTCTTGGTGAGGAGGGTGACTTTGGACATCCTGCAGGACTAAAAACAAAACCTGTCGAAGGGCAAAGGAGCTCTTAAGAGTCAATGGCCATCCAAAATCACTGGGAGAGATGACCCCTTAGCCTTTGTCAAGGCAGAATTCTAAGAGAAGGAAAACTCTGATATAACACCTGCAACCCTGATGGTATCCAATGATGTTGACTTGTTCTTCTTTTTGGTAAATATCATCTTGGTTAAGAGAGTGGGACTGGCTTTGTGCAGTGCCTTTGCTCACTATAAAAGCTTCACAGCACAGGCATTGCTTTATATCTGGAGATCTCTCTGCACTTATCGTCACATGGTACCATGGGCCCAGCACTATGTGTCAATAATTGTCACAAGTGTAGTGTTTGTACCAGAGTTTTCAAGTCGCTGGCTGGACTAAAAAGTCACAGTCGTTCAGCGCATCGGTAGGGGTTCTCCTACATGGATATAAAGTAGTGGCCGTACTCGAAAACGAGTTGGCAGCCACCATATATATATATATATATATATATATATATATATATATATATATATATATATATATATATATATGTAGGAGGTGAGTTTTATTGTAGTACAATAAAGCAATGCAGATATCGGATAAGAAGCACTCTACAGTTTGTGGGACTGGAGTATGCATAATATAAGATCAAAAGATGGTTAAAGGAGTTCAATATATTTTATTATGCGCATTTCAAAAACAAACATCATCAAACAATAATATTTGTGTTTTCATCAGATAAAACAGGAGAACATGATATGAAGGCTTTTCACCCCCACCCCTCCCTAAATATAATATATTTTTTCCTCGCACATATCCTCCCTTCGTTAATTTTCAAAAATTTTTAATTTATACAGTATCTTCCAACGGCTTTCAACCCCTCTATATAAAATATATCTCCTCTCTGTTATAAAAACTATCTCTTTCTCTCTATCACCCATCTCTCCCTCTCATCTCCTTCCCTTTTCATCCTTTTCTCTCCCCCCCTCTCTAAATAAAATATTTTTCCCAATATCACACATCAATCTAAAACCACTTTTCATATGTTGATTTAAAACTGCACTATCAACAAGTGTTTTTTTAGCCTTCATATCATGTTCTCCTGTTTTATCTGATGAAAACACAAATATTATTGTTTGATGATGTTTGTTTTTGAAATGCGCATAATAAAATATATTGAACTCCTTTAACCATCTTTTGATCTTATATTATGCATACTCCAGTCCCACAAACTGTAGAGTGCTTCTTATCCGATATCTGCATTGCTTTATTGTACTACAATAAAACTCACCTCCTACATTTACTTGCTCCTTAACGGTTGAGCGCTTACTCTCATATTGGATACCTTTTGATGGTCCTTCACCTCTTCTTCTACAACATGGATTATTACAACATAACCAATTCTACTAAAGACATTCCTATACCTGGTAAATCTGAATTCACCAAACTTCTTATTGAAAAAACTGACTCCTTCGTAAGAAGACTTAGATGGACAGCCTATTTCTATGACCAGCGCCTAAAAGGGATCTTTCATACCAAAGAACACAACTTCCTCGATCATCTTTTTAATTCCAGACGAAATCCTCCTTCCAACAAAAATCTAGCACAATTCGAGGAAGAATTAACTAAAATTATAAAAAATCTTAAATTCAAGAGATACCCTTACAAAGGACAAGAGCACCTTGTAAATCTCAAGAACACAATCTCTAACCTAAATTCCTCAAAAAATGTTTTAGTCCACTCTGACAAAACCAATAACCTATATGGTATTTCCAAGGATAATTATAACAACCTTATCCTAAAGGAACTTAGGAAAAAGTATCGTAAAACCAACCATGAAAATTTAGAATGCATAAACCTTGAAGCCTATGAGATTATGTCAAAACTTGGCATTGAAAAAAAGACCGAACCATTCCTCCCAAGAACTCCGAGGATAAATCTCAAGGATCACAAAAACAATTTTCGCACTGAACTACCTGTTAGATTAATCGCCCCCTCTAAATCTGATCTGGGGGTTGTTAGTAAAGCCATCTTGGATAGGATTATCCCACAGGTTAGTTCTAATTGCTCTTCTTTAAACCTAAATTTATGGTTTGGTACTTCTGAAGTGATTGGCTGGTTCAACAAATTGGATAATAAAAACAAACTAAAATTTATTCAATTCGATATTGCCAGCTACTATTCCTCCATTTCGCCTTCACTTCTCAATAATGCTCTATCTTTCGCACTTAAATATTCTGACATCACCACAGATGAACTTCACATCATCCTCACCGCACGTAAAACCATCCTAGAGTTCAACAACGAATATTGGACCAGAGCCGATACCTCTAACAACTTCGACATCACAATGGGAGCATCCGATTCATCCCAATTGACTGATTTAATTGGTATCTTCATTTTGAACTCTTTGAGTCGGAAAATTCCTCAACTTCGCGGTGGAATTTATCGTGACGATGGACTCTTTACTATCCTAAATTGCAATATAGTTAAACTTAATATTATTAAGAACAATATACGTAATCTCTTTAACCAACATAACCTAAAAATTGAATTTGATAATAGTACCAAACTAGCTAATTTCTTGGATGTATCTCTTAATCTTGACACTGGCCTATATTACCCTTACCATAAAAACAATGAGAATCTTAATTATGTTAACTTTAAATCTAACCATCCTACCAATATCAAGAATGCTATAGTTAATAATATTGGAAATAGAATATCTAACATATCTTCTAATAAAAACATCTTTGATGCTAACGCCAATTACTATAATAACGCACTTTCTAAAGCTGGCTATCCAGATAAAATCAAATATAATAAAGAAACAAATTCTAGGAAAACTTACAGTAGAATATTTAATCATAACCATTCCAATAATTTTAATAAAAGACCTAGATACAAAAACATAATCTGGTATAATGCTCCTTTCTCCATCTCTATTAATAACAATATTCCTAAATTATTTTTTAGTGCCTTAAATAAATGTTTCCCTCCCTCACATATCTATAGTAAAATATTTAACAAACACACCATTAAATTTTCGTATTCTACATCCTCCAATATTTCCAACATCATTTCTAAACACAACAACAAAATATTAAATACTAAATCTCTTCCTTCCAATATTGAATCTCATAATAACAATAATAGTACTCCTGACGTCATTGTAAACCCTAGGCTAACTTCTGTAAACCCAATTGCAACGTAAAACACAACTTCGCTAAATGTTCATAATCCAACTCTAAATCAAGAAACTATTATTCCTATTATTCCTATCGCAAACAACTTCTCCAATCCAATTCCTTCTATAGATAACACTAGATCACTCATTAATAATCTCTCTAATTGCAACTGCCGCATTAAAAATAAATGTCCTCTCAACAACCATTGCCTCGATAAAAACTTAATTTATGAATGTAAAATTATAACTAGCACCAACTCCTTCACCTATTTTGGCTCCACTTCCACCTCTTTTAAAGCTCGTCTCTATAATCATCATTCATCTTTCAAATACAAACTTAAAAGAACTAACACTGCTCTCTCAGAACTCATATGGTCCTTAAAAGACAAAAACATTAAATATAACATCTTTTGGAAAAAGATTTCTTCTGCATCCTCGTACTTGAACAGTTCTCTATCTAAAATCTGTAATCTCTGCCTAAATGAAAAATTTACCATTATCTCTAACCTAGAATCCATAATAAATAGACGCTCGGATTTGTTTTCCATCTGCCTCCATAAATTCCATAGAACTTTTCACAAAGTATACAGTTAATATTCAATTCTTTATCAATTTAGAATCTTTTCTCAAAGGCACATATACATACACCTCTTTAAAATATACCCATCTACCTTACTTTAAAGGGCATTATACACTCTATAGTACTCGTTTATTCATTTACCTCATCCTATCTTCTCGTAAAACAATAACATTTGTTTTTGACATTTTGAATATTCATCCGCAATCATTATTATTTTTTTCCCTCTATCATAAATCTTTTTAATCTCAATTTCATCCTTAATTTATTATTATATATTTTTTTAATATATACTCATATATTCTTTAAAATATACCCATCTACCTTACTTTAAAGGGCATTATACACTCTATAATACCCGTTTACTCATCACCCTCATTATATCTCTTCGTAAAACAATAACATTTGTTTTTGACATTTTGAGTATTCATCCGCAATCATTATTATTTTTTCTCTCTATCATAAATCTTTTTAATCTCAATTTCATCCTTAATTTATTATTATTTTTTTCTCCCCATCAACGAACTCATTATTAATACATATGAATTCAATATAAAAACTTTAACTTCACATTATTTTTCTCAAATCCTATACATAAACATTTTCTCTTTACTAATTTTAAGATTCCTACATTTCTCCTTTTGAATATTCACCCACAATTATTATTTTTTTTTCTCTCTATCTCCATACATAATCTCCCTTCGTTATTTTTTTTCTCTCTATCTCCATACATAATTTCCCTTCGTTAATTTTCAAATTCCTTTAATTTATACATTATCTTCCAACGGTTCCCAACCTCTCTATATTAAAACATTATATCTTTTTCTCAGTTATAAAAACTATCTCTTT
Organism: Eledone cirrhosa; assembly: GCA_964016885.1. Lineage (NCBI taxonomy): Eukaryota > Metazoa > Mollusca > Cephalopoda > Octopoda > Eledonidae > Eledone > Eledone cirrhosa. The sequence continues at coordinate 172,567,822 of OZ024741.1, forward strand.
CTCTCTATCACCCATCTCTCCCTTTCCACCTTCACTCTCATCTCCTCCCCTTTTTTTCATCCTTTCCACCCCCACCCCTCCCTAAATATAATATATTTTTTCCTCGCACATATCCTCCCTTCGTTAATTTTCAAAAATTTTTAATTTATACAGTATCTTCCAACGGCTTTCAACCCCTCTATATAAAATATATCTCCTCTCTGTTATAAAAACTATCTCTTTCTCTCTATCACCCATCTCTCCCTCTCATCTCCTTCCCTTTTCATCCTTTTCTCTCCCCCCCTCTCTAAATAAAATATTTTTCCCAATATCACACATCAATCTAAAACCACTTTTCATATGTTGATTTAAAACTGCACTATCAACAAGTGTTTTTTTAGCCTTCATATCATGTTCTCCTGTTTTATCTGATGAAAACACAAATATTATTGTTTGATGATGTTTGTTTTTGAAATGCGCATAATAAAATATATTGAACTCCTTTAACCATCTTTTGATCTTATATTATATATATATATATATATATATATATATATATATGAAGTAGAGAGGGTATGTTGTTTTATTAAATTGTAACAATTTTGTTTCTTTTGGTCAAGAAAATGTCGGAGAGAAGGTAGTAATTGAGTTACTTGTTTCCTTATATAGATAGGAAACTGACACTAGTATGAGTGATTGAAAAACAGGTTTATGTAATAAAATGACTCTCAAAGAAGTGGAACGGAGAAATTCGAAGGGCAAGAGAATTATTTACGTTAGAAAATGAGACCAGAAAGAAATAGGTTTCAGTCGTTACTTATCCATTCATCATAAAGGGAGCAGAGGTGTTAACATTGGAAGATTATAAAACAAATACATAGCCTACACTATTTATTTATCACAAATATTAAGGGGAAAGGCATCAATAAATATTGATTTCTAATGTTAGTACTCGGGGAGATAAAAGGCACAGTTAACCTCCACGTGATTTGAACTCATCTATCACATAATATTAATAATAAATAAATGAATGAATGTGTTGTAGTCACGAATACCCTTATCTATATCATAAACCATTTTACTAGCTGGTGATGACTAAAATACGCTAAGATTACTTTATGGTCTACTAAACATCGAGGTGGTTGATAAACCTGAATGAGTTCAGTTGGGGGAGAATGAAGAGAAGAGGAGACTAAAGTAGTAGCGATTAACAGAAATTGAGGAGAAAAGATATTCTGTGGGTTAGGTAAATACCCATTCGTGCATATACACAAATATCTACATTCATGCAGATACATACATACATAATTGAAACATCTATCTAAATGTGTAGTTAAAAACGTGAAAATCTATATACAAACATTCATAAAGTCTTTGTAAGCAACGTTTACTGCTTATCGGAACTAGCAAGTAGCTTACAAATCTCTTCTCAAGCTCATCCGATTAATCCACCTTTCGACCCCCTGCCTGATATCCTTATATTGCCTTGTCTTTCGGAATCCTGTAAAGAAATACTTCTTCCCAAGAACGGCAACTCTCTGGAAGTATTTCACCTTCTGCTTACAGTTGCCTTACAAATACCAGTCTACACATATATGTTTAAAATGTTACCATCAAGGCAATCAATTTTACCAGTCTGTTAGAGAGATCAAATCAGCAAATATAAGTCCTACATATGACGAATAGGCACATTCACTAGAAAAGCGGATAAAATATCTTGTATTTGTTCCAGCTTGCTATGCTCTGAATACAAATCACGTCGAAGTCAACTTTGCTTTCTATCATTTGGGGTCAAATCTCCTGCCTCTACCTTTCTCTCTTTTTTTCTTTATCTTGTCTGTGTAATCCTATGTATCTATATTCATGTCATACTATTTTTTTTCATTTCACACACAGTCGTGGAGTTGTCACTATTTTATTCCTGTTTCTATCTTTTTAATCGAACATGTGAGACACGTTCTTCATTGTCGTTACTAGGTCCACTAATAGAATAGTGATTTTCGTGTTGTTTGAAATTGCTGAGCTCCGGTGCATCAGATATTTGGAAACCTTGGTTTTAATGTAATCCAAATGGAGGATTTGTACTTACTGTTACTAGTTTCCAGCCAGAGTTGTCTCTAAGTCAGTGGGTGGGATTTTGGTTGGGTAGTCTATGGTTATCTTAATACTCTTATGGATGAAAATGTATATTTTTGGAGTGTTCTCCATGGTGAGCACCTCAAATGTGTGAGTGTTATCTTGTGGGAGAGCCCTCATAACTATATTGATGTCATCAATGTAGCGGGAGTACACAATCAGGGTTATGAATTTCTCTGCTAAGCGTTCTTTAAATCTCCTGTCCCACTATACCATAAAGAGATGATCACGCTGTGAGCGATGCCGACTCCGATCGCTGCCCTTTGAAAGGCACGTAGCTTAGTGGTTAGAGTATTCGGCTTGTGATCGTAAGGTCGTTGAACACACACACACACACACACACACACACACACACACACACACACACACGCACACACACACGCGCGCGCGCGCGCGTGAAATGCAGTAAATAACTATATAAGTGACCCTTGCAACAACACACAAAATATATGAGAGGTGATGTGATATGATAAAAAAAAAATTGCAAATGCTCACAGAATGATGATAATGATGATGACTATGATGTTCATGTTGATGATGATGATGATGATGATGATGATGATGATGATGAGGAGGAGGAGGAGGAGGAGGGGGAGGAGGAGGAGGAGGATGGCGGTGGTGGTAGTGGTGTTAGTGGAAGTGGTTGTGGTAGCGACAGTGGCGGCGGCGGCGGCAGCGGTTGTAATGGTGATGATAATGTTCCTGGTTATGATGATAATGATGATGATGATGATGAGGATAATGATGATCATGATGATCGTAGTGATGATACTGATGATGGTGAGCATGATGTTGGTGTGGATTAGCAGAGTTACATTGGTTGTATTGGTGGTGATATTAAATCTTCATCTTCCTTGTTGTATAAGTGATATGGCGACTATGGTTTTGCTGATGTTAGGCGTTGCCTGCAGGATGTAAACAAGGTGAGAGTTATTTTTGTTGTAAATGTTGTTGTTATTGCTGTTGCCGTGCTAATCCCGTTCGGAAACCGCCTGCTGGTAAAGATATATATAATTCTAAACAAACACAATAGAATCTATTTTAAGGGACCGCATGTAGCCTAAACGTATAGCCAGAGAGATAAACAAACAAGTATCTCTGCTGATGTTTTTCCGACTATCTGGTTAGCATATTGTTTAAAAAAAAGAGCATTGAAAATGGCGGGGAAGAATCAGGGGTTCGAGATGCTGTTTGAAGGATAGTGATCTGATAGGTAAGTTGGCTGGCAGGCAGGCATGTAGGTAATTAGGCATAACAGGTGTTACGTTGCACGTGATAATGTAAACATGTTCCTGCTTCCTGTATACATATACATATACTGTATACATATACTGTATACATATACTGTATACATATACTGTATACATATACTGCATTAATAAATTGCTCCGAAGAATCCAAACCTCGGTTTGGAGGAAACAGCTGTAAGCACAATAATGTTTTGAACAGTTCTTTGATTCTTATATCTCATATAACTGCTCTGTAAATCATCTGATGTTTTTACATTGAGCTACTTAACTTACTGGTAATAAGGTAGTAATACATTACTGCCTACCACTATTTAGGGTGTGTGTAAAATACTTACAACTGCTTAAGGTTTTGTGTTTACATAACCATAAATAGTATAACTAATACTACATATACATATATATATTTACGCGGAAATAAATGGAAAAAAAAAATTTGCAGTATTCCTTCCGGCTCTCTACGGTCTGGGTTCAAATCTAGCCACGCTCAAATTTGCTTTTCATCATTTCGCGGTAGATGAATAAAATATTAATCAATTCTGCTTCATTCGCTCTCATACATCTTTTTTTCTTTTTCCCTTTGAAAGTAATTGGTTTCATTCAGATGAAGAGATTGGTGGGCTCCACCAGCGAGGTGTCGTACAAAACGTCAGCCTTGCCTGTGAAAAGCAGGTCAGTCCCTCAAAACTCTTGTCAAGCTTAAATCTCGATCTAATCTAATCTAATCTGGCCGAGTTTACTCTCGCAAATAGGAAGAACCAGGGCCGCCCCTATGAGCATTGGATTTGGTGTACTTCAAATTTGTTTCGGTTGCTGAATACAATCAGGGTTCGCTGCTTCTCCTGGTGGTCAATAGTTCTCTTCTAACTCGAGCGGGAGTCAATTTGCATTGATCATCTGCAAAGCAGCATTGTTCTCAGAACCACTACACCAGTTTTTCAATGCGTGCAACTGGAACTACTGCCACCCATTGATTTGGAAGGATCGCAACTCATTTGTACAGCTGAGGAAACTGGAGCAACGTGAAATAAAGTGTCTTGCTCAAGGACACAACACATCACGCGGTCCGAGAGTCGAACTCACAACCTAACCACTAAGTCATGCGCCTTCACGAACAAAATGTAATAATCGGTGAAAATAAAGACAATTGGGAATTTACTGGAGCTAATGTGAAGCGGGTCTTTCACTTCAGACATCAATAAAAACAATAATAATTGTTTCTACGTTTGGCACAAGGCCAGCAATTACTCAGTGCATTGCTGGTACTTTATTTTATCGACCCCGTAAGGATGACAGGCAAAGTTAACCTCGGCGGGATTTGAACTCAGAATGGCAAGGGCCGTAACTCTATGCGTCAAAGCATGGCGTCCGACCCTCTACCGATACTGCGAATCCACCACCATCAATAAAAACAATAATAATAATTACTATATTGGTTACAAGGGCCGGCCTATAGGGGTCAATACAAAAATGGGAACCGTAGCGGTTTACAAAAGCATCGAGTAAAAGAAGAGATAGAATAAAAAATTATAACAATAAAACTCCTCAATAAAGGGATTACCACTCAGGGTATCTCTGGAACGTCATTAATCCTTAACCACCCTACACCCCAAAAGCATACTATGAGGGTGCCTATCTCCTCTCAAAACTAGCCAGCCAACATGTGCACGGTCAGAATAGACCCATTCATACCGGTCACCTTCGCTACATTCACCCACCTTTATACAAATGTACTGAGTGGCAGCACTTCCCTCTTCACCTTCATCATCCTTTCCAGGAGGAACTTGAAAACATTAATGGGAGATTGGTCGAAGTGGAAAATGTCTGTCTTCAGTCCTTTCAGCCGCGTCCATCACACATCTTTCGCCAGACAGAGAAAAACTGTCTGCTCTTCCTGGCCAAAAGAAGGCGGCGGGGCGATCTTCACGATTGACTCGGTCGATAGCCGGATCCGTCCTACACGTGATAACAGCTGTTTGACAAAATTTCACACGTCAGTAATGCACGGACACTAGACGTGTGTGTGCAGAGCGGTTTCCTTGTTCAGTTGCGTCATAGACATGTCCGTCTGACCACACTTCCGTGCCTGTAGAGTTTATTTCGAACCGGCAGTGCTAGAGCTTTCTGGAAGTTGTCCATAGTCTCTGGCTCGTAGACGGGACCGACCGAAGACGGCTGCTTTGAGGACATCATCCAGGTATCGATAATCAAAAGCTCTAGATTGATCTACATTGATCAGAGCCCCACCGAAGCCAGGTTTACTTACTACCCTCTCTATGATGAATTGCTTGGAATAGAGGTTATCGTATATGAACCTGATAGAGATTGCGCACTTCTGCGCCTCACTTGATGACTAGCGCCAATCTGGTTGATAGCACCTTCACCAAAATCTTAAAACCTGCGTTTAGCTGAGTCATAGCCACAATTTCAGAACAATTGTAACTGACTTTGAAAATATTTTTTCTTATTAAAGAATGTGTAAGTAATGTGCTTTTATTAAGAACATTTGCGTATAGAATGAAAGAAGCATGCGAATATATTAGACAATACTTTTAAACTAAAGATGGAATCGAAACAAAAAGTCTTTTTAATTTTTAATTTTCTGGCTTTATTTAATGTTATGATGCCAGATGTATGATATATTCTATTTTATATGAATCTACTATCATTTCACACATAATTTTAATGGCGATAATGATTATAATAAATATCGGTTGAAGGAAATCTCCAGTCAACTTCAGTGAGATTCGAATTCAGAACTTAATTACATGCAATTAAATACTATTATACCTAAACAGATGTAATTCTAAAAATAACCCCCATCCTACATAATCCCATTACTTTCACGTACTGACACATTCATTGATAACCATGAATGTTCGCTTGCCTTTGTTTAGAAAGGTTTACAATAGTTCCATTAGTTGGAATGGCAAATATTTCCAGCATAAACACAAGGTCTCTAACTGTGGAAGAAGGTATTTAATCAACACCGGAACGTGGCTTGTACATA